>LNAC01000067.1:449466-488899 GCA_002007465.1 Ailurus styani | reverse complement strand
GCACTCTATATATATATATATATATATATATATATATATACCACATCTTCTTTATCCACTTATCTGTTGATGGACATCTAGGTTCTTTCCATAGTTTGGCTATTGTGGACATTGCTGCTATAAACATTCGGGTGCACGTGCCCCTGAGGATCAATACCTTTGTGTCTTTAGGATAAATACCCAGTAGTGCAATTGCTGGGTGGTAGGGTAGCTCCATTTTCAACTTTTTGAGGAATCTCCACACTGTTTTCCAGAGTGGCTGCACCAGCTTGCATTCCAGTGTAGGAGAAAGACAATTATCATATGATTTCTCTGATATGAGGAACTTGAGAGTCAGGGTGGGGGGTCGTGGGGGGTAGGGAGGGGAAAATAATGAAATAAGATGGGATGGGGAAGGAGACAAACCATAAGAGACTCCTAATCTCACAAAACAAACTGAGGGTTATTGGGGGGTGGGAGGGTAGGGATAGGGTGGATGGGTTATGGATATTGGGGAGGGTTTGTGCTATGGTGAATGCTGTGAAAGATGTAAACCTGATGATTCACAGACCTGTACCCCAGGGGCAAAGAATAAAAAAAAAAATTTCCACCGTAAGTCAACAGAGATCATATAGGAACATGATTCAGTAGACCCTATGTATACCACTAAATGTACTACTCTCTGGTTGAGTTGCTAGGAAGCTGTCTTATATCTTTGACACCCAGTTTCTTAATCTGGAAAAAGGCAGAGTTTGGTAGGGGAGCCAGCAAAAATCTTTGCCTAGTCTACATCATTGGGTTGCTATAATGTGTAAATGAGAGTATTTTTTAAAGTACTTTTGAAAAAGCTTTAAGCACAATACAACCGATAAAATATTCTAAATTTCTGTCCTTAATCTAGTATTTTTTATTTTATTTTATTTTATTTTATTTTATTTTATTTTATTTTATTTTTTTAAAGATTTATTTATTTATTTGACAGAGAGAGATTACAAGTAGGCAGAGAGAGGAGGAAGCAGGCTCCCTGCTGAGCAGAGAGCCCGATGCGGGCCTCAATCCCAGGACCCTGAGATCATGACCTGAGCCGAAGGCAGAGGCTTTAACCCACTGAGCCACCCAGGCGCCCTTTTATTTTATTTTTTAAGATTTTATTTATTTATTAGAGAGAGAGAGAGATCATGAGACAGGAGAATGTCAGAGGGAGAAACAGACTCCCCAGGGAGCTGGGAGCCTGATGCGGGACTCGATCCCGGGACTCTGGGATCATGACCTAAGCTGAAGGCAGTCCGCTTAACCAACTGAGCCACCCAGGTGCCCAAACTAGTATTTTTTAAAGTACTTAGAAAAATCCTTAAGGACAACACAACTGATACAGTATTGTAAACTACTGTCCTTAGTCCTTAATCAAAATATACTGAGATAACCTCTGAATACAACAATATTATTGTGAATAGAAATGTTTGAGAAAATAACTGTGAACTAATGGAATGAATTATTAAGAAAAGTGTTTATTAGTTATACAATGGTACTTTTAGTTTGTTCATTCCTTTCTGGTTTGAATAGCTCTTTGGGGAATGCTAAGCCATTAGCAAAAATAGACCACTGAAAGAGAGACATAAATGAAGCTTATTATTTTGTTGTTTTCCCAAGGGACTTACCATTTCTAACAGGTTCAAGAGCAGTCGACTGTGCCTTCTGACAATATTATAAGCTTGACAGCAAAGCTCCACAAAATCTTGGAAATGCTGTGGGTTTTTCCCACCCTCTGTAATAAAGTACTCCATCTCTGAAGTAAAAATAAAAGGCGCTCGGTCCCTACAAACCAAAAACAATAGCCACTATAAGCAGGAGGACAAATGGTATGTAGAACTCAATTAGGCAGTTATAGCAACTTATTTTCATTTGAATTTTTTATGTTATTTTCTCTTGGCTCTAAGGACTGGAACCACCTCCTTTATGGGATAGCTGGAGAAACTTGCTGTTTGTAGGCTTTGAATAGCTTAGCTGGGCTTCAACAGAAAAGAAAGAACAGGTTATTTTACATAGATTTATATGGCCTCAAATATTTAATTCCAAGCTATATTTGATGGAAATATCCATTAAAATTAATCTGTGGCCAATTAATAATAAAGGTAATTTTACAGAAACTATACTGCTAAATTGCTGCTAAATTTTTTTTTTACTTTTTTTTTTTTTAAAGATTTTATTTATTTATTTCACAGAGGGAGAGAGATCACAAGGAGGCAGAGAGGCAGGCAGAGAGAGAGAGGGGGAAGCAGGCTCCCCGCTGAGCAGGGAGCCCGATGCGGGCCTCGATCCCAGGACCCTGAGATCATGACCTGAGCCGAAAGCAGAGGCATTAACCCACTGAGCCACTCAGGCGCCCTAAATTGCTGCTAAATTTTAAAATAATAGAACAGACCGTATATTTAACCTCATGTNGATCATGACCTGAGCCGAAAGCAGAGGCATTAACCCACTGAGCCACTCAGGCGCCCTAAATTGCTGCTAAATTTTAAAATAATAGAACAGACCGTATATTTAACCTCATGTTGTTGTTGTTGTTTTTAAGTTTTCTTTTTTTGTCTTAGAAGGTATTGACTCTTTAAGGAAAAGGTTTCAGGTAAGCTATGTAATCACAAATTCTTTTAGAAGGCAATCTATGAAAAAAAAAGTTAAATTCAGTGTCATATGCTTTGTAAGGGAAATAAAAGCAGGCTGCTTTTCATTTCACACTAGGTGCAATAAAAATACTGATCAGAAAGAAGGAAATATGAACAAACCAATATGAGTTGGTAGGTAAATAATATTGCCTCCTGTAGTCCCAAGGTTGAAGAAAGAAGAAAACAAAGCACCAGAGTAATGATCCTCTTCTCTCTATTTTTGTCATTTCTTTCTCATGTTCTTTGAGACATGAAGAGACAGACCCAAGATGAAGCAAAAGCATTTCTAAGAGATTAGCAGAGGAAGGATTGGAAACACTTCTCTGTGATGTGAAGAATAATGATGAGAAAAACCGCGCTGATACTGATTTGGCTTAAGGTCCTCTAGAAACATTTGAGATAGGAATACAGTTTTGGGTAAAACATTGTTTTTCAAAAGTAAAGATTTTTGAGTGAATTGAAATAAAACATTTTAAAATTGGAACATAGCAGCCTAGATATAATTAAGGTTAGCCTAAGCAATAATTGAAAAAAGTCATGGAGTATTGAGAGAGCCCTTTTTTTTTTTAAATAAAGAATGATTATGTTCTGTATTGTATGCTTAGCATTTGAATAAAAATATAATAGAGTGGAAAATCCTGCTAATCTGACAGACCTCTTAGAAATGTGGATATTCAAATCAGAAAGCTACAACCCAGGCATTTTATAGCTGATCTGGATCTGTAGAATCTGATTACAGGCAAGTATTTTAAAGAAAATAATCTATTTCTGTTTGGTTGTGATGATTTTATTTTATTTTATTTTACTTTACTTTATTTTATTTTATTTATTTTAGTGATCCATGCTACCACTGACTGTCTGGAGGGGAGGCTGGTGTAACAGTATCTTAGCTTTATGTTCATTCATTCAGTCATTCATTCATTCAACAAATGTATTGGGCACCTAGATACTGAGGAATAAGTCTTAAGAATCAAGTCCAAACTTTAAAATTCTTGCCTCAAATCCTTTTATTTTTGGTCTTCATTGATTTATCCAATCTATATACTATGAATTTACTTTACAGCCCTGTATTTTATTTAGCCAAGCTGGAAAGAGAGCTAATGAAAACAGGAGATATACCATGGGTTCTAATCTGGACCGGCTTGTATCTCAATTTCCTCATCTCTGAGGTCGGTAAGTAATACTGAGCCCTTAGAATTGCTGTGAAGATTACTAAAAAAAATGTACACAAATGCCTGACACATGGAGAGGCTACACACTCGTGAATTGCTCTGATTAGATGCTCTATGCCCAGACACTGCATGCATCAGGGCACAGACTGCAGGCCCTTGTCAGCCAGGTTTTTTAATCATGTTCTAGCACTTACTACTTCTGTGATCCTGGGCAAATTACTTGTCCTCTCCATGCCTTAATTTCCTCCTCTGTAAAATGGAGACAAGGGCACTTGACTCTTGGGACTTGTGAGAGGATTAAGTGTGTTAAAGGATATAAAAGTGTTAGAACACACAGTCTGGCAACATAGTGAGCACTCAACAAATGTTAAATACTATTATTTGTCCTCCAACTAAGAAAAATAAATGGCTTCTCAGAGCTGAATCTTGTCATAAATAAATCTCCCTCTCTTTTTAAAAATGCTTAAATGTCCAGCCTTCCTTCAAAGTTTAACTTACTCCCAGCAACTTCATGTTACCTCTTTGTGTGCATAAACTCTTAAGTGGACCTTTGAATTTTGTAGCAATTGAACTTTTGAAATAATTTTAAGAGAGTCTTAAATTGTATAACTTTCTAAAATTTTCTTTTCTAATGTGATAGAGATTCTTTTTTCTTCCATCTGCTTGATCGAATGGATTTCCCTTGGAAAGTTGTTGTAATCATGCTCAAGTTCATGTGATAACACATTTCCTCCTTCCATGGTAAGCACATTATAAATCAGATAAAGAAACACCACAGCAGAAAGTCAATACACAAAAGAAACATATCTAAGTTAGAGAAAATATAAACTAATAATAATATTGAAGGACCCAATCCTAGCTGTGTTTAAATATTTTCATAATCCAAATTTTCATTGGGTCCAACAAAATAAAATGCTACATTTTTTCTATATGACTTGCATGACTCACTTCTGACCAATTTTTAAAATGACTTAGACTAAAATTTTTCTGTAAGTGGAAAGAGGCCACACATGTGAAACAGAATCCTATCCCATCCTTGTAAGCTGTAAGAGTTGTAGCTGGAATGTGTTTTATCAGTTCACTCAAATGCGAACCTAATCCGAGGTCACAGAATTAATGTATTGGAGACTATGTCTGAAGTTTAAGCAATACTTATAAATCTGAGATATAAATTGGTTGTGCCAAGAGAGAAGACTGGAAACTATTTGATCTCTTAGAGTCCATACTGTTATTGCATTCTGATTCATATGCTGAAAACCTCTCACTTATAGCTGGACAAATTTACCAGAAATTTCTTGTTGTAACTATCCTACTGTTTCTATTTCCAGATTAGTGGTTTTACTATTATTTGCCTACGCCCTACCTGTTCTTGTTTCTTTACCTTTTACCTGTATTGTTTCCTGCTTCTGGCCATGTTTCTCTCTCTCTCTCTCTCTCTCTCTCTCTCTCTCTCTCTCTCTCTCTCTGTCTCTCACCTAATGCCCTAATTTTTTTCTAGTAAGTCTTCTCTAATTTACCTATCCTTTGCTCATTTCTCTCCTACTTTGCCTTATCTTTTAATTTAGCCTTACAGCTAATCTATTTCAGTCTTCATACCCCAAATGACCTGTGTGGAAAGACACTATTTTATCTTTCCTTTATCTACCCTTTATGTCTCAAACAATATTTTGATAGTATTCTGCAATGAATGCAACAGTAAATGTATATAGCTCACTCAGTGAAGAAGTTGAATAATTTAACATTTATGTGGGAAGGCCGTGTGAACAATCTTGTTATAATTCTGTCATTTTGTTGTCAAAGTTAATCTTTTTATTAACTTATAATTAGTCCTTCTCTGAAAGTATTATTCTGTAAAAATGCTGAGAATATTTTCTAGATGTCCAATTTAAGTGAGAAGTGAGTAGTACTTTAAAAAATGCATATATACTTGAGAAATTTAAGGATATTTCTGTCAATTATTAGGGAGACAAATAAATTCATTTGATATGGGAAATAGCAGGGCAACTAGTAATTTCCTGTTTGTTATTACTTATGCATAAACTTCCCCTTTAACCATTTCGTCAATGTAATATCCTTGTATAAACTCACTAGAACACTAAGATCATCAGCATTAAAAATTTATACATTGCCATTGCACTGAGGGTGCATAAGTTTTCAGATATGTGTCTCCATTAGGTGACGTTAATCTAGCCAGGAGGAATGCACCCAAAATGTTAAGAGTACTATAGTTATTTATCAACTGATATTTATTAAGCATTTACAACAGATATGTGTAAGGCTTATAGGTGAGGTTAAAGATTTTAAAAATAAATATCCTAAAAGCAAAAAAATGTACTGATAATAGTGACAGTGTTTTGAAAAATTCCCTCCAGCTGTAACATGGAGAAGAATTTGGAACAAGGAAGGTGTATGTGAGTAGATCAGACAAGAGACTTTGCAGAAGATATTGATTAGATATGAGCATAGTTCAGATTAGGATTGTGGCATGCAGGTGCACAGAAGTGGGAAGACAAAAAATATTTTGAGTCAAAAACAAGAGGACTTCATATGTTTCAAAATGAAAAGGAAAAGAGTGTTAGGAACAGCTTTAAATTTGTGGCTTGTGTGTCAGGAAGATATAGTGCAATATTCAGAGTGGGTTCAGCTTTGAACGAGTTACCTTTGAGGTGTCTTTGAGACAGATAGGAGCAGATGACAATGAGATATTGTGATACTTATTTCCAGACCATAAAGAAAAGATCTAGCTTGGAGGTAAAATTTTGTGAGTTAGATTTCTTTGACTACCTAAGGACCTCAGGACTCAAGAAACAACATGGTGGTGAATTCTTTGGGAGTTCTTTTTGCCACATATATTCCAAACACAGAGCTCAAGAAGCTGGCAATCTAGAGATGCCTGGATGCAGACCAAAAAAATTGCCAAGTAAAGCCTGCTCTTTCTAGCCAAAGGCCTAGGAAAGGGGTAGATTAAGAGACAGAAAATGTTTAGACAATATTCACTCTACTCCAGCTGTTTAGACAATATTCACTCTACTCCAGCCAAATATCGCAGGAAAAGAAAATATATATAACTCCATTCACCCACCACACCAGTGAAGGCTCCAAAGGGATCCTAAAACTCCATTCTCACTGAGTTGTAATGAGGACCTCAGTCCCCTCCCTGTCTGTGTGGTATCAGAGACAGTTGAGTAAGGAATGGGTATTGGTGGAGGAGATACAGGATTTCTTTTTCTTTAGTGCCCTCAGTTCTTGGCCACACTGCTTTGAAGAATGAAAAGGTAGACCAGAGGAAGAGTGGCAGACAGCAAAGCAAAGTTTATTGAGCCATAATTACAGAGTGATAGTATAAAGCTCCCCAAGAGGGAGAGGACCAGAGAGGGCTGCCACTGGAGTTCCTAAGTCTGGGTTTTTTTCGGGGGGTTTTAAAAAATTAAAAAATCAGATTAAATCTGATTAACCCTCCATGCGCCTGTCATCCAATCAGATTTTTGTCATCTGCCTATCACGTGGGAAGGGGTGGAGGTTCCTTCCAGGGTGGTGTAAAATTCTTGTAAGGGTGGTTTCTTCTTAGTGCGGGAGCCCCTTTCCCTGCCTGTCTTACTTCTGATTATCCTGCATTAGAGGGGTAGACACACAGGTCATTTGAATAGGATAAATAACAAATAAACTCACACAAATATGGCCAACTGATTTTTGGTGAAGGTGTGAAAGCAATCCAATGGAGAAAGAATATAGGGTTTTGATCAGATGGTACTGGAGCAACTGGACATTCATAGGCAAAAAGAGGCTGACCCCTCATACTTAACATAAAAGTTAAGTTTAAATGGATTACAGAGTTACATATAAAATGTAAAACTATAAAACTTTTAGAAAAAATGTAGAAGAAAATCTTTGGGATCTAGGGCTATGCAGAGAGTTTTTAAGAGAATAAAAAGACAAGTTACAGATTGGGAGACAATTTTTGTAGACCATGTAGCCAGCAGAAGAGTGGTACCTGTCATCTATAAAGAAGTCTCAAAATTTAACTGTAAAAGAAAATCAAACAATACAATTAGAAAATCGGCAAAAGACATGAAGAGACAACAGAAGAGGATATGTAGATGGTAAATTAGCACATGAAAGAATGTTCAACATCAGCTATTAGGGGAATGCAAATTAAGACCACAATGAGCTATCACTACATACCTATCAGAATGGCTAACATAAAAAGTGAATGACAATACCAAATGCTGGCTAGGATATGGAGAAACTGGATCACTCATACATCGATGGTGGAAATGTAAAATGCTATTGCTGCTACTCGGAAAGACCACTTTGTAGCTTCTTACACAACAGCAACAACGTGCAACTGATATACAAAAGAAAGAATTCTTGAGATGTCTTTGGTGCAAAAAAATGGTTTTAGTAAACCACAGGGTCAGAACCTGTGGGCAGAAAGAGCTGGAATGGCCGATCATATACTTCCAAGTTGGGAGGAGGATTGGGGATAGTGTAAGTCTCTAAGGAACTTTGGAAGCAAGGTTTCCAGTACCTTGAGGGGATGGTTTTGGTAGGAAAAGGTCATTTAATACTATCTAGTAAGACGCTAGTTATGAAGCCCTTCAGATGTATATCAGTGGGCAATATACTGGGGGGATGATTGCCAACATATATCTTGAGGGGTAGAGATAAAGGAAGTTTCCAAAGGAATTTTTATATGTTGAAGTAGACTTACAGGATCCTGGGGGGTATTGGGATAATGTTAAGCTAAGATTTCATCTTGCCCTTAGCAAAGTATTAACATTAGGGCAGCTGAGTTTCTAGAGGAATGTCACTCTGCCTGTGTCAAGGACTTGTCAATGGGCTGTAAGTAGTATGGAAATTTAGTTTTTCTTTTGCCTTTGTTTCTCACATCGCAACTACCATACAACCTAGCAATTACACTTTTGAAAACTTAGAGAAATGAAAATTTATATTCACACAGAAGCCTATGCATGACTGTTCATAGTAGCTTTATTTTTTTTTAAAGATTTTATTTATTTGAGAGAGAGAGCAAGCATGAGCAGGAGAGGGGGGTTGGGGAGCAGAGGAAGAGGGAGAGGGAGAAACAGACTCTCCACTTGAGCAGGGAGCCCTATGTGAGGCTCAATTCCAAGATCCTGAGATCATGACCTGAGCCGAAGGCAGATGTTTACCAGATTAAGTCACCCAGATGCCCCCAAGCAGCTTTATTTATAATACCTAATATTGGAAATAATCCAGATGTCCTTCCATCAGTGAATAATTAAACTGTGGTTTATCCATACTATGGACTATTATTTGTCAATTATAGGGACAAACTATTGATACACAAAACAGCTTGGGTGACTCTCCAGAGAATTATACGGTATGAAAAAGCCAATCCCAGAAGGTTACATACCATATGATTACATTTACACAATATTCTTGAAAAGACAAAATTATAGAAATGGAGAACAAATTAGTGGTTGCCAGGAGATAAGAATGGAAGGGGACAAGAGTGAGAGAAAAGTGGATATGACCAAAAAAGGGCAACAAAGAATACTAGGGGCTTTGAAATGCTTCTGCATCTGGACTATATCAATATCAATATCCTGGTTATGATATTATATTATGATTTTATAAGATGTTACTATTAGGGGGAACTGGCAAAAGGTACATGGGATTTCTTTGTATTATTTCTTACCACTGTATGTGATTCTACAATTATCTCAAAATGTTTAATTAAAATTTGTATAAGTAATCTAGATATTGATATTGATAGAAGCCTTGGGTGTGGCTGATACCAGTTTGGTGGAGACCACAGGGGGTTAAGAGAAGAGGGATAAGATGAGTCTTGTGGAATTTAACATTTAGTGGTGTGGTAAAAGGGAACCTCCTGCATTGACTATTGAGAAGGGGAGAAAAACCAGAGTGATAATCTATTCCAGAAGACAAGTAGAGAGGTATTTTGAGGAAGGAGAAGTCAACACCTTTGAAATTTGCTGATAAATCAGGCAAAATGAGGAGTGGATGTTGTTGAATTAAACACTATGCCGGTCATTGTTGATCTTATCATTTTTTAAAAGACTTACTTATTTATTAGAGAGAAAGAGAAAGAGAGAGAGAGTGCCAGGGGGAGGGGCAGAGGGAGAGGGAGAGGATCTCCAGCCGACTCCCCTGCTGCTCAGTCCCAGGACCCTGAGACAGACCCGAGCTGAAATCAAGAGTCGGTCTCTCAACTGACAGAGCCACCCAGAAGCCCCTGATTTTATCATCTAATAAAGAATAAAATCAGATTGAAGTGGTTATGGAGTGAAAAGTAAGGAAAAGATGTCAAGAATTTAGACAACTCCTTCAGGAAGTTTATGACGAGCGAAGTGACATGGAAATTGGGCATTTCAGGCAAGGTTATTTAAACTTTAAAGAGACAAGGCTATTTAAAAGATTATTTAAGAGGGAGAGGATAGGGCGCCTGGGTGGCTCAGTGGGTTAAAGCCTCTGCTTTCGGCTCAGGTCATGATCTCAGCGTCCTGGGATCGAGGCCCGCATCGGGCTCTCTGCTCGGCAGGGAGCCTGCTTCCTCCTCTCCCTGTCTCTCTGCCTGCCTCTCTGCCTACTTGTAATCTCTCTCTGTGTGTCAAATAAATAAATAAAATCTTTAAAAAAAAAAGAGGGAGAGGATAAATATGCAAGGAAAAATGAATTATTGATAGTATAATGTATGTTAGAAGGTGGGAGGGAAATGGCTCTAAAGCGCAGATGGAGGAATTGGTTTTAGAGGAAAAAAACAAATCTACTCTAACAAGAAGGAAGAAGTTTATGTAATTAAGATGTAATTAAGTTTGTGAGTTTTGCATTGAGTAGAAAAGCAGGCTCTGTTACTATTCCTATTTTCCCAGGAAAGTAGGAGTTGTGGTTGTGCATTTAAATAAAGTGAAGAATAATGAGTAGGAGAGACACGAGGTTCATTCCGCAAGAATAAAGTACAGATCCTTGTGGAGCAAGAAACGGTGAAATGGGCACAGAAGCGTTGTGGGATCGCTGGGCTGTGAGGACAGCCTATTTGAAAATGGGGACAATGTTTGCCCTGCAGTTATGGTGGTCTCTTGCAGGACTCAGGCTGCTGTGGTGTAGAACAGAGAAAGATGAGTGGATTATGGCACATGTTTATCTTCTGTCTTCACACTTTTACTCACAATACTTAGGCTGTTAAACAGAGGCTTTTTTCTTCTTTTTCCCACTAATTTAAGCTCTCATTCTTTCTTCAAAGTCCTGCTCCTGTTACACTTCCTTCTGAAATCTTCTCAGTATCACTAGCCCTCCCAGTGGAGATTGCCCTACTCTGAAATATATTTTTAAGGAAAATGGACCAAGCATCCTAATTGTATTGGATGCCCTCTGAAATAACTGAGGCGCTGTATCCTTTTTTTTTTTTTTTTATTTTTTTTATTTCTTTATTTGACAGAGAGAGAGAGAGAGAGAGAGATCACAAGTAGGCAGAGAGGCAGGCAGAGAGAGAGAGGAGGAAGCAGGCTCCCTGCTGAGCAGAGAGCCTGATATGGGCCTCGATCCCAGGACCCTGAGATCATGACCTGAGCCGAAAGCAGAGGCATTAACCCACTGAGCCACCCAGGCGCCCGAGGCGCTGTATCCTTAAAATGAGTGGTCTTCCACTTATTGTTCTATTCCTTAAGCAAATATGTACATACTTTAAAAATGAATGATGTTCGATTTTAAAGTATGGAGCACATAAGCTATTTAAGGACATCAAAATTCACAGAAGTAACTTCCTCCGATGTGATTTATGCAGTCTAGATAATATCCCTGGACTTCATCCCAACAGCTCGGGGTGGTCTTTGGCCACCCAAAGTTCAATAAAACAGTCCCTGGTGGGCTCTGAAAACTAGAGTCACATCCCATAAACATTCAGCTTCTCTTAGCTATCCTATGAGATGGCTTTTTTAAAATGTAAGAAAAAAATTAAAAGAGAATGACAATTGTGCCTGCATTTTCACCCCTAAGAGAGCACATTGCCCATGATGGGAGAGTGGCCCTGTTGTTTTAGCATGTGATCTTAGTTTGTGAATGCCTCTCACGGTACAATCATCTTGCAACATATCTGATAGTTGTTAAAGATATAAATTTAATATATATCATGGCCATAAATGCAGGATAACTATGTCATCTGTTACTAACTAAAGAAACAGCCATCTGTCCCAATACTGGAGAGAACACAGAGTGTGCTGGGATTATTGAGAAATGGGAGTATCAGTTTTCCACAGGGCATCTTCCCAAGGGTCCTACCACCTACTGCGCATGATTTTGGGCAAGTTATAACCACTGAGACGTCTCTCTTAGTTCTCTATCTGTAAATTAGAGAAAATAATAGCAGCTGCCTCAAAGAGTTCCTGTGAGGATTAATTAGCTAATGCATACCAAGTATTTATGAGGCTTTAAAGAGTAATTTTGACTATTTCCTTTAGAATCTGATCCCCTATCCCAGATGATGCAGCATCACACTAAGGAGTGCTTACTTTTTGCCACTCCCAGTGATAATCCAGAGCCATGTGAGAAGAATTATCTATTTCAATGCTGCTGATGGAGGCAGGAGATCTGGAGAGTGAAATGAAAAGATAGATAACTCTATGAAGGATTCATGAGCTCTGGGGACATATATATATCTTCTTTTTATACTATAGTTCATGTAGTATTTACTTGAGCAACTGAGAATGTCAGTAAATGGACAAAAACTTTAGTCCCAAACTTTAGATTCGAGTGTTTGAATATGTATTTGTACCCTGAATTGAAATGTGGGACTCAGTAATGAGGTACCTTTTATTTTTATTATGCAAATTATTATTATTGATTTCATGAATTTCAGATGGCTTCGCCCTGAGGAAATATCATAGCAGCATTAAAACATATTGTCTTAAATATTTAAAAAATTGTAGACTCCCATCATAGTGAATGGTGATATTAGTATACAAATAAATGGATGCAGACAGAATACATTGGGGAATGTTTAAGCCTACACTTTTCCAGATATCACAAATGACCTACATTTCAGGGAACACATTCTGCTGTCCAACAGAAACAACCCAAGTCTCTTGTCTAATATCCATGAGTTAATTGAGAAGGCAAATTTGGAATCTCCATTGGATAGGATAGAACCTTGTATAATTAGACAACACAGGAAACCTCCTATGTACAATACAGAGAAAACATAAGGGTGCATGTACATTATAAAAAGAACATTTAACACCCTATGAGATCTCCAAGCTCTCAGCAATTATTAACTAAGGGGACTCTCACCAATAATCTGTTAAGTGTAAAATATCTTGTTTGTTTTTTTTTTCTCTTTTTCTAGCCTCTTGTGGATGCACTGTGGGTCCACAATTAGACTCTGAGAGGTCCCTGATTTTAAACTGCTTAGAAACTTTAGATACTGACTCGACTTCCTATCAGGCTCAGATACATTATCTCTCTTTTTTGAAAAGGGTAGTTAAAACAGCTACCTCTTCAAAATGATCAGTCGCACTTTCTTAAGTCTGATATTTTGGGTGTGAGTTTATAGTAGGTCAGGATTTTATAAGGACAAGAAGAGACTGGTCAGATCAACTCCTCTGAAATCTCATGTTTCCTCCCTTGAGTTTGAGTTCAAGAATAAGTGTATAGTTATGCTTTGCATGAAATTCCAATGCATGCTTGGAACAGATGTTAGTCTAGCTATGAGGAAAAGATTATCAATGCCATAATGCTTGTGTGAAATTGGATTGTGCTATCACATTTTAAATAAGATTAGGTTCTCAAATCAATTTGGAAATAAAAATCAAGAATAGTCCAAGTTACCTCTGAAAACATTTAAATCACCCATAAAGTTACCATTTACATGATCAAAATTTATGAATCATGCTTGAAATGGACATTTTATCTCTTAATAAGTTTACCACCATGAGTTAAACTCTGTATAGGAGCAGGTACTCTGTCTTCAGTTGGACACCAGATGAAGTTCTTATACTAGGTTCATGTTTAGGAGACATGTGTAGCCTTTCTTTAAAAACTAGATTCAGGGGGCGCCTGGGTGGCTCAGTGGGTTAAAGCCTCTGCCTTCGGCTTGGGTCATGATCTCAGGGTCCTGGGATTGAGCCCCGCATCGGGCTCTCTGCTCAGCGGGGAGCCTGCTTCCTCCTCTCTCTCTGCCTGCCTCTCTGCCTACTTGTGATCTCTCTCTCTCTCTCTGTCAAATAAATAAATAAAATCTTAAAAAAAAAAACTAGATTCAGACTCAGTGCTATCAGATGCTTATATTGACAGGCACATACCTTAGACCAATTGAGGAGAGCATGCATGTCTTCCATGTCAAGCATACTTTGTTCGAATGGATTACAGACTCACTGAGTGCCAGAAGGCAGAATCCTCCCACTATTTTAATTGTTCTCTCTCCCTCTCTTCTTCCCTCTTTTTGTTCCTTTTATTCCCTCTTTCTTATACACTCCATCCGTTCTTAATCATCCCTCACTCTTCTTATTTGAAAACTTACAAGTCTCTCTTTGAAGAAAATTCATGTTTTTTGGTTTTAATTGGAGGATCTGTTTTCTACATATATTGGGAGGGAGGTAAATATAAAAACAGTTACTCAGAAGAAACCAGACAATAAAACCTAGTGGAATGATAAGGGGGATGGGAGAAGGAGAAATGATAGTAGATTAAAATGACAGAATAAACTTTTTCTGGAAATAAGTCTACGTGAGAATACTTTGAACATCAAAACACTATTCAGATGTTAGGTGTAGTTTGCCTGGGACTGGCTTTGTGACTGGTGGAAGCCTTTGTGAAACTTACAGTGTACCAATTTTTTTTCAATTATTTCATTGTGGCAGAATACACATTACATAAAATTGATCATCTCAGTAATTTTTAAGTGTATAGTTCAGTGGTATTAAATAGATTCATAATATTTGTGCAACCATCACTGTCGTCCATCTGCATAGTTCTTTTCATCTTATAAAATTGAAACACTATACCCATTAAACAATAACTCCCCATTCCCCCCTCCACCCAGCAGCTGGCCACCACTATTTTGCTTTTTGTGTCTATGATTGTGATTACCCTAAGTACCTCATGTAAGTGAAATCATGCAGTATTTGTCTTTTTGTGACTGGTTTATTTCACTTAACATAATGTCCTCAAGGTTCATTCATGTTGTCGTATGTGTTAGAATTTCCTTCCTTTTAAGGCTGAATAATATTCTATGTATATGCCATGTTCCGCTTATCCATTCATCTGTTGATGGACCCTTAGGTTGCTTCCCCATTTCAGTTACTGTGAAGAATGCTGCTGCAAACATGAGTGTACAAATACCTCTTTGAGACCCTGGCTTTCAATTCTTTTCAGTAGAATTGCTGGATCGTATGGTAATTTTTTTATACATTTTTTGAGAAACACAGTATTTTTTTAGCCATACTGTGTCCTATAGCAGTGGGACCATTTTACATTTCCACTAACATTGTACAGGAGATCCAATTTCTTCTCATTCTCACCAAGACTTGTTCTCTGCTTTTTAATATTATCCATCTCAATAGGTGTAAGGTAATGATTCAAATTTTGAGTCTCATTCCCCACTCCCACATGTAAACTGATGATTAAGTAAAAATCTATTAGTAAATTTGTAGTTAGAGTAACAGAATATGGCAGGTTCTTAATAATTTTATCTTCAGAAAAATTGTACTTTCTGAGGTCAAGAGAGGTAAATTTTATGACATTTTTGTAGTGATCCTTCAATCAACCAAAATTGCATCTCTGCTAAGTGTCAGGAACTAGCTAGATCCTTAAGATACAAAGATGTCCTTAAGGCACTCACAGTTGAAGAGGTATTGGAAAGTGTGCTTTTTTCAGATACTGCTTTTAGTAAAAAAACCCACAATGTTTATTAATAAACATTTGTGTGAATAACAGACCAATGAGACTCACCTAATTTCAAAGAACATTAAGACAGTAATTAAAGCACATGGGAGATCATTATGCCTATATAGCATTTGGATTACAATGAATATTAGATTAAACCAGAATGATTGGAGTAAGACAAAAAATCTTTTAATCTGCTAAGGGAGTTTCCCCCCACCCCCAGGATAGTTTTAAATTAAGGATATTTAGAATATAAACATTACAATAATCAAATTAGAAATTAAACAAAAAAAATTTAAATTAGTGGTAATTAACTATTAAAGATAATGTCAAGATGATTATAGATAAAGGGAATTTGACTAATATTGAGATGAATATTCTGAGATTAATTATATGTGGTGATAGGTGATCTATTGGGATAAAGTTTGAAGTGTATAAACTATGCTTTAAGAAGATAGATACATAATATTTTAGTTATCTTCATGTAAATATTTTAATAGGAAAAGAAAAGAGTTGGAATTTTATTTTGTTTGTGTTCTGGAATGATTGTTCATCTGTTTTAAATGGATTTATGTCCTCTGATATGGTGGCAAATATTTAATAACAAACTCACCTTTCTTTTTAGAATAAAAAAGAAGGCTCTTATTTGTGACATTCGCCAATTTTCATGGTGTATATTCTTTCACTATAGCTTATTTCAGGCTACCAAAGTGATGTCATTAAACATGGAGCTGAGAAGGAATACACACAATATGCTCTTGCGATCTAGCCCCCTTCACTGGTGAAAAAAATCAAGTTAGCTTGACTCAGGTTTAGCACACTTCTGCTTATGTCTGAAATTATATCAGAAGTCAAGGATGACTTCTTGACTGAAATACCTTACAGTCTAAATAAGTCTAAAGAATACTGCAATGCTATCAACAAGATTGCAATGCAATCTGTCAGTCAAGAAGCTCAAAGTCAGAGAACTTAAGGACTAATAATAGTTCAACTCATGAATTTCAGAATGCATACTTTGAAAAAAGTGCCAAAATAAAATATTTAAATAATTTTAAACACAAAGACACAATAATCACCTAGAGATGCAATCTCATTTCTTATCACTTCATTTGGAGTACTTACATTACAGTTAATTAGAATATTTCTCGAGCCTTTACTCAATGCTAGACACTCTTCTAAAAGCACTTTACATGTATCAGTTAATATTCAAAATAATCTGTTTCATAAAAAACTAAATTGAATCTCAGAGAAGCCATTTATTCAAGGTCACACCATTAGTACATTGTAGTATGGAATTAAAAGAAAAATCATCAACTCTATCTCCAGGATATCTGAGCTTAACCACCACTCATACAACCTCTAAAATTAAAGACTTCATGCAAGTCTAGCATTACTGAAGTGAAAGACCATATAGACTGTGAAAATATAGTGTGGAAAAATAAAAATATGAAACAATGAATTAGAAGAACAGTAAACCTCACGAATAAAAGGCCTTCCTTAATTTTTCCTCCTCCATAAGAGAAAGTCACCATCAAGAAATTACTGAGTTGAAATTTGCAGTTTATTACAATGATATCTTTCATGTAATGAAAAAATTGCTATGTAGAAATCATTGTTACAAGGGAAATTTGAGTGAAAAACTGTGGATGCATAATTTGTTAACCACTTTAATTTGAATTTTTGTGAGAGCAAATAAAGAAAAGATAATAATTAAGCAATATTTCAAAAGAAAAACCAAATGGCTTCAGAAAGTTGGTAGAATTCTTCATTGTTTTCATTGTAAGGATTAGCCAAATATTCCCTGGAATCATTAAGGATGCTAGGGCTGAATCACCCTGTGATTTAATCCACTGGCATAAATCCTCTTTATCTAATCTCATAGTTAAAACCAGTAAGGAAGAATTGTTTGTTTATATACAGGATCTGAAATCCTTCATATTTATAGCTGAGATGACATTTCTTTTTCTTTCTTCAAAGTTAGAAAGTCTATAGGAGGCTCCAATTTGGTCTAAGCATGGGCTTTCCAGATTTCTGGGAAACTGAATTCAAGGGAATGGTTCAGGGACACCTGGGCAAGAATTCCAAATGAAAGTGTTGCTGGGCTAACTCAATATAATCCAAGAATCAGAACAGCCAATGTCTATGGACATTTTCTAAACAGAATCACATAAATGTTTTAGTGTGAGTTGTTCCAGAGTGGTGATGTAAGCATGAATATTAAAGGGCAATGGCCCAGCAAGAAATCAGTTTCTTTCTCAAGTTCCTGCTTGTAAGGAAAACATCACCTCATTGTTCTTCCTTTTAAAGAAACCAAAGATCAAAGGAAAATCTATCCCCAGATATACTATATCTGGTTCTGCTCTGTTGCTCTGCTAATTTCCATTATTAAATTCTGTATCCTTGGCTAAATGATATCTACAATAGAGGGGGTCTTATGTGTGTACGTGATTTCTTTTTTGCCAACCCATAAACCATCCACAACTGGAAACTACTACTCTTTATGTGCAGTTGAGCAATGATTTAGGCAAGTGTATTACAAAGTGAAATTAGTTGATATGTGTTAGTAATCCTTTGTAAACCTAAAAAGTTATACAAATACTTTCCTCCTCCATGTTTTTAAGGAGTAGATAGTAGTAGAAACACATGTATCTGGGAAACATGTACTTTCTGGGATACATGTAATTATGCTAAGGAGTATGATCCTGGTTATTACTGGTTATTACTAGAGCATTATATGGCCTTGCTAGACTGTGAGAGACTAGGATACTTCTAGGGCATGATTTATATACCTAGCTTTGTACATTATGGGCAGGTTATTAATATGTCTAGTATGTGTTTAGAAGAAGTTAGGTGAAGCTAGACTTTTTTCTAAAGATCAGGTCGGGGTGCCTTGGTGGCTCAGTCATTAAGCATCTGCCTTCTACTTAGGTCACGACCCCAGGGTCCTGGAATCGAGCCCCACATTTGGCTCCCTGCTTAGCAGGAAGCCTGCTTCTCTCTCCTGACCACCCCTGCTTGTGCTCCCCCTCTTGCTGTGTCTCTCTCTGTCAAATAAAAAATTAAAATCTTTAAAAAAATAAAGATCAGGTCTATAATGTAAAAAAATGTAGTATAAATAAGAATGTTTATGTGTCATAGGGGATACAGAAGTTTGATTTATAAGAAGCCTATTATCAACCTAGCAACCTACGGTGAAAACAAAACTCTTGTGCAGTTGGTGGGAATGTAAATTGGTGCAGTCACTACAGAAAGTGGCACAGAGGTTCCTCAAAAAATTAAAAACACAAGTATCATACAATCCAGTAATTCCACTTCTGGTATTTACATGAAGAAAATGAAAACATTAATTGAAAAAATATATGCACACTTATGTTTATGTCCATCAATAGATAAATGGATAAAGATGTGGCGTATATACACAATAGAATATTACTCAGCCATAAAAAAGAAAGAAGTCTTGCCATTCATGACAACATGAATGAACTCAGAAAGTATTATGTTAGGTGAAATAAATCAGACAGAGAAAGGCATACCATATGACTTCACATGTATGTGGAATCTGAAAAACAAAACAAAACAAACAAACAAAAAACAGAGACAAACTCATAAATACCCAGAACTGGTAGTTGCCAGAAGCGAGGGCAGTAGGAGGTAGCAAAATGGATGAAAGGGATTTATAGGTACAAACTTCCAGTTATAAAATAAATAAGTCACAGGGATGAAATGTAGAGCATAGGGAATATAGTTGATAATATTGTCATAACTGTGTGGTGACTACATTTGTGGTATTCTGTAATATATAGAATTGCTGAATCACTATGTTGTACACTGAAAACTAATAATATTGTATGTCAAAAAACCTGCCAAATGTAGAAGTAGCAGTAGCTGTTGTAATATTAATAAACAAACAAATTTGGCTCTACCTTTTCTATAGACCCTGTATGTATCTCCATTATAGCGCTTCCCATATTGTTTAGTAAGTTGTTCTTTACTTTTTATGTCTCCCTCAACTTTTTCTGTGGGAATGAATTTCTTTTTTTAAACCACCACTATGGTCAACACTATTGCTGGTTAAATAAATAAATAAATAAATAAGGGTTAACCTAAACTTCCAGTGGACGATACAGAAAAATTTAAAAAAGATGTCAAAATTGTAATATAATCTTTAAATTTCTGGGAAAGAGTGGATTTTAGGGAAAACATGTTACATGAGTCAATTATGAATATGCTCATGTATGCTAATTAACATTTGTTTTTCTAGGTATCCTGCCTCTATGGATGTTCTAAAAGTCCGTACAACTCTCTATCTGCCCTCTCCACATTTTACAGTGATTACTTACGTTTCTGTCTTCCAGTATTCTAAGAAAAAGCAAGCCCCACTGAGGTGGTAAATGTGGACTATTACCCTTTGTATCCCCAAGGTTTATTACAGTCCTCGGCACACAGACAATCTTCAGTAGATTTTTAAGGAATGAATGCAGATGTGGTGAATTTTCTCAATGTAGTCAGTATAGAAGGCAATGTATTGGAAAGAATAACAAGTGAAATGATTCCATCTGTATGTCTCTACAAAATAGGAAAGATCATATTATGTAGTCTGTGCTGGCATTTTAATACCAGATAATGGCCATCTAATGAAAGTTCATCATGCTATATTATAGGAGACATTATTTCTTCTAAGGGGGAGCTGCTTTTAGCTAAAAGTGACTGGTTACACTTTAGAATGGTTTGATCCCATTTCTACTTTCAGGTGAAGTATCTTTTTAAAGCAAGGGATTTTAGTCTTAAACTTTGGGTTTCCTTGTTCCAGTACAAATAAAATAAAACAAAAACTTACTCATCCACCAGTTCTTTTTGGTTTCAGTAAATGATATAATTATTTGTTAAGACCAAAAATCCAAGAGTCATCCTTGAGTGTTTTCCTTTCTTCTACCTACTAAGCCCCTCCCCCAGCCCATTAATCATGGCCAGTGTCCAATCAATTAGCAGGTCCTATGGCTCTGACTCCACAATACATTCTCAATCTGTCAGTTTTTACCACTTCTTTTCCATTAAGGTCTTGCCCTAATCATTGTAGTAGACTCCTATCTGGTCTCATTACTTCACCGGACAGCAGGAAAGAATTTTGAAATCCACTGAAATCCATCAACGGCTTGCCCCTGAACCTAAAATAAAAGCCAACCTCCATACCATGTCCTTAGTGCCCTACTTGATCTGGCCTCCACTGAAATCTTTAACTTTACCCCTTACTGTCTGCCCCTCTCCATCCACCTCAAGCCCTCAGGCCTTCTTGTCATTGGAACATAGTAGGCTTATTTCCATGTGCATGACTGTTATTTTTGGTGCTCTCTCTTCTTAGAATACTATTCTCATGGATTTCCACAAGGTGAATCATTAATTACACATTTGTGTCTCATCTCTTCCTAGAGGCCTCTTTAAAATAGCATTCCTGCTCCAGTCACTCTCTATTCCATTTCTTTGCTTTAGTTTCTTATTAACAAATTAAACTCCTCCTTTCCTTGTATCATTTCTTTGCATGCTAGCTTGTTTAATGTGTGTCATCTCTACTAGAAAGAGATCGGCCTTGTTTACAGTTATATTCTCAGAGCCTTGAATGGTAGTTGCTCACTAGGTATTTCTGGAATGATTCAAGGCTATTTCAGTGCAGGAAATGTGCTAGTTTTATATGTAGACCAGGGGTGGTGATTGCTGTGGGCAATATACTAGATGTATTGAGACCATGAATTCATGCTTCGTTGTCCATTCAAGGTTTATAAAAAAGTGAAAATATTATATTTCAGACAATTCAGCCTGGAACAGGATTAGTGTCTCATGGGAGAAGTTCACTAACAATTTGAGGAAACCTAATTTGTTCCATTAACAATCTACTTCAATCTTATTAGATACATAAACATGTATGTCATCTGGGGGGATGTGAGAGATGGGGAGCAAGTCATCTGCTTGGTTCCTACGCCATTACATGCTATATATCACTCTAGGACATTGCTTAATTGCTGCGAAAAACATTATTTGCACACTGACCTTTTTATCCCTCCAAATGTTTGTGCATGACCTAGGAATTTTCCAAAGTCAATATGAAACATGTGGCCTGACTTTGTCAGCATGATATTGTCGTTATGCCGGTCACAGACTCCCAGGATGAACGTTACCACACACCAGCCAGCACAGGAATAGAAAAAGTTCCTCAAGGCCTAATCAGTTGAAAAACAATAACACAAAGACAACACACACACACAAAATAAGCAAACGTGTTAGCATCAGTGGTAATGGCAAAAACTATCATAAAAAGCAAAATTACATAATTGAGAGCTACTTTCACATCTCAGTTGAGAGAAGATTATGATTAAATGACTGGTTCTTGATATGCTACAGAAGAACATGAAGCAACTTGAAGCTTCTTTGGCCTAACAGATGTTTTCATTGAAATTGTGCAAAATACCTCTTTTACTCAGTTGGATCTAATTTTCATAGTTTATTGAAGAGGATTCCTGGTGTGGTTTTTTTTTTTTTTTTGATGTCTTAAATATACAGTATTGAATGATTGTTTTCACGGTAAAAGAAGAAACAGTATGGCTCAATATTGCCTATCCCCAGAGAAATTTAAAATATCAATTTTGGATATTTCAATTTCTAACACAGAAAACACCTATTGAAATTTATGTAATATTTTATGTTTATCCTTATAAATAGGCCAAAAATGTCCTATAATAAATGTCCAAAAATGGTTTGATACAGTCTATATTAGTGAATGTCTTGTGGGTGGAAGTAGATAACCACTGAGTCAATTGTGGTTTCTGTTTCTTTAAGAAACAGAGGTTTCTTGCCAAAAATACTCTTTATTTTCAAAGTGGTCTCCTGGGTATATAACATTTTCATCACTGATGCAACTTTGACTGTAACCAAGGTGTAAACATGAGTGACTGGTTGGGCCATGGTAGTGGGTCTCCTAGAATGGTGTGACTGACATGCTAGAGTGGAAATCTGTGTCACTGAACTTAGTTTATGTCTTAGTTCCGGATATCCCAAGTACCTGAACAAGTCATTTAATCTGTCTCTCCAGATACTTTTAACTTATAAAATGAAGATAATAAAGGATTCCCTTACATGGTAGTTGTGAAGAGCAAATGTATGTGAAAACATCTCAAATAACAGAATCCCAGAAATTTGTACAAAACTCAAGTTATAATTTTGGGAATGGCTAAAAAATAGGTTTGAAGATAATGTCATCTTATCTTTGTTATTTGACCTCCAAAGGCCTGTATTTTGTTCTATTCCTATCTCACAGAAGCCTGGAACAGATGAACTCTTGGGTCTGTCTATCATGGCCTGTAATAACTAGGGTGACCAATCATCCCAGTTTGCTCAGGACCAAGGCGTTTCCTAGGATGAAGGAATTTCAGCGCTCTGGACAGTTCCAAACAAATTTAATGATAGCCCATATTTTATCTTTGTGTGATTTAGTATAAAGGTGCCTCTGCCTCTGAGTAGACCCGGTTGTACCAGTTCATGCCTTGGCAAGTGGAACAAAGCCTGGCTTTTTAACCAACTCATCTCATTAGCTGGGAGCCCTGGTATAGGGCAGAGCCTGCACAACTGTACACTACAGGCCAGATGCCAGCATGAAGTTAAGTGGGAAAAAAATATCTTCAGTCAAATAAAACACTACATTTTGTAAAGTTCTGAGATATTAAAAAAAAAACCCTATTATGCCTTCTGCAAACAGGGAAAGAATAAGGCTTGAAAAGGTAGAGCTCACCAGAAGAAATGCATTGCAAAGGAAGGAAGGGGATTTATAGAAATTGGAGATTGTGTACAGACATGCAGAGGTAACTTGAAAGAGATAATTTCTAGGAGTATCACCTCAGAAGAGATAGCTATAAGAAGTAAAACAAATTCAGAAATTCTATCTAGTTAATATACCATTTAAACTGGATCATTATTACTAAGCTGATGACTGAGTGAATTAGAACTCAAGGTGTACTTAATTTACTTTTTCATAAACCACAATAGCTAATGATCCAGAGCATATTCTGATTTATACCTTATTTAAAATTAGCTACAGCAGGACAAACCTTTTCATAATCTGCCTTTAAATGGTTGTGCTGACTGAACCACTTTTTGATTGTGTTTTCTTTCAATGGTCCAATTAGTCCAGAATGGCGATGGATCTTTGCTAGGGTTATGGCATCGGGTACCATCTGCACCAATCCTGGTGGATAAAAAAGAGATTATAGAAGTATTCTTACCTCACAGGAAGAGGAATACTTAGGAAGCACATCTTGGTCCATTAGCAACAATAACTGCCAGCACTACATGGGTTACCCTTTCCTTGGCAAGCAAACCTTCTTTTCTGAAGGAGCTTTATGTAGATGGCCTTCTTTCTAATTTTTCTGAAATCCTGGGGAGCAATGAGGCTACTTGTAGTGTTTGGATCAGATCTATCAGAAGAAATTTTACTGTTTTTTCTTGAACTACAGTAATGAGCCAATCTATATGGTCTCACAGAGCTCCCAACGAGTCAATGAAGTATTTAATTAACATATGACTTGTGCATTCATTTACAGTTTAAGGGAGGACATTCAAATTTGTATAACGAGCATAATTACGATGGAAGAGAACCAAGTTCAATCTCTATAACAAATATTTCAAATATATTATAAAACTCAATGTTCAGGTTAATAAAAGCTTCACCCTTAAATGTCCCATTCCTAGGAGTGAACAGAATAAGTGCAGTAAACATGTGGAGAGCCACCTGCTCCTTCCTTTTTAGCCAACATTAAAGAGAAACTACGGTAATAATTTTTTAAAGGAGGGCATATGTTGATTGAACTTCAATAGGACCTTTGCCCCACTGATTGTGTATCCATCAAGGATTGTGTTCCTTTCTTTCATTGTGTTCCTAAGGTTATTATAATACAAATATTTTCAGATCTTCTGATTTTATTCTGTACAGAAGAGCAATTTAGACCCATATTTAAAACTATCCAGGACTAATGTGCACAAAACAACCTGTGATATATAGTTCTATAAATAAAATCATTGAAAGAAATAAAAGTCTAGAATTCCCGATTTCCAAAATTTTGGCAACTCAAGAGTTGAAAACTCAAATGTCCTAAAGGACCAAAGACCCAAATGTAACTATGTGAAAAAAGACATAGCTGAATTTTTAAAACTATTTTAAAAGCATTTGAATTAAACAACAAGCAAACAAATCATCTTGGTAAACGAAACACTTCTCTGTACTGGATTTGGCCAGTAGTAACTGGTCGCAGCCTTAATCTCTCTTAATATTTAATAGCCCAGTTGTGACCTTTAGGCCTCTACATTGCTGGATCAGAAAGAAACTCAAACATGGGGACAGGGAATGGAATATTGATGGCTGCAGAAATAACTTGTACAGAGAGAGAAGGAAAGAGAGAAAGAGGAAGGAAGGAAGGAAGAAAGGAAGGAAGGAAGGATGGAAGGAAGGAAAGAGGAAGGAAGGAAGGAAGGAAGGAAGGAAGGAAGGAAGGAAGGAAGGAAGGAAGGAAGGAAGGAAGGAACTAATTAATACTCCAGAAGTAAACCTTGGGCATATCCTTAATATTATAGCCAACGGTATTTGGCTCTTGTGCAGATTTTCTCACGTGTATTAACTGAGATAGCAAGCGTAAAACATTCCATTTAGTAGTAATGTAATTACTTTAGAAAGAGGTTATGGATATTGGGGAGGGTTTGTGCTATGGTGAGTGCTGTGAAAGGTGTAAGCCTGATGATTCACAGACCTGTACCCCTGGGGCAAATAAAAAAAAAAAAGAGGTGATTCTTTCTAATCCTGAACATTTCCTTCCTCATTTTTCCAGTTCCTCCACTTAATACTTCCAAAGGGAAATCACCTCCTATCTGGCTCTTTGTGCTTCACTGCCTCACATTTGATCATGACCAAAATTAATATTTAGATTATTAGCACCATTTAGATACTGTACTCTAGCAATGTCAGTTACTTTTCAGATCACATGTCTTTAGGGAATTAATCTTTGCTAAATCCCAAGCCATTTGTCATAACACATTGCTGACTACTCTGAAAACCTTGCACCTAATTTATAATAATCATGGTGGCTAAATTTTGTTTATCAGTTAAAACCATAAATTATATTTTATACCTTTAAGCTAGTATGTATGACACACATTTTAAATACTTATAACAATTTTGTGTGCATTGAGTAATATGTGTAGTTCTATTCTTGTAGTCCTGTAATGCAGTTACTCCAACTTTAGTGCATATTCGTATCACTTGGGGATCTTGTTAAAATGCAGGTTCTGATTCTTTAGAGTGGGGGTAAGGCCTGAGATTCTGCATTTCTAACAACCTCCCAGGTGATGTCAACACTGCTGGACCATGGTCACATTTTAAATAGCAGGGTTGTTAAGGATAAAACTTTTTACGGTGGTATCATATAAGGAAGTGGCTCTCAAAATGGGGTGCATGAGAAACACTGGAGCAGCTTTTTATGGTCACAGAGACTTAAGAACTCCCTCTCCTTTTCAATGCCTAAGTAGAAAACCTGATTGAGTACCTGGTTGGGGCCTAGTTATCTCTACTCCCTCAATTTCCCTAAGTAATTTTAATGCCCATCAAATTTGGAGACCCAGCAATAAAATAAATCTTAAAGAATTTTTATTTGCCCTGACAGTCTCCCCCAAAGCTCCTAGGACATCATATACAAAGTAGTCATGAGAATTATAATCAACTATAATGTCAATAAAGTCATGCAAACTTCTGGCCTGGAATGTACTGTTCTTTATGGGCAGCAACTCTGTTTAGCTCATTTTAGTATTCCTTACCTTACTTTGTGATATTTCTTTTTTTTTTTTTATGATTTTATTTATTTATTTATTTGAGAGAGAGAGAGAATGAGAGGGGGAAGGTCAGAGGGAGAAGCAGACTCCCCGCTGAGCAGGGAGCCTGACATAGGACTCTGGGATCATGACCCAAGCCGAAGGCAGTCGCTCAACCAACTGAGCCACCCAGGAGCCCTGTGATTTTTCTTGAAAAAAAAAAAAAACAGATATTCAACAAGTCTTGGAAGCATATTAAAAATGTAACTTGATCCAAACATGATGTCTGCTTTAATGATCTTTATTTTTCTTGAAAAAGTATTTTGCCAGTATAATGCCCTTTCAAATCCTAACAACTATAGAAGATTATTGGTAGATAGAGGGGATTAATTGTCTTATGACATCTACAACTTTGGGCAAGTCTACATTCGTTTTTGCTTTAACTTTAAAAGAGTTAGCCTCTGTTACATTCTATAATTTTAAACTGGAAACGAGTACATGCAATTGAAGAATTCCACTGAGGTGCGTGATACATTCAATTTCTGAAGAAAAGGTAATCCACGTGACATCAGAAAGTTCAGTTTGGCTCATCTAGTTTTATTCTTACTCTTTCAATACATTAGGATTTGAAAGAATTAGGTTACTTTATGTAAGAAAAAGGAGAGTAAGTGCAAGGAATAACAATCTCAGAGTAGCAAAGATACTCTCAGGAAACAGAGCTTTAGAAAGGGTTCAGGGGTGGATACTTGCCATGAAAGCAAGAGCCCTATTATCAGAATCAAAATAATTGGGTAGTATGACTTGTAATAGAGTCAGCCTGAAGTTAAGCTAACAGGAGGTACTTCCATACCTAGCTTCCAAACATTTGACTGGGGTACTGAGCTTTGTGGTGGGACCTCAGGTACTGGGGGACAGACAGTGATAGTTTTTCTGTTAGGTTTAAATTTTAGTTCTGCCTGGATAACAACAACAACAACCACAACAACTACATGGTTCTAGGTCCCTTTTCTAGTTACATGATTTTTTTTTTAAGATTTTATTTATTTATTTGACAGAGACACAGCGAGAAAGGAACACAAGCAGGGGGAGGGGAAGAGGGAGAAGCAGGCTTCCTCTGAGCAGGGAGCCCGATGGGGGGCTCCATCCCAGGACCCCGGGATCATGACCTGAGCCGAAGGCAGATGCTTAACCACTGACCCACCCAGGTGCCCCTAGTTTATGCAGTCTGTATTTGCTATCCTACCAAATAGTTGAATGAAATTCTAAGTGACAGTGACAACATTCAAAAAAGATTATAAGGTATCTTGGGAATTATTTCTTCAATTTAGCATGATTGTAATTAAGTACAACTTTTACTTGTGATGGTAATAATTTAGGTGGACCATTGACATTACTTCCATTGAAAATGTGTATTAAATGTAATTATATTTCCATATTAACATCTTGGCTTTTATAAAGGAAAAGAAGTATGTTCAAAATTTGCATGTTCAGTCATCTTTTACTACTGATATTATGATTTATTTAAAAGTCTTTTAGAAATTAAACGCAGATTTATAATGTATTTAGATTGTTCAGAACTCATTTAAGCATTTGCAAATTTGTAAATTTTGTGTTAATAGGCAACAAATTGAATTTTTTTGAATGAGTAAGCTTTTCTGTTATTATTTTTAAAAAAGAGAAAAAACATACAAAAAACACACAAAAGGATACCACAGTTAACATTTGGATTGTCAAAATCCTAATTAATATTAAAAAAGACATTACATTCTTTGACATCCTAAATTACTTTGACTTACCCACTTTTAAAAATAATTCTTTTTAAGAAAGAAGAATGACTTTGTATAGTTCTTTTGACTTTAAAATTTATAGTCTAAAATGAAGGCTGTGGAAAGTCTGATATCATGTTACCAGTGAATGTTTGAGATAAATAATGTAAGTCAAACCACTTTCTAATCTATACTGACCTTGACCTTTTCCTGTGGATAGGCATCTATAAATGATCATTTGCATATCCAGGCCTTCCTGCAGCCAAATATTGTCCATCACTTGAATAATCTGCAGAACAAGCATATCCTGACGAAGATCATCTCCGGCCTGTTAAAAACAAAATTATCAACTCTGGATTTCTCTTTGAGTTTCATTAAAGGCCTTCAAATATGGTATATATCATTTCTTTCCTCCAATACATTTCCAGCCCAACTTAGGATGGTTACAATTGTTTTGGTAGTATTAAGAACACCTTGCATTTCTGAGAGAAGATCAAAGAAAATAAGAACTTTCCTTCAAATGATTACAGAATCTTCAGCCTTCAAATTAGAAGTTACTTGGAAAGTTGTTCACTGATAATAATCTTTCAATTTATCATCCCCGTGCAATGTCTTAGATTCAAAATCCAGTGAAGAGAGGCTTGATGAATGTTTATTCAAATCTCTCAGCCAAGAGAGATTTCTGTCTAACTAAAACATTATTTGGTATGCCATAAATGTATATACTGATATAGAGTTGGAATACCAAGAGCTTCTTGACTAGGAGTAAAAATAGCACACACAAGATTCACCAGACTTTAAATCATTCACTTCTCATATTATGAAGGTGGTTAAAAAGTGTTCAGAGTAAACACCCTTTGATAATAATAAATGATTAACGGGTGATTTTTCTAGCATACGTCAAGGAAATGGAACATGTCCAAAGGGGAAGGATAGTTTTCTGCTTTTAAACTAAGACGTTTGGTTTTGAAAATCCTTTCTAAATTATATGTGGAAAAATATTCCAAGATGAAATTTTGTGGTATTTTTTTTTCTTCACCCAAAAGGCAGTGTTTTGTGACCATTAATGCTTGAAGTTACACAAGTCAAAGCCAGAGTATGCTTGTGCTAAAAATTATCCTCAAAAATAGTCAAAATCCATCAAATAATTTACTCTGAGACCTAGCTGTCTGGTTTGGCTGAATACTTGATTAAATTAACTGAATGGCTCCAAAATCTTCCTTTCACTCACAGCTTCTTAGTTGGTCCCTCTTTCCTACTTCCCTAAAACCCTTTTACTACCTTTTACTCTACTTTCCTCTGGGATTCATGATAAAGACTGACTTGGCCTCTATTTATTTGAAAAGAAGAAAATAATCCAAATTACTAAGCAAGTGCCTGCAGAAAAGAATTTTATGTTACATTAACATATCATTTGAATTTTAGCTAATATTGATTCCAATTTAGTATCTAAGTCAAAAGAAAACTCTCCCACTAGGGGTTCACCACACATTCCACTTCCTGTGCTACTCAAAAGTGTAATTTCACTTACAGGAACATATCTTCGTAAGTTTTGCACTGAAGGTTCACTAGTTTAAGCCAGTAATGATTGATTTATTGTCAAACATTGTTTGACATGTACTATAATTCTGTAAAAATGCAGAATCAAAATAACTGGAATCCTCTATGTTGTTGTCAGAGGAAAGTAAGTATAATAATTTCTCTTTGCAAGAAATAAATCAATAATTCTACCTGTGAAATCGATTTGATGTTTTTGTACCTTAAAAATGACGCTGATGTTTTTGTCCATTGGGTTAGCATTGATGAAAGTAATCTTCAATGGCAAAGCATGAGATGTGAAATATGAACATGCCTATAGAAAGAGAAGATAAAAATCATGAGCAAAATAAAGCAAAAAGAACACTTTCCCTAAAATCATGGGCCTCTTGCATAATTTGTTATATGAGAAAATATAACACATATGTATAATTTTTATACTTTGGAACAAAGAAACATATTTATTAAAAATAAAAACAGAACAGTTTTAGTCTACTAACCAAAGCCTTTACTTAGAAACTGAAAATTTAGCTTCTTGGCAGGTTGTAAACTTTTAACTACTCTTTTTCTCATAAACAGTGGTGATATGTTAGGGGATTTAAATAAACTAAGTGGTATGTAGACATTGTGTTTATTAGATAGTTGATTAATATCTAAAAGATAAAACTGCTATTCAAAAATCTATTTCCTTTTAATTATTTCTTCCCTGCAGAATACTTGAAGGAAATATGGATATAGTGTTAAGAAAGACTGAGTTCAAATTTGAACTCTGTGACTTTGAGATATATGGGCTAATAGATATAAAAGACCTTCTACAGTGCAGCTCCTGACACTAATTAGGCACTTCAAAAATAATAATGCAGTCTTTTTCTCTTTTTGTTAATGAGCATTTTCTTACCTTTATAAATAACAGTACAACATATGTTTCCTCCTTCCCTTTCTTTCAGTTACCCTTAGCATTTCCATTTTCAGCTTTATGATATTGACTACTTTCCATTATACTTTCCTTGTTGCTTATTTCCTTTTATGTTCTTACATCTATTTGAGTGTTAAAAGGCTGTATGTCTTTAGGCTATTAGAGACTTCGTGTTGACAGTGAAGAGTTAAATCAATACTAAATAAAGGAAAAGAACTTGAAGGTTTCAATTTATCAGCTTAGTAAAATATGACATCAATACATGCTAAAGGATCAGTTAATGTCATTATTTTTTGAGAAGTCTGAAATCGGTATAAATAGAGAGGAAAGGATATATATTTTTAACTTAACCTATCAACACAAATCTAACCTAATCCCTAAGAAACAGAAACCCTTGCTTGCTGAATCTATTTGAGGTTTATAGTAAATGGATGAGGCTGCTTGTTAAGTAATGAATTCTTGCTTCGAGAATCAGTCAATCAGGGAACATATGACCTTCTGTCATGGTGTTGAATCAGGAAATCCTGTATTAGGCCAGAAATGAGTCTAGATGAGTGGTTTTCAAACTGTCCTCATCCAATTCTTGGGTATGTCTTTGAGGCATCCCAAGTCCATGGATTAGAAAAAGGGCAAAGGGAGGATGAAGACAAGGCTTAGCCCTTCTTCTCAATTACATCACTTGGAGCTATTTTGCTTTCATTGTTTTGTATTTTGGTTTTCACATGCAGTATACTTTTTGAGAGTCATGTCAAAAATATTTTATATCTGACAACTAATATGCACAAACCAGTGTCTATGTGGTATCAGAGGTAGTATATCTACTCTCTAAGAGCCTACAGAAAGTTGGTATGAACACAAACACATGTGCATTAAGTTGAAATTAATTTACAAGGCCATTCATCACAGTTGAATGAAGAAGCACTTAAAGCAGAGAAGTCTTTCAGAGATGAGGTGGATTTGAAGATTGTGAAACTTAGATTAGCAAACATGTTTTAAAAAAGGCTTTCTAGGGCGCCTGGGTGGCTCAGTGGGTTAAAGCCGCTGCCTTCAGCTCAGGTCATGATCCCAGGGTCCTGGGATCGAGGCCCACATCGGGCTCTCTGCTCAGCAGGGAGCCTGCTTCCTCCTCTCTCCTCTCTCTCTGCCTGCCTCTCTGCCTGCTTGTAATCTCTCTCTCTGTGTCAAATGAATAAATAAATCTTTAAAAAAAAAAAGGCTTTCTAGGTAGGAAAGGCAAACAATGAGAACTTAGATTAGATGTTAAAAGTGGGTTGCAAGGGAGACAACCAGGAGATGGGAAAGAATGAGTTGGAGTCTTGGAACATAATTTTATGTAAATGGTGAGATAAAAGAACTAGAATAGAGAAAAGAATATAAGAAGAACTAGAATAGACAAAGAAAGATATGACCCCTGTTCTTGAGAAGCACACACTAATGACATAGATTTAAAATAGTTTTAAAAAAGGAAAGAAGGGGCGCAGTGGGTTAAAGCCTCTGCCTTCGGCTCAGGTCATGATCTCAGGGTCCTGGGATCGAGACCTGCATCGGGCTCCCTGCTCAGCAGGGAGTCTGCTTCCTCCTCTCTCTCTCTGCCTGCCTCTCTGCCTACTTGTGATCTCTCTCTCTCTGTCAAATAGATAAATAAAATCTTTAAAAAAATAAAAAGGAAAGAAACCTATTAGTAAATGAGGTGTGTGGTCCTTACTTTCCCAGGAGTGGAGAAGGATTATGTTACATTACAATCACTTTCCCAAATGGTCTATTAGCTAGTGACCAAAAGGAAAATAGGAAATGGTTCATTGTAATTAGTGGTTCCAAGGAGAGACAAGGGTGAAAATTCTTTGAAAGAAAGCTTAATTCAAAGTTAAGACCTTCATCCTCTATCTTGGAAAACCATGCTTTAAGACATGGATTGGCCTGAGTGCTTCTCCCTGGTATAGTATAGAGATGGTGATTAAAATAGAATATTGACTGTAGGCTTTCCCATACTCACTACATTCATAAGGCTTCTCTCTAGTGTGAACTCTCTGCTGCATGATAAACTGTGTACTATCACTAACGGCTTTCCCACAATCATTGCATTTATAAAGTTTTTCCTCAGATGGGTTCTCTGACATTGTAAAGTTGGTGCTATCACCAAAGACCTTCCCATACTTACCACATTCATAGGATTTTTCACCAGTGTGAATTCTCTGTTATATAATGAAATATGGTCCTGACTGCATATTTTTCATACTTATGGGGTTTTTTGTTTGTGTGAAGTCGGGTGACATAAAACAAGACATTTAGTGACTGAATACTTGCCACACTGCATTCCAAATGTTTTTCTCTGGTCTGAATTTGCTCACAGCCAACAAGCTGAGAGTTCTGATTGAAACCTTTTCCATACTGCCTGAATTTATTGTGCTTCTTCCCCAGTGTGGAGGCTCTCATGTCAAATATGACATTTACCCTGACTGAAGGCCTTACTATGTTCGTTATACTCTCAGGGTTTCTTCCCAGCATGGACTCTCTGGTGGTCAAAATGGTTTCTGTTGGAACAGAGAGTTTGCCCACACTCATTTCAACTGTAACGTTTCTAACTAACGTGAAGTACTTGATGTTAGAAAAGGATTTTACTCTGAATGAAAGCCTCCTATACTCATGAAATTTATGTCTTCTCCTGAGGGTGAGTTATTTGAGGGTCAATGAGTAGGGAACTCTGAGTGAAGGTTTTTATACATAAGGTGTATTTATAAAGTTTTTTTTCACATTATGGAATCTCTGATATTGAATGAGATGGGAGTGGTGATGACAGGTCTTCCCATGCTTGTGCATTCACAGGGCTTCCCCCCTTAGTAGATTCTAACCATTGACTGAGAGGTCTCTCTAAATGTCTTATCATACCCATTATACTCTTGGAAGCTCTTTCCAGAATGGATCCTCTGATCCAGGTTCTGACTGAAACGTTGCCACGTTCACCACATCTTCAGATGTAACGTATGTTCCTTCAGACTTCCTTGTTCGGCAGGACTGTAGGATGGACTAAAATGTTCCCCAGAAGAGTCACCTGACCACATCTGCCCTGTTGATTGCTCTACACACAGGTGCCCAGCATCGTGCTAGGCACAGCTGGCCCGAGCAAATGGAGCAAAGAGGGAGCTTTACTTAGCATACTTTCCAGACTCAGGGAAAGTACCACTGTCTGCAGGTAGATATAGGAAAGGAGTGTGGTCCCAGCTACAGTGCTAGGGGTGGTGACTCCTGGGCTGGTGATCCTCAGCCTGACCATCTCACATAGGCATGAACAGCAGCCACCCATTAGAGATGATATCCCATATCTCCACGGCCTAAGACCTCATATGGACACCAAGACTCATATGGAATTTTAACAGAAAATTGTTCTACTCCTTAAACAACAATAAACCAAGAAAACAGATACAAAAAAGTTACCATCTAGACTCAATGATTCATACTATTCTTTCTACTTTAAGATACTATGTCTTTGAAATGCTGCATTTCCCTGTATTTTCAACATTAATCAGTGAATATTGCTAATGATTAAAAAGTTACAATTTGTAAAAATTAGCAATGATTTGGATTTTAGCCCAGAAAGACATATCACAGTCTGTGGAATTTGATGCCTTATTTTGTTATTTTTCAAAATATGCTTGTGTAGCATATTAGGAAAGTTTCTAAGGTGTCTGTGAGGCAGCAAAGTTGTAAATGTAACAATACCAACTATTTGGCAAAACTTTTTATATTCATACTAATAATGGTCTGTTTTTCTCCTAATTACTGGATTTGTTTTCTTGACTGTCTTATGATGTCAGTCAAGTAACATTTATTGTACATGCATGATAGTTTAACCTCTTCACTTCTAAGTCTCACTTATCAATCCTGCCCCTATTAGTGCTTTCAACTCTTGGGATTTTGAGAAGGAGGCTAATATAGTTAATAGAGATAAAAGGAGAAAGAATGATTCTAAGTTAGAGCAGTGTGACTGACAGAGCCTGAAGAAGAGAAAGAAATTGTTTCTGATGCCAGGAATGTCACTCCAGGCATAAGTAAAATCACAAAATATATTAAATGGTACACTGACACATGAGTCAATGAATTTTAAATTAAATAAAAACTGAGGTGTTGTGGCTAATAATATCCTAGTATACTAGGCATGGGTATGAACATAATCTAAATGAGCATGAAATTAAATCCAGCCTGGATAAGGTCAGCAAATCAACCATTCTGAATAAATTGAGAAATCAATTTAGTGAGAAGTATCTTTATTTATTTTTACTGAACCGATAGTTTATTATTAGACCTACGAATCATATGATGAGGCCAATGCAATCTCAACCTTAGTGCGTTAAATGCAGCACTTAGTTTGAACAGGAGTCAATTAGTTTTTTCTTAAAATACTTGCAATGACAATTTACAAATTGTTTTTGCCACTTCAAAAACACATGGTGAGCTAAACAATACAAAACAAAAATACTCAACTTATCTATTGAATAAACTGACTTACATCACGATCAATACCCTTTATGCACAGGGCAGGGTTCAGAGGAAGGTGACAGGTCTTTATACACTGAAAGAATTCTTCTAGTCTGCCAATCTCTTTCTTTAGTACCTCCTGTGAAAAAATCATTTGAAAAAGCATCTTAGAAACTGTAAGGAACTTGACTTTCTTTCAAGTTATTATTCTTTTCTATTGATTAAATAAACTCTTTAATTCAGGGCTTGCACACGTGGATGCTTTGAGGTCCGGTAGGTGATGTAGCCACATGTAAAGAAGCAGAGGGCTAAAGACAATAGGGAGTGTGGGGGAAAATGGAGAACTAAAGAGTTCATGCCTTTCTACAGGATTTTAAATTCAATTAAAAATAAAACCAAACAAAGAACTATTCTGTTCAAACAAAACATGATGGGTTGGCTTTGACCTGTGGCCCACCATCTTACAGAACCTGCTTTAAGTAATTGTTAACACAATCCAATTCTGCTAACTTCCTGGAGTCTTAGTTTGTAAACTTCAAGATTTATACTTAATAGTGATAGTATATTTTAGGAAAAAAAATTCACATGTATTAAGAGCAATAATGACAAAAATGATAATTGTCAGAAATAGTAACATATTTGAACAAATGATTTATTAAATGCTAATGAGTATATTCCTTATACTTACCTCACTTCCTTCTACAGTTCTCTGAACCTGTGGAAGGTCTAAAACCACAAATAACACCTTTAAAATTGCATATCCCCTAACAAAAAGAGGGAAAAAACAAAAATTCAAAATATAAAAGCTCCTTTTTGCCCACTTTCAAAGAAACTCTTTGAGTCCAATACTAAGAATGAAGGTATCAGATTAATAATGTTTAATTAATTCCCAGGAGTTTCTTAGCTCTTACTCCTGGGTCATTGGCAAATAACAGAAACTACTGCTCCCAGAATCCAGAAGAGCAAGGTGGAAAAATGAGGTGAATTCCACTATGGCACTCTTTCTGTCTGTCCTCCTTTGTCTTATCTATACCTGGATTTCCTTAAGGAATACCATGGAGGGGAATCTCTACTGCCTTTAAATATCTTCTTTCACACAGTTAGCTTAATTCTTACTTTTTATTTATTTCATTTTTGACAAGATAACATGTTTTAATAATAAACAGCAAAGAAAAACAGTACATAAAGAAATAACTTCTAGGAATCTGAGAAAAGATAGTTAGGGAGACAATTTTAATATATTTAAAATTCTAGCCTTTATCAGAATAAGCAGACATAAATTTATAAGTAGGTTTGCAGAATTATAAATTATCTATTAAAAAGGTCTTTTTAAAAGTTTTTATTTAAATCCAGTGAGTTAACATATGGCGCAATATTAGTTTCAGGTGCACAATATAGTGATTCAATACTTCCATACAACACTAATTAGTACTTTTTAAAACGAAATAGAAAAAATAGCTAACAGTAACTTGAATTGTGCGAAACTGTAAATGCTTCTTTCATCTCTGTTTTTATTTTCTTATTTTTATGTGAAGAAGTGTTATCACAAAAACAGTCTAGGTGAGTTAAATATATTTATTTGAAAGAATAATATCAATACCACTTTGGAACTTAATGCAAATGGTCAAAAAAGGCATCAGACTTAACTGTAGTATGCATCTCAAATATGTGAGGAATTTTGAAATCTAAGAAATAAAGACTAAATTCATATATAAATTTTATAAATTTTAAACCAGTTTATTTACTTGCTTTCAATTTTTTTCTATCATCAGAAAATAATCTGCAGTAATATGAAGAAATTATAGAAGTTTTTTTTTTTTTTTTCACTCCACATCATAGCTTCTGGCACTTCTATCAGATAAGTGACTTCCAGCAAGAAAAATACTGGGCTGGGAAAGCATTCTGGGACACTTTGCCTGTCAATGTTTTTATTATTTTGTTGAAAACTCTTTTTGATTTTAGATAGTGGGTGGAAAGAAACTATGTGCTCCCTTTGAGGAAAAACTTCATGTTTTAGTCATTTTTCCATCCTTAACTCCCAGTCTGTAAATACTTAATTGTTACTGAATGATATTATTAATACAATGAATGGTTGCCCACTCTCTCCCTCCATCTAGAATGTTGAACATAAGAGAACCTACTTAAGGGAGGGAAAAAATGAAACAAGATGGGATTGGGAAAGAGACAAACCATAAGAGACTCTTTTTTTTTTTTAATTAATTANTCTAGAATGTTGAACATAAGAGAACCTACTTAAGGGAGGGAAAAAATGAAACAAGATGGGATTGGGAAAGAGACAAACCATAAGAGACTCTTAATCTCACAAAACAAACTGAGGGTTATTGGGGAGTGGGAGGGTAGAGATAGGGTGGATGGGTTATGGACACTGGGGAGGGTTTGTGCTATAGTGACTACTGTGAAAGGTGTAAGCCTGATGATTCACAGACCTGTACCCCTGGGGCTAAATAAATAAATAAATAAACAAAAAAAATCCACAAAGTTTTCAAAACCAAAAAAAAAACTAAAACAAAAAAAACCTACTTAATAGTCTTTATCAGTGAGGGAAACTAGTGATGTAGATAATTAAAAAGAAAAAGTACTCTTCAATCAGATCAAGAAAAAGAATAGCCAGGTCCATTAGTATAATCAGTGATGAAAAAGGCACCATATTTTGACTATCATATAGTATAAAAGTTTTACTATCCACACCACTATTGATTTAAGTTAATTAATTTTATTTGTTTTGCAAAAAAAGTCTTTATTTTGATTAGTACAGTGTTAGAAAAATCTAGACCTCGATTTTGTATCTTGGATAAGAGTGCCCTAAAAAATCCCCTTTGAACTTCTACTAGCCTGAGCTGTGCTGCCATTTTGAGAAAATTACTTCATCTGAAAATTACTTCAAAATTACTTCATTTGAGAAAATCACTTCTTCCTTTAAGTTGATTTCTTCTTGTCAGGTACTCTCCACATGCTGCTTGGCTACCTAGATCAAAAAACTACATCAGGGTATCTGGGCGGCCCAGTCAGTTAGGCATCCAGGTCTTGGTTTTGGCTGAAGTTAGGATTTCAGGGTCATGAGATCAAGCCTCACATTGGGCTCTGCACTCAGTGGAGAGTACACTGGAGATTCTGTCCCTCTCCCTCCGCCTCTGCTCCTCCCACCATTTGCTCTCTCGCTCTCTTTCTCTCGCAAATAAATAAAATAAAATCTTTAAAAAAAATCATGTCCTCATGGTAGACATTATCATTAACTTTCAGATTGTAAATGGAAAAAAATCTTGATTACACTAATTGAGTTGGGGTCTTATAACTAAGTATAGACAACGAATTTGCTTTCTAAGCTATGAAATTAAAATTTAATTGAACAAAAGATTAAAGAAAACACTACACTAAGATTAATTTCTCAACAAACCTGTCTTTGAGGGTCACTGGCAGACTTGACTTTTTCCCCGATGTCTCCCAGAATTTTAATAAGCTTCTTCTCCTTGGAAAGCTCATCACTCAAGGCTTTTCCTGAACAGAACTGGAGAGCAGCCAACAGCTTCTGATACCAGCTTTTAAAATAAGTTTCATTCTGTGCATCCTTTAGCAGCCTGAAGGAAAGAGAGGAAAAAGAATTCTTGTAAAAGCTGATTTTTTAACCACCTCCAGCAGGAATAATCAGTGCATTTCAGACTAATCTGTATTTGGTGGCTTTGGGCAGTTTAACAGCCTGGAATCAGGGGAAAATGTTGTTTATTCGTTGGCAGTCATCAAATTCTATCTGATAGCTAATGAGATTCCTAGAGTGAAGAATCAATAAGATACCTGCTTTTTCTCATTTCAATCCACAATGCACTTTTTCTTTTTTCAGGCTTCTTAATTGTGGAACAAAAACTTAACATATCTTGACTTCTTATTCAAATAAGGACAAAGTTTTAGAAGTAGTATTTATAAGTGACCACACTATATCGGAACTCAACCATCAACATTACCTTCTTCTACTTTTCTTCAAAAGGCAATAGTCCCCCCACTGTCACATACCTACATATTTCTCTTTCTTCCAGTACCTCCCCTTGATTACTTGGAGGAGGACATTGTAAAGGCAAGAACATGGTTTTTGTTTTCAGGCATTTCTTTCTTTTTTTTTTTTTTAAAGATTTTATTTATTTATTTGACACAGAGAGAGAGATTACAAGTAGGCAGAGAGGCAGGCAGAGAGAGAGG
>LNAC01000067.1:170117-449419 GCA_002007465.1 Ailurus styani | reverse complement strand
GGGCCTGGATCCCAGGACGCTGAGATCATGACCTGAGCCGAAAGCAGAGGCTTTAACCCACTGAGCCACCCAGGCACCCTGTTTTCAGGCATTTCTGTATTCAAATCTCAGCCCTCCAACTTATAAGTAATTTAGGCTAGTTACTTAACTAGGCTGAGATTTTGTTTCTTTATCTATAAAATAAAGTAATAATGCTGACTCTGTAGAGCTATATAGAACACAGAATGAGCTAATGCATTCAAAAGGCTTAGCACAATGTACCTACCAATCAGCCAACATTAGTTCATCCATATTTTGTGGCCTCCCCCAGCCAACTTCTGTCACTGCCTGGCTGTCTGCTCATGTCATGAACATGGGAAGCATAGCACTTAAAAATGTGAAAATACTAAGCTAGATGATGGACCAGTAACAAATATTTTATTACTCTGTTTGCCATGTGACAATTTCTATTGCCTTGAAACTAATTCCAATATGCTCAAACTTTACTTTCTATTATGCCCTAAACCACTGAAATAGAATTAAAAAAACCTCATTCCTTCGAATGTTAACCTCTCTTTGATTGATTCTTTTAATCTTAACTGGTCTCTAGTCTTGTCCTTCTCTGAAAAATTAACATTCAAGAAAATAGAAGAAAGTTATTGTGAGACTGGAATACTAAAAAAAGAATTAAATGCAGAGCAGTTGAAAAGAATATAGAGGAATTTCATTCTGCATTCTTAATTTTGCATCTCTGCCTCTGTATTATGTTACAGAGACTATAACACATTATTTTGCCTTGCTCTATGTTCTCTGTTTCTACATATTTAGAAAAATTAAGTTAACAAGTAAAAAAAAATTTAAAAACTGAGTCTAATTTTTGTTTGTTTCAGGTGAGGTCTTGTTCTCTTGTCATTGTTATGAAGCTAATTTATCTTCTAACACCTCTTTTGCTTTTAAGTGGAATAACTGTTCTTATTTACCTCTGGAAAGCATTAAAAAACCACAAAGGGTTAAAGATGTATTGATAAGAAAATGTAATCCATTGATACCTGCTTATTTTCAATGTAAAAATAATAGCAGACAACGAAGTTTTCCTATGCTTACCCTACGATGAGATTTTGAAATGTCAGATATAATAAATGAAACTTGTCATTATTTGGAAGTTCTAAGAAGATGAGTGTTGTGTGAGTGTGAATTGGAAAGCCGCAAATGCAAGCATCCACATGTAAAACTTTAAGACATTTTATGTAAAACTGTATATCTCTCAGATTCTCTCCATATTTTGGGGACTTTGGTAATATACTATTTTATAGTGTATTTGGGTTTCAGTGAGATAGGCACTTGACAGGTAGAGTATTTCTGTATCTCTATCAATGCCTGCCAGCATTTTCATACACTTTGAATACTGAGTTGCTTATTTAAAAAATATTTTTAACCAGTTCTTGTACACAAATATAACTCTATAACCTCCTGACTGCTGTATACATGATAAAAGGAAAAGTTATTTTGTACAAATGAAGTTAACTTTTTACTAAAATAATTTAAAAAAAAAATACATTTAGAGGTGGGGGGTCATGGGAAGAGTCAGAATTACATAATTTGTATTCACAATACTCTTAATTTTTTGGTTAGAAATGTATTTGATTTTGCAAGGAGAAAAACTCAGTTTTATTCCTTGCTCAAAATAAAATAGAGCAGGGGAGATTTGCAGAGAGAAAATGACTGTGTTCTAAAAAAAATACAAAGCAAAGAAAATTCAGCGTATTCACTGTGATTATTTTCCTTGTAGAATATGCCTCATTCCAAGCCTGCATCCCCACTAAGATCATATGTTCTCTTGATGAGATTTGGCTCAAGCTGTATGGCTTTTTACCCGACTAATGAAGAGTTTGTTTTTACACATTGCAGAACTGAAATCATGGAGTGGTAGAGGTAGGAGATAACCGCAAGAGGTCAAATAGTCCATCCCTATGTCCTTAGGCACAGAAAAATTAATGTGTCCTTTCATTTTAGACAACTGCAAAGGAAGTTGGACTATACAGCTTGAGGTAGAGGGTTATGCAGTTCTGCACTGATGAGGTTTACGTCAGGAAGCCCTAAACCCCTCATGCTGTAGTTTGTATCCATTACCTCTGTGTGTAAGATTAGCAAACAGCAGGCCACTCTCTCTTGAACATCAGAGAAACTTTTTTCAAAAGACATTGTCATCTAAGAGAAGCAGCATTGCGTATGTCAAATAATTTTTTTTTTCATTTTCAAAGTTAAGGCTAAGGGACTGAGAAGTATCAAGATTTGGTGGTGAAAGATGAGACTTTAAAGGTGCACGCAATGTGACTGCGTATAAACCGTGAGGTAAACCTTAAAATGCCAGAGACCTGTTTATCCTAATATCTGTGAAATCCAGGGATATAATTCAATTTGGTATGATTTTGTACACATCTTATAGACTATAAGTCATGACGACATTAAAATGAGGATAAATGCATAAAATCTAGCTGATTAAAGGTTTTGACAATGTTAAGGATGAGAGGCAGAAGCAAGAATGAGAAGGAAACCCAAGTAACAGCACAGTTATTACAGGATGTTATGAAGGTATTTGACTGAATTAAGGGGATCATGGTGGACTCACAGAGACCTAAGACAGAAACCCCAGCTGGCATGATAGGGAGATTTTCCTTGGGTATTGAGATTGTCTCTGTTTCTTCATGTACATGGCTGCTTCTGATCCCACAGCGAGTGACTTGATAGAGCCTCAGAAGTACATAGTTCTCACTTCTCAGGCTACCAGCAGGACAAAATAGAGTCATCACACCTTCCCTGCCCTCCTTGACTCCTAACTCTCTTCAGTTAAGGTCTAATTGTAGTTCTCAATAACACAGTATCCCATATGTTATAGGCTGCCTTACATTTTGACCCACTTGAGTTATTTACTGTGAGTGAAAAGGGTAAACAAAATCCTAGAGCAGACAAGAACTGAGGTACACAATGAAGATGAGTGATTCTGGATCATTCCAGGATCTCCCCTTCCCATTTCCTCTCATGTTTGTTGATACAAGGCAAGGTGTGTGGCTCAGTAGACCAGTTTTTAATGAGCATAGGAAGATTCTAGAATGTCATTTCTTCAAGTTATTTAAAACCCTGGGACATATAAAGTCTGATATTAATACTTGATATGGAATTGCTAATTTTAAGATTTTAATAGTGTGATTAAGAAGTAAAAAAAGCAATGTGAGGTGCCTAGGTGGCTCAGTCGGTTAAACATCTGACTCTTGATCTTAGCCAGCATTTCAGTGTCATGATTGTGGGCTCATGGAGCCCACTTAGGGAAAAAAAAAAAAAGAGAGAGAGAAGAAAAAGTAAAAGGCATGTCTTTTTAGCCTTTACAACTTTATTGTACTTCCTAGTGTTTAAGACATTTATTTAATATTTTCCAAAGTGAAGAACTTGATTATTTATTTATTTGTTTGTTTGTTCGTTTATTTATTTATTTTTAGAGAGAGATGGGGAGAGAGCAGAGCACAGTGGGGGTAGGGGAGGGGCAGAGAGGGAGAGGGAGAGAGAGAATCTTAAGCAGGTTTCATGCTCAGCATAGAGCCTTCACGGGGCTCGATCTTGTGACCTTGGGATCATGACCTGAGCCAAAATCAAAAGTCAGATATTTAACCAACTGAGCCACCCAGACATCCCAGGAACTCGATACATTTTATAGTCCTTGAAAAGATAATCATTTCCTAGGACTAATTTATTCTTAGAATACTAATTTGCTTTTTTTGAAATGTAGCACTAAACTTCTGTTGAATTTTGCATGTAAAGATCATTATATTGGCCAGGTTTGCTGAAATGTAATTTCCAATCAATAGTTATTTTCTAATACCTGCCAATACACTATTTTATAAAAATTCTTAAATATAAAACTATTAAAAAATAAATTCAGAAAGTAATGACATCCATACTGTAGAGATTGTATACATTTTTAGAACACTGAAGTATGTGAGAGGGACCCATAAAGTACGAAGCTTACTTAACTGTATCCCCATAATATAATTATATACTTAATATTTATTAAAACTTCAAAAGTGTTCTCTTTGAAACGTTTTATGTTCATACTAATGACATTCCCATTGTGCTGACTCTACGTGGTATATCTGATAATTGTTTCTAACTCTATGCTTTCTCCTCTGAAGGAAATCATACATCCACACTCCTTATTTTGTGACTTTCAGCCCCTTCCCATAGGTGGAGTCTACCTCTCTCCCCACACCAGGGTTGGTCATGTGACTCGCTTTGGCCAATAGGATGGGACTGATGAAATGTACGCCCATGTCCAAGCAGATGCTTTAAGTGTCTTATTATGGAATGGTATGGCAGGCTGTACTCCTGCTTTCTGCCATGAAACAGTATGTTCCAGCTGGAGGACTCTTCTTCCAGTCACAGAGTAACAAGGCAATGTAAAGCAGAGCTAAGCATTGCTGCGAGGAGTTCAGTGGCGCCAAGCGGAACTTAAAAGTCCGCAGCCTATGTACTGAACGAGTGAGAAATAAATCTGCGTTGTTGCAAGCCATGGAAACTTTGGCTTATAGCCACTTATTTGTTTACTTACAGTAAAAATTAATGAATATGCTTATTTCCACATTTTTTCTTTTCCCATTTGTTTTTGTTTTTGTTTGTATTGTCTACAGAATATGCAGCATATTTTTAAAACATCCACAGTGTTAGCCCTGAGGATATTTTGGGGGCATATCTAATGACTGAAAATAAACAAAAGTCATATGAAGCCAAGTCTGGTGAATTAGATTAGTGATCAAATTGAGTATACTATTTCAGATTGTAAAAAACTATAAAAGTAATAAAAATGGTTTTCTTTCATGGATCATAAAAAGCCCCAAAAGGATTTAAAAAATGACTTGATCTGGCTCATTTGGGCATGTATATTCTGTTATACTGCTGATATTTGTTGTTTTATTACTACTAACATACTTTTTGACCCATTTAAAAGTGTGAATAGGCCCATGTACCATCTGTTGCTTTGTCTAGCCAAGTGTTTGAGTATCTAGTAGGAGATTCTTTCTGAGTAAAAATGTTGTACTAATGAGTGCAGTGGGGCAAGAACAAGATTTTTTTTCAGGACTTACTTAACACAGAACAAGACAAAGGGCCTGATGGCTTAGGGCAGTGAGGGGCACAGTACATGTAGCTGCTCTGGGAAACTAAGAGCTCCACTTTAATGCTAACAGTTGGAAGACTGGAATGGCTGAAGAGGCAGGGGACCAAAGGCTTTGGAAAAGGAAGTACCCATATCAGCATGTTTGAGAGTCATGAGTCATTAGCCTAGTGAGGAATAGACTATCCCCTATCTCCCGTCCTCTCTGCAAAGTCCAAAGAGGAAAGCCCAAGGAGAGCCATTTATTCAGCTGTGTGCCAGAACTGGAGATTGTTGCCTCATTCCCAGATTAGACTTGGGTTCTGAAAGAGGGCTTGATTTCCCCTGGGCTTATGTGAACAGGAAGAAAATGATAGGTCAGGATGGAGAGACAAGAAAGGAAAGGAGCAGCCCACACTCCTGTGCCTCAACTGTTTGACAAAGCAAGGATGTATAGGTTTTTCAAGGTTCAGATAAATACATGGAAAGTAATTATATGTGATCCATTCCTTGTGTAGAAAGGGGTTGATCCCAAGGCCAGATCTCCGAATGGGAAGCTCCTGCAAGACTCCCCAAAGAACTCAGCCACATGAAGTAGCCGGTTGCCACAGTGAAACCACACAGAGCCTTGATAGAAAATTAGAGACCGCAGACAGAGGATTATAATTGCTTGTCCACGTGCGAAGGTCATATTTCTTTCTTTTCTCTCTATTCCCAAGTCAAGACAAGTAAGAACCAGAAAAGAGAGAGAAGAGGAGTGAAATATCAGATCATATTCTCTACCCACTGCAAGCTCCCAAGCCAAAACTTGGCTGGTGCTAGAGAATAGGGAGGAGGTGTTTGTCAAATTGGAGAAGAAAATGAAGTTTTAAAATGGACAAAACTTGTAGGAGTTTTTGATCCAAAAGTGAGCAGGAAACGGTGGCATCTACTCTGGTTTTAATTAGGGAATGTGAAAGAGCAAAGGTAGTATTTTAAAAATAATAAAAACTTTTATATGGAGACTGCCAAGCTCAGCCAGTTTAAAGAGCACTAGATAAGATCGCTAGAAATCTAAGTCAGTATAAGAAGAAATACAGCTCAGGAAATGCACTGATTGCATTGCATAAGAAAAAAGGTCTCAAAATGCAGAATAAGAAGTGAGGGGATTTTATCTCAAAACTCTGAAGAAGGTTGGCTGAGATTTTTCTTTTTCTTTATTCCCTTGCCACTTCTATAAAAACAGTGCCCATTTTGCTTTATTTATGGGCAATTATTGCCACACCGAATTGTTTTCAAGAAGTCGAACTTGTTTCTTCAGCAATAGGTTATTAACACTGCATATATGTGGCTATGTAGGTATGCAGTTACTATTAGAATTGATAGTTTATCATTATAGTTAAATAAAATCTTTAACAGATATGTTAACAGTCACATGTTTAATCATAAACTTAAATGGTATTTTTTCTGAGGGAAAATAAGCCATAGATGGTACCCAGTTTGTATAAATATTTGTCATCGGGATTACTGTTACACAGCAGTGATGTCCTCTTAGTCTTAGCTGGGAGCTATGAAGGGAAAAAGAAAAACAAAATCCAAAACCCCAAAACTATGCTGAACCGATAAGTTCCTCTGATGAGATTCCTGAATCTATAATAAGGAATCAGAGGCCTTTTTACTCATTTTGCTGATCTCACATGTATTCATTCATATGTTTACATGTTAAATATACTGAATAATGTGATTTAAAAGCAGCAATTCTGTCCTCCAATTCCAACATACACTTACTGCTTTTAAGATATTTTATTCAAATCACTCTTCTTTTTTTTAAAAAAAGGTTTTTATTTATTTATTTGACAGAGAGAAAGATCACAAGTAGGCAGAAAGGCGGGCAGAGAGAGAGGGGGAAGTAGGCTCTCTGCCGAGCAGAGAGCCAGATGTGGGGCTCAATCCCAGTACCCTGGGATCATGATCCAAACTGAAGGCAGAGGCTTAACCCACTGAGCCACCCAGGCGCCCCTCAAATCACTCTTCTAAATTAAGCACCGAGCTGTGAAATACTCTTAGTGATCCTTTTCAGCTCCCACCATTATACTCCATGTGTGCTTATCAAACACTAAAACAAAACAAAAGAGGTGGAATTTTAGCCCTGGACACACTTTGGAAGAAATAGGTATCTATGAGACCCTCCTGAATTGCATCTCTCTTTTTTCACATTCTGGCTTCTGCTTTCCCTGATACCTAAGAATTTTTGTGCTCCCGTTGCTCTTTTTTGCTGAAAACTCCACCTAGCTCTGCTCTCTCTTCTTGTCTGGTTGTCCTAAGCTCCGAATTAGTCCTTGTCCTTCCTACCCTAGTCAAACCCATTATCTCTCACTATACATTAAACTCATATACTCAGAGAATTACTTGAGCATGGGGCTGAATGACATTTCTAGATAACATCTCCCACCCCTCACATTTACTAGGTGAGAAACTGAAAGATTAAGGGACTTGCCTAGGGTCTTAGGACTAAAACCCAGAGTCTCTAAACCACTGCTCCATGCTCTTCCATAGCGCCATATTCTGTGTCTATTACGGACTGACTGTTTGTGTCCTCTCACCCCCAAATTTATATATTGAAGACCTAACACCCAATGTGATGATATTTGGAGGTGGGACCTTTGGGACGTGATTAGAAGTTCTGAGAGTGGGACCCACTTATGGGATTAATACCCCTAAAAGAAGAAAAAGGACTGGAGCTCTCTGCTTTTTCTGCCACATGAGGACACAGTGAGAAGGTGTCCAGCATCCATCTACAAGCTGGGAAGAGGGCCCTCTTGGAAAAAGGGAATTGGCTAGCATCTTGATCTTGGGTTTCCCAGCCTCCAGAACCATAAGAAATAAATTCCTGTTGTTTAAGGCACATAGTCTATGTTCCTTTTTTTTATTGCAACTTGAGCTGATTAACATAGTGTCCTAACAACCATTAAAATATGATTTGGAAGACAATTTTCTGCTTGCATTACCTCTGGCAAGAAACTTAATACTTTGGCCCTTCACTTGTCTAGTGTGTAAAAGTGGGAATTGATGAGGTTTAGCAAGCGACCTGCCAGCTATAGGGCTCTATAATTTTAATCCCTGATGAATTTGTCAAGCATTTACTCTATGCCAGGCATTTCCCAAGCATTCTACATAGCTGTGTTAGGTAATCCTCATATTTGATCCAGGTAATGACTCCTTCCTTCTTACAGACAAGAATACTATAGTTTATAGAGGTCAAGTAACTTGCACAGTCACCCAATTAGGGATTCAAATTCAAGTTTATCTGACTCCAAAGCCTTGGTTCTTTAGATCATGCTGTACCACTTCCTGATACCCTGACACCCTAATAATGACTTAGCCTGAAACTAATATACATTCTAGAAATCCTTTCTTGCTACTTTCCTACCGTGCTTGTCTTTAATCTCTTTCTCTGGCTTCCTGTTTTCTAACCCTCCGAAGTCTCAAGCTCTCCAGATACCCTTCTTTCTTTCCAAAGTGCCTCACTTCATTTCGTCCTGCTTTCTATAAACTCCCTGCCCAATCACCAAAATATCTAATAATATTTTCCTCTCTATTTTTAGATTCTTTGAACTTTTAAAGAAAAATTTATTAACTGAAATATACTTTTGTAGATAAGCAGGAATACTTTTCTTTCTTTTGCCTAGCCTACAAAAAGAACAGAATATGGAGGCTCGACATTACATGTGGACAATTCAAATCATACACCTGACCCACCTCTTCTCCATCCTTCCTCACTTTAGAAAGTGAGACCAATACCATAATTTCTAGGGATCTGGCCTCCTGTGGTTTCCTAAGACTAGTGATAGTGCTGAGTGGGACTAGGAGAATAGAGAGATAAGTTGCTGAATTGAAAGTAACACCCTGACTACATTTGGGGATCTAAGAATCCAGATGAACTGAGCACGCACACAGATGTGCCTTGAGCTATCCACCTTAATTGGGCCTGTGGTTCCAAATGATTTCAAGTTGTGGTAAAAGAGAAGTGGGGAGTCACTAACTTCAGCACATGTGCTGTAATAAAATAAATTCTGCTTGACATATAATTAATGCTGAAATTCATGCTCCTGGAATTTTAAATTAGTCCAATAGAGGCCTACATTTTCCATTACTTTTTGAAAATATGGTTCTGAACTGAGTTCCTAACTCAGATTTTTTCTTCTTTTTTTCTGAATACATGTATAGTTGCTTTAAAGGCAGTATAAGCATCTTTTTCATAAAGTTTCCTTAACAAAATTTCTTTTAACAGCAAGGCAATCCCTTTGCTATATGAAGTTTCATAAGAATAGCAACCTAATAAGAAAGATCCTCTTCACCCCTCAGCCTTTTGTTCTTGCATAGCCATCTGGTGAAGGCTGGATAATCATCATATTGTGCAGTGACCAATTCATGTGTCTGAACACAGCTGGAGGGGCAGGTTTATAGGTGTAAGGCAAAGCAAGCTTTGAAATACCTAGTTTCCCTGGAACCTCAGTTTCAAATCACAGCTGGGGCAGCTGCTTCACCCTTCATTCTTGAGTCACAAATAGTGTGGTTTATTCTGTGAGGATATTAAAGGTTCCCTGGGATGTTATCCATAAAATTTGGAGCTGTGTTTGATGTCCTGAGAAAATTTCTGGGACAATCTTGCTCACTGTCATGAAATTGCATGTCCCCTGAGGTTGGCTAGCACCGTTTCATCCTATTCCTTTCGGAAATTCAATAAAGAATTAGTAGTATTCTATAAGGCCTCCACAGCCTACCCAGCTAATTCTCTGTTGATTTATGCAATGATATGGTCGCTGTTCTTGTTCAGATGAACCTTGCCAGGCAGGCATAACTGTCCTGTCCACCAGATCATATGCATGAGAAAAGAAGACACATTCCGTTTCCAACACTCTCTACATCCCTGCCCAAGTAACTTAGGAGATCACTGCCCAACCTCAGTTTTTCCATTTGTAAAATGATGATGATAATGTCTGTCCTGTCATGAAATCTGTTTCTGTTATGGTTGGAATTGTGTCTCCTAAAATTCAAATATTAAAGCCCTAATCCCCAGTGTAACTGTATTTGGAGACAGACCTTCAAGGAGGTAATAAAGATTAAATGAGGTTATAAGGGGTTTCCCACCTAAGGGTTCCCACCTAATCCAACAGAAGTGGTGTCCGTATAAGAAGAGGATGCAAGACCAAAAGAGCATGTGCATGGAAAATAAAGGTCATGTGAGGACCCAGCAAGAAGGCAGCTGTCTGCAAGCTAGGAAGAGAGGTCTCAACAGAAACCAATCCTACTGGGACCTTGATTTTAAACTTCCCGGCTAAAGAACTGAAAAAATAAATTTTTATTATTTTGGCCACCCAGTCTGAGGTATTCTGTTGCGACAGCCTTAGCTGACTGATGTAGTTTCCAGCCTAGAACTCTTTTTTTTTTTTTTTCTGGTGGTCCGGACCTACACATTCATTGTCTATAAGATATCACTCTTAAATTTTCCTAAGGCATTTCAACCTTAACATGACTAATTTCACTATCATTCCTTCCCCCAATACCTTCTTTTTCACCTGAATTACCTCCATAAATAGAATCACCAGATTTCCATCACCCTAACTAAAAATGAAGCAGTTATCCATGATTCTTCTCTCACTTTTAGCCACATCAAATCTGTTACCATGACTTAATACATTCACCATCTAAATAGCTCTCAGATCTAATTTCTTCTCTCTGCTCCCATTGACAGAATTTAATTGAGGACTTAATTTCTTCAAGGTATTACTGGAATCTTCTAGTACTTGATTTTTCTACCACCTGCATTTAAAAATTTTTTCTCCCTCAAATTAGTCCCCTTTACTTAGTCAAGCGAAGTCCTGTTCTTGTGATTAAAATCCAGGTAGGCTTCAGGATAAAATATAAAGTACTAGTGTATCTTAAAGGGCATTCATGATTTATAGTGTCTTTGCATCTTAAAGTCCTGTTCATGTGCTCACATTTCAAATGTAAAGTACTACTTATAATAATGTGAATCTTCTCTGCCTTCTCAGGCTACAATACTTTTGCATCATCCCATCCTCTGGGTCTGAAATTATATTTCAATATGCCAACACATGTTTATTCTTTAATGTTCAGCTTAATTAACACCTTTTCCAAAAAGTCTTTCCTGGGCAGGTGTGCAGCATTCCCTGTGTAAGGGTGAGGTACTTCCTTGTATCCATTATTCTTTTAACACTTGTTTTATTGTTTTGTTTTTTTTTAAATTGTGCTTTAATTGCTTTGTTTTGTTTTAATCTCTTCCCTATTTGACTTTAAATTCCTTTAGGGCAGCTCTATGATTTTATACTTTTGTGGCCTAACAGAGTTTCTGATTGCGATAACAGTAACCAATTTTGTTGAACTGACTATTAAGTAAATAAACCTGTTTTTTCTAAAATTTGTTTCTTCCATTTCTTGAAAAAAATTTTAGGGCATGAACCTAAAGTAAGTTTTTAATTATTCTGGAATTATAGAATCCTATTAAATTTTATTTTCACATGCTATTTCCTCCACTGTCCAAAAATTTAATACTATACATGTATATGCAGATATTTAAAATATAGTTATTAACCTACTCATTAATTAATTATTTGAAATTTTGAAACATTACAAGAGATTACTAGAGATGTGCCATCATATTGTTATTTCAGAGATCAGATCATGGTGACAAAATATTGGAGCAATTTTTACTAAGCAAAAATAATTAAATGGATTTAGTTGAGGATGGTCAGATGGAAAGTCCATCACTGGCAAAGTTACATTAGCTAAATGTTAGGTAATTGGAAGATAAGCTCTTTTCTATCAGAGGGGAAAAAATCACAAATGAAAGAAAAAAGTGATGTGTGTTTGTAAGGGAGTATGTCTGTGTGGAAGACTATGTCTGTTTAGGTAAGTAATCAGAGCATTTATTTCCAAAGGATTTCCAAAAGCTTGTTTGTAAGATGTTTAGACTGTCTGTTACCAATAATACTGGTTTAAAAAGAGTCAGACCCTGAAATTTAGTCTTACTTAAGATGTGAGCAGTTAAAGGTATATCTATCAAAATTAAAATAGCCTATAACAATCTATGGATGGGCGCCTGGGTGGCTCAGTGGGTTAAAGCCTCTGCTTTCGGCTCAGGTCATGATCTCAGCGTCCTGGGATCGAGGCCCGCATCGGGCTCTCTGCTCGGCAGGGAGCCTGCTTCCTCCTCTCCCTGTCTCTGCCTGCCTCTCTGCCTACTTGTGATCTTTCTCTCTGTGTCAAATAAATAAATAAAATCTTTAAACAAAACAAAACAAAACAAAACAAAACAAACAATCTATGGATGGTTTTTATCTTATCTGTTATTTTTGTTTTAGGTCCTTGAAACCTAAACCAAATTTTGGTTTTGAACCACCAAATAATTTAGTCCTTTATGAGACTCTCCCTTCATAATCATCCTTTAACAAAAATTTCAGGAACCTTATTTTAATGAGACTCTTTCTTGGTCTCTCAAATCATCAGTGGAGGTTGGAGGATAGTGCTCAAAGGGCAGATAACTGAAATTGCTTTAGAATTAATTGGTTAGCAATCTTCTTTCTTTTTATTTTCCTGACACACTCATTAAAAAAAAACAAGTAGTTTACTGTTCACATTTTTAAGAAAATGACATTTATTTTTAGTCAGAGTTCAAAAATTATTAATTTGAGTTATGAATGAAATAATACGTGTTCTGTCAAAAATAATAGTAGTTGTTCTAGCTATTCTTAGATATATACACAGTTGGAATTCTACCTCATATTTCTTTACATTTCATAAAATTTTTCATTACAATGTGTCTCATTTAAAAAAAATGTTTTCCAAAACATGACTGAATGGAAAACCTAAAGTTTTCTCAATCAGAATAACTGCTAATGGGCGCCTGGGTGGCTCAGTGGGTTAAAGCCTCTGCCTTTGGCTCAGGTCATGATCTCAGGGTCCTGGGATCGAGGCCTGCATCGGGCTCTCTGCTCAGCGGAGGGCCTGCTTCCCCCTCTCTCTCTGCCTGCCTATCTGCCTACTTGTGATCTGTCTCTCTGTCAAATAAATAAATAAAATCTTAAAAAAAAAAGAATAACTGCTAAATTAAAGGTATTTCTTATTTGAATGGTATTTAGCCAACACACTCAGTTTATTAAAAACAACTAACTTCTTAAGCTAATGGAGCTTTCTCCACCATTCAAGACAAGTCTGGCTTCAAGGATATTCAAGTTCAGTATCTTTGGTTTGTTTCATGTCATTGTCAAAAGCACTGGCAAAACAACCACTATAATAACAAAACAAACAAATGTGCAATGATAATAACAGCAATAATTGAAGTCAAGGCACCAATGTAAGAACTATAATGTAACTGATTCAGCAGACCTTCTAAAGTGATCATTACTATTACTGATAGGACTGAATGTATCAGAGTAGTTTTCTTATTTTCTCAACAAATACTGAATAGCTGTTCTAGGGCTATCATTTATACTTGACCCATAGAGCTGGGCTTCTTGTTTTCAATATTTAATCTGAATTGGTTGAGCAGCAAAGGAGTAGGAGTCATAAGAGTAAGATGGAAATCGACTTTGTAAACTTCAATACTATGTAAATGGCTAGACTGGCCAAGAAATACAATAGCATTTTGTTTTTTCATAAGACACATTTAATCACTTCTATGTTAGAGTTTGTGTGAGAGAATAATTATTTCTTTCAGTGTTTGCCCAATAAAAAATGCCCCAGAGACATAAACTGTAAAATAGAGGAGTGGAGACTATAGATTTATGGAAACAATGTTATTTAGAAGTTCTTTTATCAATTGTAAAAACAGTATACATTTTTTAACAAAATCTTACTAGGAACCATCTTCTTTCTCCTACTCCCACACGCATTAGAAAAACAGATAAAAAAAAGATTTTCCCAATCGAGAGTGAGATGGGCGCTAGATCACTGTTGGTTTTATTCTCCTCTTTCAAACGTCAAGATAGCTCGAAGGGAATGTTGTGGTTTGAAGAAGCACATATTAAAAACCTACCAGAATAGACAAACTTTTCTATATTTAGAGATGCAATTGTTCAGGCCAAAAGAGTAAGAGTGATTTGTTCTTGTTTATGCAAGTATTTATTTATTCAAAATATAGAATCTCGACAAAACTAAAAGGCAGCCTGTGGAATGGGAGAAGATATTTGTAAATGACATATCTGATAAAGAATTTGTATCCAAAATCTTTAAAGAACTTATCAAACTCAACATCCTCAAAACAAACAACCCAGTTAAGAAATAGGCAGAAGACGTGAACAGACACTTTTCTAAAGAAGACATCCGAATGGCTAACGGACACATGAAAAGATGCTCAGCATCACTCATCTTCAGGGAAATACAAATCACAACCACAATGAGACACCACCACACACCTGTAAAAATGGCTAAAATAAACAACACAAGAAACAACAGGTGTTGGTGAGGATGTGGAGTCATGAGTTCAAGGCCCACATTAGGCTCCATGCTGAGTGTGGAGCCTACTTAAGAAAAAAAAGTTAAAAATAGAACTACCCTCCGATCCCAAAATTGCACTACTAGGTATTTACCCAAAGGATGCAAAAATACAGATTCAAAGGGGTACATGAACCCTGATGTTTACAGCAGCATTATCTACAATAACAAAATTATGAAGGGAGCCTAAGTGTGCATTAACTGATGAATGGATGAAGAAGATATGGTGTGTGTGTGTGTGTGTGTATATATATATATACACATGTGTATATATATATATACACACACACACACACACACATACCATATCTATATGTGTATATGGTATATGTATACAAATGTATATATGTGTGTATATATATATATATACATTTTCTTCATCCATTCATCTATACATTATATATAACTATACTACCATGATACACACACACACACACACACACACACACACTTAGGCATCAAAAAGAAAGAAATGTTGCCATTTACAATTATGTGGATGGGGCTAGAGTGTATTACACTAAGTGAAATAAGTCAGTCAGAGAAGACAAAGACTGTATAATTTCATTCATATGTACAATTTTAGAAACAAAACAGATGAACATATGGGAAGGGGGAAAGGGAGGAAAAAAGAGGGAAACAAACCATAAAAACTCTCAGTGATAGAGAACAAACTGAGGGTGGATGGAGGGAAGTGGATGGAGGATGGGGTTAATGGGTGATGGGTATTAAGGAAGGCACTTGTGATGAATGATGGGTGTTGTAAGTGATGAACCACTGAATTCTACTCCTGAAACCAATATTGCACTGTATGTTAACTAACTAAAATTCAAATAAAGAATTTTTAAAAATCATAAAAAAAATCAAAATATAAATTCCAGCTAATACATAGATCTGTTAATATGGCAATACAGTAGTGACCAGGACACCATGGTGATCTGATGACCAAAATTCTTGTGGCCATGTAGTTTACATTATAGTAGGGAGAGAATGGATTCTAAACAAATACAAAAATGAATATACTAGATAATTTTAAGATGTTATATAAAGCAACTGGAATGCGAACCTTTAGACAGCAAAGTATAGCTAGTAAAAGAATATCTTTTTTTTAATTTTTAAAAAAAATTTTAAAAGATTTTATTAAATTTTTTATTTGAGAGAGAGAGAACAGAGAGCACAAGTAGGGGGAGAGGAATAGATGGAGAAGCCAACTTCCCACTGAGGAGGGAGCGTGACTAGGGTCTCAATCCCAGCACACTGAGATCAAGACCTGAGCCCAAAGCAGACCCTTAACCACCAACTAAGCCACCCAGGTGCCCCAAAGAACATCTTTAGACACAAAGCCAGAGTCCAAAAAATACAATTAAACTATCCCTAGATGTTTCATTCCTAAGATATGGATGCATTTTAAAAGAAAGATACTTTAGGGGTGCCTGGGCAGCTCAGTCATTAAGTGCCTGCCTTCAGCTCAAGTCATGATCTCAGGGTCCTGGGATCGAGCCCCACACCTAGCTCCCTGCTCAGCGGGAAGCCTGCTTCTTTCTCTCCCACTCCGCCTGCTTGTGTCTCCTCTCTCGCTGTGTCTCTCTGTCAAATAAATAAATAAAATTAAAAAAAAAGAAAGATACTTTAAGCAAAAACAAGACAATTTAAAAAATGTATAATATAACCACTTGAACTAAATTAATGACCACTTAATTCACTTCTTCTTTTCATGTTTTTATATATTCGAACTTATTTTTTGAATCAAGAAATGCTAAGTGTCCTTTCAAATTTGAAAATAAAGAGAAGTTGAATTAGTTTCTATTTTGAGTAAGTTAGTGAGGAAGTAGCACTGTCTCAGTCTAAAATAATAGAATCACATTCCTCACAGCTTTCTAAGGGTAAGCCATTTTGAATTTTTGGGTGCAGCTTTGAATTTGATATAAATACACCCTCTTGTGGATTTATAGATCTTCCATGAATAATTAATACCCAAATGTTCATAAATATTAATTACAGACCATGGGTATATATTGTTAGGCATTGTGAGAAAGCCACTGAAGTGAAAGAGTTCTTAGTTTCCGAGGTGCATACAACTTTGATGGGGGAAGTAGGATATACCTAAATACAAGGTCTTAACATTATGAGAATCAATTAGTGGCATAAAAATTTTTGTAACAGAAAATTAATTAGGAGGAAACTGCTGTTATTCAGAATGATTATGAAAGGTCAGATGTACATTAATTCCTAAGAAATAAGTAAGACCCCACGGATAAGTATGAGCTGGAAAAGAAGTTAAGTGGTAGGAAGTTTCCAAAAATGAGACTGTCATAAGCAAAGGCTGTGATAGGAATGAGTAAGGATAATTCAGGCACTAATGACCTCAAAAATTTGACAAGAGCAGAGAGTTTACAGAGAGGACTAGTGGAAAGAGTTATGGAGACAGATTTGTGATAGATTATGAAAGATCTTAAACACCTAGCCAAGAGACAGGATTTGTTCTATAGCTAGAATTAGGGACAGTAATACATGCATTCCAGATTTTTGAGTACGGAAGAGATGTTAAATTTATATAAGTTGAGACTGATCAAATCCCGTGCACTCATTTTGCAAATGAGGAGAATAAGTTCCATAGAGAGTAATTATCTTGCCCGACGTCAGGAATCTGGTTTTTCTGTAACAGTCTTTTGGTTTCCAGTGCATATTTATAGCTTCTTGAGATGAGAACAAGTTTTCATTTACTCCTTTTCAAGTAACCGCATTGCTGAGAGTGACTGTGGTACATGGAAGAGCAGAGAAACAATTTAAACTAAGTCTATTAAAATGCCTGAGGCCTCGTAAAGGTCCAAATTGGTGTTTCTTGACTTCTTAAAATCTATTTTCTCTTCTGTTACATATAATCAATCTCACTCCTTTAGTACTCTTTGGAAACTTTGAAATCAAGTAAATAATTTTGATGATGAACAATCAAATATAATGTTGAATTTGATTTTTCAAACCACACATACTCCTATCTATGTGAGATATGTCTAGCTCTCCTCACTCCTACTGACACTGAGACCCACTAACCTGAACACAAGTGGCGGCAGGAAGGAAGGAAGACCTGCAAGAGATTCTTCGAGGAAAGAATCCCTGGGACTTACAGAACCTGGTGGTCGGATATGAAGTTGAGACAGGAGGTGGTTAAGGATGCATCCAAAGCTTAAGCTGCCAGAGTGTTCATTCAAGGAATGTCAACAGGTCAGATAGTTTTGGGAAAACCCACATAAACAAAGTTGTTCTAAAACATGGGATTTTTCAGAGCCTTACACATCTTAAAGTGCACTTTGACTCTCCATGACTTAAACAGCACATCCAGGTTCTCGAAAGTTTACTTTTGACCGCTGAGCCCTAACTGCATGGTCCTGTGGCTCCTGAAAGACATTTCTGAGACATGCATTTCTAAGTTACCAGAAGGTCTCTCTACCTGACAGCTCTCTGACCAAGTGACAAAGACCCTGGACCCTGCATCTTCCTACCTTGACCTTGTGCCCTGATTTAACACTCATTCTACCAACCAGCGACTTTGCCAAATACTCTGGCCTTGACTAACTCCCAACCCAAATGTGGGTCTGGATCTATGTCTATCATGACTTAACTGCCCCCATGCCAGCCACCTACCTTTACTCATGCTTATTCTATAATTAATAATCTCCCAATTATAAGCAATAATTTTCCAAATCTTTTTACCCTCTTATGCCTAAATTGGAAGTCCACTTCCTACTATGGTCAGAAACAGAAAGATGAGTGGGTTAAAAGATGAAATGCAATTGCCAGATGTGATGAAGAAAGCAAGCATGTTGGGCTTTAATTCTCAGGCCAACTTTATACAGGGCTCCAAATCTTCTAACAAGGTTGGTAGTACCAAGTCTCATAAAGCCTAAATGAAGAAAAAAAAAAGGTAGCAGGTGGCGCTCTTTGTTTTTCCTTAAATATTTTTTTAAAGATTTATTATTTATTTATTTATTTTAGAGAGAGATAGAAAGCCTGAGTGGGGGTAGGGGCAAAGGGAGAGAGAATCCCAAGCAACTCTGTGCTGAGCACGGAGCCCAATATGGGGCTCAATCCCAGGACCCTGGGATCATAACCTGAACCCAAATCAAGATACCTAACCAACTGGGCCATCAGTGGCCCCTGTTTTTCCTCACTTAACAAATTTTAAGCACATAGGGAAGGTAGCTAGGAAGTAAGAAGTGTTGCTATCTGATACTATAGTAACTAGTTTGTCAAATAAGCTTTAAAAAAAAAAAGAAATTCTATAGGTGAATGAAGCATGAATGCATCTTAAAGAGAAAAATACACTGAAAGATCAGAAGGTAATATAAGAAACTAAATGTGGAGAGAAAGGAGTGATGGAGAGAAAGAGAATAATATGGAGAAAATTTGGGAAAGATGGTTTATTAGAAAATGTTTAAAGGAGCTAAAGTGTTAAATACGAAATGAGCATCCATAGGATAAAAGTCAGAGTAATACATTTAACAGCTAGTTTAAATAAACTTCAACTATAATTGGAAATATGATTAAAAACCCAGTATAATTTGAGGATATCATGTCTTTGAAAAGGTCATAGTTGAAGTGAGCAATTTACCACCATTAATTGCCTAGTTTATGAAAGTATTTCTAAGGAAACATTCCCATTTTTCACTTCATGGGAGTTACTCTTATTTCCCATAAGAAATGATCATTTCAATTTTATGCAGAGTCAAAAGCTTCAGTGCACTAACATCAAAGAAGTTATAAACTACTTTGCAGGTAAGAGCCTCATCAGAAATGGGCCTCTCAGGCAGCTCCAAATTAGGAGCAATAGTTTAGGGATTGAGGGGCCTGAGGAGCTGCCAGTCACATTTCCAAATGAAGCACATTTAACTCTGACTTGGAAAAAAATGTTTGGAAATACAATACAGAGGCTTTGTCTGAATAGCTGATTGAAATAACCTATGTGCATGATCAAAGGACATATTCAACAATTTCTACAGACCCTTTTGCTACAAAAAGTAGATTACAAGGCTTATGATGTTATAATTTCAGAGAAATAAAACCATTTTGAGTTTTTTTCTTCTAAGATACATCTCAGTTATTGGTTTATCTTGTGCATTATACACCTTTGACATGAAATTAAGCCGCTCAGTTTCACATCAATACATTGACTCATTTTCTGGTCGTTAAGCACATGCCTTTTTTGTTCACCGCCAACAAAGGTGAGATTAAAATATTTTAAAAAAAGCAATCCATGGCAGCATCTACATTCATTACTTTTTTTAATTAAACTCAATCCTGGAAAAAAAATTCTGAATCATAAATGGTCAGAAATTGGTTTTTAAACAAAGAATGTAACTGCTCGAAGACTATAAGGCACAACAATTAATGATGATGTATTATTTACAGGCAATAAAGGGAGAAGATGTCACAATAACTGTTTGTTCCCTGGAGTATCATGACCTTAAACTGAACTTCAGGAAACCGTGTCAGTCAGATCAATTGAACAATCAAACATAAAGAAGTCCAGGAATTTCTTTTGAAGCATTTAAAGAATAAGCCCATGCATTCAAAGATGAGGTATTTCTAAAAGCAAGAAGGAAGAATAGTTGGCAGTTGTGAAGTAGTGAGTAGAGCCTGGTAGAAAGATTTATAAGAAAAGAGGCAGTGATCCTGGTAAGAGGGTGACAGCCCAAACACTTGATCATGGAAAGTGAGGAGCCTGTTCTATAGATTTCCGGGGAAGGGACTTATTTATCAAAAGTGAAATATTTATCAGGATGCTTGTCAAGTAAATCTTGTCTTACACTGGTTCCTGATTCAGGTCTAGTTTGCTTGACATATCTGAAAAATTTCTGAAAAATTAACTCTAGATGAAATTTCAATTCAAAAAATATTTTAAAGGCTCTCTGGGGAGAGCATTCAAGAATCAACAAGGAGGGGCAATCAAGGATAACATTTTGAAATGAAAAATATTATTCTCTCATCCCCTTGTTTCATTGTTTTGGAAGTCAGCATTCTGTACATTGGATTTCCTACCAGAATAAAGACAACTATACCCAGAATGATTTTAAGAGTAAGAGGACACTGTGTATATATTTAAAAGCTGTTTGTCAGCTTATAACTTGTTTGACTGAATTGGTGAATTTGTAATCAATGATTAACTGGATAGTCAGTAACAATATCAAGTCATTTGTACGTGGCTTCCTACCTTACAGCACTTCAAAAATAGTACCCTATGAATGACAAAAGTAAGGTCATTCAGTATGTGTTCTTCTAAAACATGGTAAGCTCCGAAAGTGAGCTCAGCAAAAATAACAATGAAAGGTGAAAATAAAAAATCCTACAGATTGTGTGTGTGTGTTAAGAACTGTGATTTTGCATTATCCTATTAGTTCTATTAAATTAGGAACATACAAAGTAAAAACATAGGTTATTAATTCTATCTGTGTCAAATGTTAATACTTTATTCATGTGTGATTGAATTAAGTTTGCAGCAGATGAAGGTTAGGGAAGGGTAATGGCGATTATCTGACCCTGGAGTCAACTAAACAGAGCTTTCTCCTTCCTATGCTGAAGTAAAGTGGTTTGCTATTGACTTTTTCCCATGTGCTAGTTCTTGAAACTTTTAAATTTCCCTAAAGAAATTAGTTATTCAGTTATTATGCCATTCAACAAAGGTTTAAGTTTCATGAAGGCATTTTTTATATTCTTTAAAATAATCTTATTACTTAACTGAATAAATTCATTATAAATATTAAAGCTTGGGTTTTTGTAGAACATCTACATGAATAAAATACAATGTATTCATGTATTGTGGTATGGTATAAGATTTTGTTTTTTAAAAGGGTTCTACAAATTAAAAGACTTTGAAACCAATATGCTAATATCAACCCTGAAGACATTTGGGATTGAAAGCAGAAATCTGAATATTTTAAGATTGAATGTGACAATGGTTAAGAACCTTATTCCAATATTTATTGATGTTTTGCTTTTTTTTTTAAAGTTCATTAAGCTCACTATTTCTTCTTTTATTGTTGATGGGAATTCTGCATGGTTTCATGTTCACACGAGAAATCTATGTTGTTTCTACCTTTAATGCATATCCTGAATCTGACTGCTTTATGCCAGTTTCATCACTATTACTTTACTCCAAATTTGGACTACCTGAACTACTCTATTTTCATCCTTACACCCCCCACTTGCACATAGACACATACAAAATCTATTCACCATGCAACAGCTATGAGGCTTTTAAATTGTGAATCAGTTCATATCGTTCCCTGTTTAAAATACATTTAAAAAAGAATTTCTATCTCATTCATAATATAATCCAAAATTCTTGTTATGGCTTATGATAATCTGATCCCTATTTACCACCATGGCCTCACTTCCAAACCTATGGCTCATTCTAGTTCACCACCTGGCCTTTTCTGGTGCACCACATAACCCAGCCCCCAATCCTAAAGGGCTTTTTCCAGGCATTCAAATGGATCCCCCCTGACTTTCATTTCATTCAGGTATTTGTGGAATATCTTACTATCCCTACCAGCAGCATCCTGAACACAGCATCCTGAACAGCATCCTGCTCTATTTGTCTTAATAGTGCTTATTACCACTTGACATTATACATTTATTTATATATTTTCCTTTTTCCTTCTAGAATAGGAAGTACTCAATAAAATTTAGATAAATGAATAGATAACTAAATGAACATGAATGCCCTTTCTCTTATCCTGCTGATGTAGACTAACAGCAAAGTAAGGATTGGAAATAGTGCCCTATTTTACATTATTTAATCCTGGAGTATCTTCACAACTCTGACATGGTGATGGTTTCTGAGATGTTAACCCAAGGTTAAAGCAATTAAAAATCAAAATTTTAGAAAAATTGATCCATCTAAGATAATTTTCAGTCTGATTCTGTTAATTTTAAAAGTGTATAATTCTAAAAAGACAGTCCCTAGCAAGTTGCCATGTAGCCACAGTCTTTATCATACTTTATCCAGTCTCAGGTGGACCTTCATTTCTTTGGGTCTATTACATCAAAGAGGACACATCGTAGTTAGGACTGTCTGGAATCACATTGCTTAACTCCCAGGTTCAGTACTTATTAGCTGAATAACTTTCGGCAAGTTACTTCATGATTTAAGTCTCATTTTTCCTTTTCTGGAAGATGAGGATATTAGCATAGTCTGTTCTACAATAACACATGTTTCTTTAATGTGAATTAGCTCATGTCAGATTAACATATGGTTGAATGATGTTAGTATAATGCAGAAGTCACACTGGTTCATAAGCAATCTTTTTCCAGCATGTTAATGCTATGTGGCACTAAGAAGCCACAGCTGAATGCAAAGTATAGCAAAAGAGTTGAACACAATAAAACATGGAGGAAAAACAGTAGTGTTCTAGTAGTTTCTAGTGGTATCTAAGTCCTCTCGGCTTGAAACAGCCACGAGTCCTCTTGTGAAATATTCTAATATGAAAGTCCATCTAGGTACCTTTATCTTACATTTTTAAATTAAAATTTTATATTTATAGTATTATCTCTTTATTAGAAATGTAATATCTTTAAAAATTATTCTGGTATCGATTATCAAGGATTTTAAAAAAGATTTACTATTATTTTGGCTAGTGCTCTAATAGCAATGTTGATAGAAATCTTGAATAGTCAGGTTCAACACTTTTCCCTTTTTCCCACATAATCCTTATTCCTTTAGTAAATGATTCTACAGAATGTGTTTTCTTTAGGAGAGCATACAGTTGTGGTGAGGATTACATGAGCCAATCCATGTGAAACTAATCACAGTGCCTGCCAACTTAATATATATCTTAAAAAAAAAGCACCTGTCTCATACTGTTAGTGTGCATATATGTCCATATATAATTTTTTTGAAAGATTACTAAAATCAAGACACTGTGTTAAACACTGGGAGACACAATAAACAATGAGTCATGATGTGCATATTACTTCTTACAACAGTTTTGAAAATACGTTTTAAATTGATTTTTGACTTCTGTTTCCAGCAGTATAAGTTTAAATGTGCTAACCAAGTTTCCTGCAGAAAACAAACAAACAAGCAAATGCTAGATTATAATTCAAAATATTTCTTTTTAAATGCATTAAATGCATCGATGAGCCAGGGGGAAAGTAAAGATTTCTCAGATAACAAAAAAATTAAGAAAAGGCAGAAATGTGGAGAGGTTAACAAGACTCTGAAGACAGATTCTGGCTTACATTTGCTGAACTCAAGCAACTTGTAGTTTTGTTTTTCACATGGGGGATAAGAAGAAAATATTGTGCCCTAAGAACAGGAAACTTAATAAGAGATCTACACAAAAATCTTGGAGCCCAAAGGGATAGATCTTTAGTGCAAGAGTCAACTAAAATCAGCTAGACAACTTCCAAAGCACAGGGAAAATAAACTTCCTGAAACTTTGGTACTGAGTGAGGGAATTCTTCTAGCTCCTACCTGGGTTTATATTTCATACACATATTACAGCAGTGGTCAAAAAAATCCTTAAGCAAATAACTTAGGTAAAATAATTCTGGATCGAAAGAGCTCTCAGCCACCTGTCAGAAGCAAATTCAAGTCCTCTTTGAAGGAATCTACCTTCTACTGAGGCAAGCCTCATACCAACAGGTAAGAATGCCCACAAATACATTGCCAGAATATATAAGCTCTTAATAATACCCTAATTTACATAAAGAAACAGGGAACCATGAGTCATAATTAGCAGCAATAAGAGATGGAAGAATCAGACCCATATGAACTTTACCTGTTAGAATTATCAAACATGCAACAAAAATATTTATATTTCATATGTTTAAAAAATTCAAAGAAAGAATAAAAAAGATGAACAGAAAAGAGACATTATAGTAAGATAAATAATAAAAATAACTTTCAGAAATTAAAATGTGATTAATATAAGTTTAAAACTTTCTTTCTACACACACACACACACACACACACACTGCAAAACATTAGAAATACCTGAAGAAAGAATTAATGACAGGACAGTAGATCTGAAAAAATTATCTAGATCTTGTTCAGGGAGATTAAAAAAAATTTAAAAATATGGAAAAGCAAGAAAAAAGATAAATAAAATAGAATGTAATATATATTTAATTGTATTTTAGGAGGAGAGTAGAGAAAGAATGGAGGAAAGGCAATATTCAAAGGAATAAAAGTTGAGACATTTCCAGAACTGATGAAAAACTTTAATCCTTAAAGTCAGAAGACCAAAGTTAGAAGCAGGATAAACAAAAACAAGTCAACAACCACACACATCATAGTAAATCTAAAGACAAAGAGAAGTACTTAAAAATAGCCAGAAAAAAAAAAAACAGAAAAGAAATAACTAGAATGATGAACGATTTCTCAATAACCACAGTTGAAGTCAAGAAACAGTAAAATATAGTCAAACTGCTGAAAGAAAGCAATTGTCAACCTAGACCTGTATGAATATACAACAATGTATCTTTCAAAAATGAAGGTGAATTAGTTATTTTAGGTTATAGTGGCCAGAGTTTGCATCAACCCATCTTCACAAAGAATGCCGTTTAGATAGAAGGAAAGTGACTCCAGATGAGAAGTCTAAGATGCAAGAAGGAGTAATGAACAAAGAAAGTGGAAAAGATACACAAATATTCACTAAACATACAAATAATAACAATATATTATATAGTTAAATATAAAACAAAATAGAGCCATAATGCCTAACAGCAATACTGTATAAACTAGGAAGCAAGTTGTTCAGAGATAAAGCGTACTGAAGTCACTAAGATGTAAATTTTTACAGAATTAAAATGTAGTTGTGATAGGGCAGGAATTTTGTGGGTTTTACTGAGATATTCTAAGGGCTGTATAAGTGCTCTGGATGGATGAATAAATGAATAAAGTTTCTTATTTTTTAATCTTCTGATAAGTATAAATGTTGTAATTTCTAGTGCAATTATTATAAGATTAGAAAGAGCTTAAAAATGTCAAACTAGTGTAGGAGAGATAATGGAATAAATAAATCACTAGAAGAAAGAAAAAAAAAGGAGAAAAAAACCTGGAAGATAAAGGTATCTAAAAAGCACAAAATAAGATGATAAAAATAAATCTAAATGTATTAGTATTTATTTTTTAAGATTTATTTATTTTAGAAAGAGAGAGTGTGTGCATGCACAAGTTATGGTCAAGGTAGAGGGAGAGGTAGAGAATTTTCAAGCAGACTCCCTGCTGAGTGCAGAGCTCACTAAGGGCCTTGATCCCACGACCCTTATATATCATGACCTGAGTTTAAACCAAGAGCCTGCTTAACCAACTGAGTCACCCAGGTGTCCCTAAATGTATCAGTATTTAAATAAATATTCCTGGTATCCAAAACAGAATAAATAATTGTGATATATTTATACACTAGAGTACTACAAAGTAGTGAAATTTAATAAACTAGAATTATAAACACACATAAATTTCAAGATCATAATATTTTACCAAAAAAATAATTTGCAGAAGGCATACACAATGATTGCATTTACAGAGTGTTAGAAACACATAAAACTAAATAATAAATTTTTGTAAGGATATAAAGGTGAATGGTAAAATTACAGAAATGAATTTCAATAAGAAACTCAAAAGTAATTCTTTCTTCTGATAGGAAAGATTAAATGGATGTGATTGGGATAGGTCATACAGATGTCAAAGTTCAAATTTTGATATATCTTAAACGTGATGATGCATGTGTTGGTGTTTGTTGTACTGTCATTTATAGTATTAGGTCTGTTTTATATTCCCTTTTCATATGTAGTTAATGAAAACAATTAAAAATAATATCTATACAAAATGTTTGTGGGACATCGACAACACTAAAGCACTCCAGGTGTCTGAGATCAACTCTGTCTCTCTTTTAAATATAACATTATTTAAGGGCATATGGAGCCAGCTTTACATTTAAGAGCCAGCCAACTTTCAAGTTTCACCAACTCATTCATTCACTATTGCCAGACAATTCATTTCATCATTCAACAGTTTATGATTTGGTAATGTAAATAATCCTGGGGAAGGTAATAATGGAATCAAGTACACGGGACGTGTGCAAGTCTGAGATCACAGCTTAGACTGACCTGAAGAAGAGGAGAAGAACTAAAAACCTGCAAATGGTCCGCGAAGAAGTAAGATAAAAAGTAATGGGTGGGGTGGAGAAGCAAAGAGCCTTTATGATCTTTGTAGATTTGCCTACTGCCAGCTCTGAGGTCATCAATAAACTCATTTAGAGCTAACACAAAGGGGTTTGGAGTAAGGAGACACTGAGTTTCTGAGTGTGAGTCTCCTCACTTGTAAAATGAGAGAAAGGTCACGAAGACATACAAGGTTTCTTCCATTTTTATGTTCTATGCTTCTGTGATCCCATAAATACAAACACCATCTTAATTGCCTTAGTTTGAAATCTAGAATAAAAACTACTAAACAACCTGTGTTCATTAAATTCACTGAAATTATGAACACCTGCATCAGAAACATAATCAACACATACATATTCACCTGTGCAGTCCACTGGTGATTAATTAGGGAGCATTCTTCCCCTCATGTAAACATTGAACAGGAATCCTCCCTGTTGCCATGCCCAGTTTCTCTGTGACAGGAGAAAGTTGGATTGAGACATTAAAGAGGAAAGGGGGAGAGGTGGCTAACAATTCCTATCTGCAAAATTTTATTCAACTGATGAGCTATCACTATCAAGGGGAGATAATGTTTTGGTTTCTTGCTGCCTTTATAGTTAATTTCCCTTGGATATGTTATTGAAAATTGGTATGTTCTACCATAAGTATGCTTGAAAATCACATGGTGAAAGAAACTCTTCTGTATGTTTTAAAATTGGGTATGTGCAGTATACCACGACAATGAATAGCTCAAGAAAATTTATGACTCTAAAAGAATGATAGAAATTAGATCATAGCAATCAATGCTGATGATAGTGATTATTAATAATAATTAGAGTCAAAATCAAATATGTCCTCATCAACTGCTGAATTTTCCTATGCTTTACAGAAAAACTATAGTTTTAAACACATTGATAAAGGCTATGGTATTCTTTTTTTTTTAAGATTTTATTTATGTATTTGATAGAAAGATTACAAGTAGGCAGAGATGCAGGCAGAGAGAGAAGAGGAAGCAGGCTCCCCACCGAGCAGGGAGCCAGAAGCGGGCCTCGATCCCAGGACCCTGAGATCATGACCCAAGCCGAAGGCAGAGGCTTTAACCCACTGAGCCACCCAGGCGCCCTTAGGCTGTGGTATTCTTGTGTAAGCAGTGATAGTATGCCAAATGAATGCTATATTTCATAAATGACAGCATTTAGAAAAAAAGCTTTCCCAAACCACTGAAAATGCTGGATAATTTAGTTTTATTAGTAATACAGAGAATAGATTATATTGTTGGTAAGCAAGTTGGTCTTTAGAAAGCAGCCAATATTATATGTTGAAATGAAGCCAATTTAATCAGTGAGAAGAAATTCCTGAGCCAGAAATCCAACTTGCAAGGTTGTAAACTGACATTATTTGGAATAAAACCAGAGGGTCCACATTTAAAACTTCTTTTCTTATAAACTTGGCCCTTAGTTTTTGGATCTTCTCACAGGTTAAAAATATGCAATTGTCTCATTCAGCTTTCCCATGGGCATTGGCCCAGATTTCAGAATCATCAATGCCTTTGGGCTTATCCTCTGTCAGTGATCTAAAAAATAGGCCTGAACTGAGGTAGTCAAGATAATGAAAACATCAGGAAATTAGAAGAACAAGGACTGCTTACATGAATTCACTATCATTTATCCTATATCAGCTATAATGTGCATATAAAATCCATATAAGGGAAAAAAATCACATTTTGTGTGTGTGGTGCTCCAAAGTGCATTATCTATCTTTTGCAAAAGGGCTGTGTTTTAATTTAAATAGTATCCAATATTCTGTAGACCATATATGAAGTTTAATATTAGAGTTGAATCTCTTCAGCCTTTTTAAAGAATTAGCTAATATAATGTGGATTAAAATAATGGCTACATTAGGAAGAAATGAAGGTAGCTTGTTGTGGTAAGCCAAGTAATGCATCCCCTCCCCCCACTATATACATGTCCTGATCCCCAAAACCTGTGAATATATTACTTTATATGGTAAAAGGGACTTACAGATATGATTAAATAAAGATTTTGAGGTAGAGCATGTCCTGGATTATTTGGGTGGGCCGAATGTAATACAGTTTCCTCATAATAGGGAGCTGGAAGGTCAGAGTGAAGAGGAGTTACGAGGGAAGCAGAGAGCAAAGTGATGCCCCTGGTGGAAGGGGCCTATGAGCCAAGGAATGCAGGCAGCCTCTAGAAACTGAAAAAAGCAAGGAAGTAGTTTCTCCCCTAGAACCTCCAAAAAGAATGCAGTTCTGTTAGTACCTTGGTTTCAGCCTGATAAGATCCATTTTCTGATTTTTGATGTCCCAAACTAAATTGGTGGTAATTTGTTACAGCAGCAGTAGTACACTAATACATTTACTGGTTGGCCTTACTGAGAAATAGAATTCTTTGTAATGCATATTATGCAATAAACCTATCAAAATAAGTATACTATTCAATTAAGAGATACTAAAGAAAAATTACCAGAAAACCGTGTACAACCTCATTTGTAATTAAATTAACCCAACAATTAGACATTATTATCAAATTCAGTTGAAGTGCAAGTGTGGGTGATGGTACAGGAAATAGCTACTCTTGTGTATGCCAGTAGGAGTGTAAGTCTCTACAACCTTAAGAGAAAGCAATGTAGATCAAAAGAATCATAAATGTTTACACTCTCTGCTCCAGCAATTCCACTCTCCAAAAATAGTCCAAAGATACAAAAATACTGATTCAAAGGGGCACATGCACCCTGATGTTTATAGCAGCATTATCAACAATAGCCAAATTATGGAAAAGGCCCACGTGTCCATTGACTGATGAATGCATAAAGAAGATGTGTTATACATAGATACAATGGAATACTACTCAGCCATCAAAAAGAATGAAATCTTGCCATTTGCATTGACATGGACGGAGCTAGAGTGTATTATGCTAAGCGAAATAAGTCAGAGAAAGACAAATACTATATGATTTCACTCAGATGGGGAGTATAAGAAACAAAACAGAGGAACATAGGGGAAGGAAGGAAAAAAAAGAGAGAGGGAGGCAAACCATAAGAGGCTATTAACTATAGAGAACAAACTGAGGATTAATGGAAGGGAGAAGGGTGGGGGGATGGGCAAAATGGGTGATGGGTATTAAGGAGGGCACTTATGATGAACACTGGGTGTTATATATAAGTGATGAATCAGTAAATTCCACTTCTGAAACTAATATTACATGTGTTAATTAACTAGGACTTAATTAAAAGCTTGAAACAAACAAAAAGAAAATAGCCCAAAGAAATAACAGAGGACCTATGCCAGTATTGAACCACGATCTCAATAATATAATCAATAATAAAAATCTCAGTATGAATGCAATAGGAAAATATTGAAAATAATCTGAATATCCAATAACAGGGATTAGATAATTATATCATAATAAATCATGGTATTATAAGTAATGATATTAATTAACAATAGAATATAGGTCAGTTGTAAAAATGATACTTGAAAGTACAATTACTTTTTGGAAAGATGTTCAAGGCAAATTTTTTTATAAAGCTATGTACAACACAATATCTACAATATAAATTTTGTATTATACGTAATATGTATATGTAATGTATACATAATATACAGATATTATATATAATGTATAATATATATAGATTTATTATATATAATATACAGATTATACACATACATACACATAAGCACACAGTTTAGAAGAATGTGCATCAGCAGGATTTACTAAAGGCTAACATACATATATCACAAAGGAATGATAGAATCTGTTCTAAGTATTTACATATATTAACTCATTTGATCTTTATATTAAACCTGCAGAGTAAGTACTATTACTATTCTCTATTTTACAACTGAGGGAATTCAGATCCCAGAAGTCGAATTTTTCCAAAGTGACCTAAATAGTGAGTAGGAAATCTGAGATTCTACCCTGGTAATTAATGTGCAGGGTCTGTGTGCCTAACCACTAGACAATATTGCTCCCTTAACAGGGGTAGAACTTGAATGCTAGGATTAGTGAAATTAAAAAAAAATTTTTTTCTGATCTGTATTTTCTAATTTTGACATAAAAACAACAAAAATATATCTTAGTGGTATATTGATATATTGATATATTGAGTGGCTTGATTATTCTAGGCATTGTGCTAAGTGCTTTATAATCATGATCTCAATCCTAGTTAACATCTTTTGAGGCAATATTTTTAATCATACTGTTTTGCATATTAGGTAATTAAGTCTCAGAGAGGTTAAGAAACATTTTTACAATCACACAACTACTTACTGTCAGATTCAAATTCACATTTACCTGAATCTAGGGTTATCGCTCTTAACCACTATGTTATGCTGACCAAATAAATAGACCAGTGTACAAAAATTCATGTAAGGAAATGAAACCCTCCCTTTCCAGCCTTCAGTTCAGAGAGCTTCAGTATAGCATTTGATGGTAGCATAATAGTAGTGATTCTTTATACAGCATAGACTTGGTTATATTGAGTATATTATTAAGGAGTTCAATTTAGGCACAGGTTAAGCACTCAACAGACTAGATATGAATCTCAATATAAGTAATGTGTTTCCAATATAAAATCCAAGTAGGAAAATTAGAATTTGATTGTTTCTAATAGAAAAACAGTAAGTTTATCATATAAAGAAGTAAAGCAGTCCACACATTCAAAGGAATCTATATGTAAACAGTAGAAATGAATCTTTCATTCTCTCCTGTGAACATATCCTTGAGGATTTTGTTGTAATAAGTTTTCAACCAAAATAACTACTTCCTAATGTAGGCAACACTGTTAATTGGTTCTTCATACAGGCCAGTCTCTTTTCCTTTTTCTAAATGCCTTAGAATTAGGTGAGGAGCCACAACAACTCATATTGGACTGACCTGTGCCAACATCTGCTCTTTTATATGCAATTATTTATGGGGATCTATATAATAGAGGAACAGTTATGCATTTAAAAAAATGGCTGAGGGTTTCCAGGTTATAAACTTCTTAAAACTCTCTTTTCCCAATAAGTTTTTTTCTTAGATTTTTTATGAGGATGAGAGCTGAGGGGCTACAAAATTAGTGGCTTAAAACAGTAACCACTTACTAGCTCACAGTTCTGTAGGTCAGCCATCCAAGCATAGCATGCTCAGGGTATCATAAGGCTAAAATCAAGGTATTGGCCAGACTGGGTACTCATCTGGAGGCTCTGGGGGAAAATCCACTTCTGAGCTCAGGGACATTGTTGGCAGAATTCAGTTCCTTTAGCTGTAGCAATGAGGTCTACATTTCCTTGCTGGCAATTAGCCAAAAGCCCCTCTTAGCATGTAGAGGTCCTTATCATTTCTCACCACATGACTTTAAAGTCAGCACAGAGCATCTTCTAGCATTGATTTCCTCTCAAAGTTCGAACTGTTTTAGGGACTACTTCCTCTTCTGCTAGCTGTAGGCAATTCTCTGCTTATAAGGGCTCCACTGACCATTCAGGCCACTCAGGGTAATCTCCCTTTTGACATATAATGTAACATACTATAGGATCACAGTAATGATAGCTCATCATATTCACAATTTCTCCTCACTGAAAGGCAGATCTCACAAGGATGGAGGGTCATTGGGGGTCATCTTAGAATTCTGTCTACTACAGCTACTGAGCGCTTACGTCACTGATCTATTTGAAAGATTAATTTAACATTTATATAATATATATAACAAGCATCTACAAGGTGCCAGGTACAGTGGTAGGAATTTGATGTAACAAGACTAATCACACGATCTACTTACTTTTCTTGATATGCTCCATGGCTCATCACATAGCCAAATTATTTGGGATATGGAAATATTTTTCTCTAAATAATACAGTATGCCGGGATAGCTATTGATTCGTATTGATATTTCTTTCATTCCTTAAAATATGTAATATATTAAAATGTTCAGTACACTCTCAGAAATTAATTAAAACAATTAGAAATCTATCCCTAAAATTTCCCCATCCTTTCATGTCTATAAAACTAAGCTAAGTAATGGTGGACATGATGACGGTAGTGAATAAGAATAGGAAGAGCTAAACCATAACATTTCAGATGTTTAAATCTTATCTTTTCAAGACTGATGTAAAATAAATTGTCAACATTAAAAAGGAAAAGATTATAAAAATGGTATTTTTTTGACAAAAAGGTCATATTATATAATATCTAGATTCTAAATAAATAATGCTAATTTTCTGATTAGATTTAACTCACTATAAACACAATAAACAAACTCTAGATCCATGTGCACAATCTACTTCATCACTTTTTATATTTACTATGTATAGAAAGCCCCAAAATTGGCAGCTAACTCTCCCATGAGTATTACTAGATTCATGCTGATTGCTAGAATAAAAGTTGTGGTCTTTCATTTGAAAAAAATCCGTGCACCTGATTCTTATTTTGTAGAGACTGAAAAGTTTTAAAATCAGCACAGATGATTACAATACAAAGGAGAACTTTGGAACATATACTTGCTGGAGAGTTGCAACATAAAGCCCTAAGGAAGTTTTTTGGAACAGTATGAACATACATACATCTCCCAAAATCAGTGATGAGGTTTTGACAAGTAGAAACAGGCTCACACAGAACTGAGGTCAGTGCTAGTGGCCCTAAAAATGGGCCTGTATTATTGGTAGTTTACATAACAATAATTTCCTGATGGTCACTAAAAAAGGATGTTAAATTATTTTTCTGTATTGAAGGGATTATGCAGGAATACATCACATGCATATTCATTTTTCTACTTTCTTGGTCACTGTTATAAATAAAAGAAAATTTAGAAAAAAAAAGAGGTAGTGTGTAACTTTGCAGACTCAAGCAAAAGCATGCAACCATTTTCTGCTGATATCAATCTTATATTCACATTTATCTGATAACTTCCTATGCACAAACCCCAAAGTACTATAATATGCATACCATAATCCTACCCACTCTTCACAGCTCCATTTTGTTCTTGTCTCCTTCCAGCCAATTTCTCTTCCAGTTCATCCTGGAGATTGCTCATTTTTGTAGGTTTCAATTTCATTCTCATTTTACATTAAAATGCTTTGCAAGTAACCACTTTTTGATGATTTCAAGGGTATTGGTTTTGTCTCTTGGGAATACATAATTCTTAGAAACTGAAAACTGTTGTGTAAAGAGGATGGACTATAAAAAAGGATAGGCACATCTCAAACCCAGCCCTGCCACTTACTAGCAGCGTGGCCTTGGCAAAATCCTTTAACCTTCTGAAAACGTAATTTATTCCTAAACTGCGTCTAGATTTATTCAAATCTCTCGTTAAACTAGCTAGTAAAGAACTGCTCTTGATGAGTTCTTCTTGAGGGCAAGGACTCTGTGTTACTGCCCTGTAATCCAATAATGGGCACATTTTATTTTTTAAAGATTTTATTTATTTAATCGACACACAGAGAAAGATCACAAGTAGGCAGAGAGGCAGACAGAGAGAGGAGGAAACAGGCTCCCTGCTGAGCAGAGAGCCCGATGCGGGGCTCAATCCCAGGACCCTGAGATCATGACCCGAGCTGAAGGCAGAGGCTTAACCCACTGAGCCACCCAGGTGCCCAATGGGTACATTTTAAACCTTAATAAATATGTTTGGGTCACTTCTGGGTACTCTGGAATGGTGAAGAAAACAAGAAGAGACAGCATAAGGCAAATGTCAGTGAATTATGAATGGAGGCAGAAAGTCTTTTAAAAGAAAGTATCAGGAAGATTTGGAACTTAAAATCTAATACAACTCAAATTCTGCAATTCAAGGAAGAAAAATTGAAATTTAAACACCAAAGAGACTTTGGTCTCTTTGATTCTATTCACTGTTATTTACATGAGAGTCTTCCTAGCTCTTTTTTTTCTTTCCTTCCCACCTCAGATGGGAAGCATATTTTGACATGAACTCCCAGTGATCCCTTCCTCCTGGTGTTCATGCTCTTGTGGAATCCCCTCCACTGAGTATGGGTTGAATTCAGTGACTTGCTTCTAACCAGTGGAATATGACAAAGGTGATGGGATGTCACTTCTGTGATTATGTTATAAAAGACCAACTGTCGTCTTGCTGGTATTTTCTTTGGCTTTTCTTACAAGCTTTTTCTGATAAAGGGGGCTTCCTGACAAGGAATTGAATTCTGTCAATAATCACTTTGAGTGAATTTGGAAGTAAATCCTGTCGCAGTTGAATCTTCAGGTGACTATGGATCCCGGGTTACCTTGATTACAGCCTCTTGAGTGAGAAACCCTGAAGCAGAGGAACAAGCTAAGCCATGCCTGAATTCCTGATGCACAGAAACACTGGACAATAAATAATGTGGTTTTTATGCCACTAAGATTTTGGGGTGATTTGTTGTGTGGCATTAGATAATAAATACGCCTTACATTCAATTCAACAGTAAGTTGTCAGCTTTATCTTCACATTTAGAAGAGAAAATTGTAAAATTTTCTGAATTCTAAAGTTCAAAATTAGAATATAATCTTACCATCTCACTGCTACCACCTTCATATAATGCAATATCATTTCTCACTTGATTACTGCATTAGCCTCCTAGAATACATGACATTTCTGCTTTTGCCCTTGCCTCCTTAATGCTATTCACAAAACAACAGGCAAAGTGATCCTGTTAATGGATTCTGTTCTCCTTCACGTACTCATCTTACAAAAACCTATAAGGTCCTGTATGATCTGTTTCCTCTCCTCGTGTATATGACCACACAACCACCACTAGCAAAACCACACTAGTTTCTCACACTTCCTAACATGCTATCATATTTTGATATCTTGGCACTCTGTTTTCTCAGTATAGAATGTTCTTCACCTAATATTTTCATGGCAGGCTCCCTCCAATATCTTCACTCAGATGCCCCCTTCTCAGAAAGGTCTTTCCTGGACACCCTACTTAAAATTGTACTTTCCCCCACCAACACAGTTCCCTGCTTTATTATTATTTTTTAGTATTTATTACAATGGAATATTTTATACACTTTATTCATCTTGTTTATTATTTGTCTCTTCCACTAGCAGGTAAGCTCCCTAAGGGCACAGAGTTTTTACTTTGTTTACTGTTGCATTTCTAGCACATGGGACAGTGCTTAACATATAGTAGGCATTCATTAAATATTTGTTGAATTAATTAATTAAGTGAATCAATGAATGAATATTACTAATTTGTACTTACTGGAAGAAATTAGTAGAAAAATTCCATTTTGAAAAGAGGACATATATCACATAAGTATGCAATGGCTTTCTTAGATCACTTACAGCTACAAGGAGTAGCAGTGGGGTGGAATTAAGCCAACTCTGGGCTCTTCCTAACAAACAGGAGTAAACTTTGGCATGGAATGCTCTAAACCACAGATAACTGACAACATTCAAATTAGGCACTGAGTCAGAATATCGATTAAAACTTACATTTAAAAGCTAATTGAGCTGTGTTCACTTACACAAATTATTCAATAGCAAATTACTTCCTCTTTCTCTTATTTTAATTAAAAAGAACGAAACAAAGCTGATGGAGGGTCTCTCCTTGTTGCTTCAAAATTATTATTCAGAATCAACACCTGTAAGAAAATTCCTGCAGGCACTTTCCAGTGTGTTTAGTATTGCCATTAGTCTTAAAATGAGAGTGTTTTCTTGAACTTTAATATTGAACCCAAGGCTTACCCCTGACATTCAGGACCCGCAAGTCAGTTATTAAAAGCTCAGGCTGGGACAGCTGGGTGGATCAGTCAGTTAAGCATCTGCCTTCGGCTCAAGTCACGATTAAGTCATGATCTCAGGGTCCTGGGATGGAGTCCCACATCGGGCTCCTTGCTCAGAGGGGAGCCTGATTCTCTCTCTGCCTGTTGCTCCCCCTACTTGTGCTCTCTCTGTCTCTCTCTCTCTCTCTGACAAATAAATAAATAAAATCTTAAAAAAAAAAACTCAAGTCACATAACTTTTCATCACATACTTCTCAGAGGAAAAAATTGTAGAGCAACTCTCAGACATATATGCTTTCTCAAGAGTTATATGCATATTCTTTAAGACTAATTATATTAAAAACACACAGAAAGGAAAAATTTGTGTGTGTGTGTGTGTGTGTGTGTGTGTGTGTGTGTGTTTTCAGAGAATATCTGCCAAGTAGCCTACTACTAGACATTACAGGACAGGCTGCAAATTTGGAACTCATATTCTGTAAATAAAAATGCATAACTCATTTTTATATTTGACGACTTTCTTAAGTATTCTGTCACAAGATAACCACTGAACATCTGTCTGGACAAAAATTCCTCATAGTAATTCCTATATTACTACAAGTAATTTCTATATTACTACAAAGTATTGTAATGATTTTTCCATTCAAAATAACATACATCTACTTGACCAAACACAAGTGGAAAATGCCACTGTCAATTACTATTTTCTTTCATGACGTCATGTAGTCTTAGTGAAAAATGATGACCCGACACATGGATCAAGTGAGGGTACCAATGACTATCTTTATATTAATAATGCAGTGGTTACTACAATATGTAGTTCAATGTCCTCATTTAAACACCGANTTTAAATACCGAGCCAGGGCGCCTGGGTGTCTCAGTGGGTTAAAGCCTCTGCCTTCAGCTCAGGTCATGATCTCAGGGTCCTGGGATCGAGGCCTGCATCGGGCTCCCTGCTCGGCAGGGAGCCTGCTTCCTCCTCTCTCTCTCTCTGCCTGCCTCTCTGCCTACTTGTAATCTCTCTCTCTCTGTGTCAAATAAATAAAATCTTTAAAAAAAAAAAAAAAACACCGAGCCAAAGTGAAATGCCATGGAGTACTGAAAAGAAACAAAAATTTAAGATTTCTGTCTAGAAGGAGATATCAGTATGTTTTTCATCCTAGTTTCTAAATGAAGGAATTTCGCTGAACTCTTTCTACTTTCTATTCTATAGTAGGTGTACTATTAAATAGTAAAAACATCTAACAGTAAAAATTTTTTTAAAAGAAACAAAAAAGAAAGCTCGGGTTTTGAAAACCAGTAGACTAGATAGAGGGCCACTTTGTTTTGAAGACTCTAACGTATACATTATTTTGATGTTAATCGATAACTCTCTAACCATGATATTCTTGAACATGGTTCAGCCCCAAGATAAAACACACTCTTTTGCTCCTTCCTCTATTAGTTACAGCAAAACAACAACCAGCAACAACACAACCTACTTCCTTCACTTAATAGTAAGATTCTAAATAGGAAATGATGCCCATTTAAATAATTTGGGGAAGATTTAATGAGACTGTTCAAGCTACGGGCAGAGCGGATGGAAACCACGCTGAATAGGTACCAAGTTGGGGATAGGAACAGTGAATTTGTTAACCCTCTTAGGCCCGAGGTATGGGAAAATCATGGGACCTCAGGAGAGTGTTCATAACTGAAAAGAGCAGTGAAGACATGGCCAACTGAGGAAGAGAGGGCTTTACAGAGCCCAAGACAGGGAACACCCACCCAGGTAATACATCCCAACTGCGCTTTCTTCTTTCCTTGTAATCTCCTGCTGGGGTTACCCATTGGCTGTATTCAATCAAACACACCAAAAGAAACTCTGTATGCTCTCCATGTAGGTCAGCTTCCCTGGGTAGGGAGCAGGGTGCAGGAAGAGAGTGGTTCTGAAGATGCAAACAGAAGTTATCTGGTGAGATCACCTTCAAGTTTATTCCCTTCTATATGATAAAGTAATTAAATGGATTGGCAGTGACTAAATTATGTTTTTTATAAAAAAAAAAAGATATGAGGAGATTATACAGTCTGTTGCCCTAAAGCATGACTAATTACAGATTTAAAAAATTATCTACTTCTTTTACTTTTTGAATAGGTAATGCATCTATGTTACAAAGTCCGCAAGCTATAAACAAGACTATAGTGAAAATTAAGTCTCTCCTCCTTTCCTTGGGCCAATTTCTCACCACCCCCCATACAAAACCATTGCTACTAGTTTCTTTTTTTATCCTTACAAAGATTTTTCCATGCATTTGCTATCAAGGGAGAGTAGATAAATATATATATTTATTTTTTTTATAAGAATAGTGACATATTACAGAGATTACACGTTGCTTTTAAAATGGAATACATCTTGAGACAGGTTTAAATCAGTATATAGAGTTCTATCTAAAATATAAGGAATTTTATTTTTTTAGGTGTAACAAAACATTCACCAGTTCTCTGTTGATGAGTATTTGTTTCTGATTGTTTTCTACAACAAAAGCTATAGTTAATATTATCATACATACATCATTTTCACATGCCCTACTGTATTTGTAATAAGTAGCTAAAAGCAAAATGATTTTGTTAAAATGTAAGTGAATTTAAAAACATAAAGTATGTTGATAAATAAATCCCCACACAGGTCATAAGATTTAAACTTTCCACCTGTGCTTGGGAGTCTATTTGCCCATACTTTTACCAGTGGAATGCCACCAAATGTTTTATTGTTTTTATTGTTGTCAATCTGACAGGTTAAAGTGGTATATATTTGTATTTTAATTTCTACTATTATGACCAATTGAACACCAATTTATGTGATTAAGAACCAATATATTATTTTCATTAAATTACTTATCAATATCTTTTAACCATTTTTCTGGATTTGTAGGGGTTCCATATTCATTAAAGAAATTAGTTCTTTGCCACTAAAAAAAACCTTTATATATAAAACACTTGCTCTGTTAAAGTTTTTTCCTATTTATAAAATAAATTCTCCCATCTTTTGTTTCTCTAGTATTTGTATGGTCTGTTTCTCTTTGTAAGTCTTTGATACATTTGGAATTTAATGTACTGTGTGAGTTATGTATCCAGCTCCCCTCCCAGTTGGTTATTTAAGCACTATTTATTAAATAATCTATCTTTCCTCCACTGATTTGAAATTTTTTAACATCTAAATTTTTGAAGGTAATTGGGTGTATTTCTGGACTTTCTATGTGTTTCATTAATCATTTTTTGGTAGTCTCCATTTTAATTATGGTTAATGATTAGTTTTTGTCACAAATGTACTAAAATTATAAAAAAGAAGCATCCAATGTGCTAGAGTATATTCATGAACATCCAATGTGCTAGAGTATATTCATGAACATAATTTGAATGAATTAATTGGGTTTTGGCTGAAACAAATGGACTCAGAGGAATATTTTTAATAAAAACAACAAATAAAAACATTCAGATTGTGTTGAATGAAGGATCAAATTAGTTCAAGCACACAGAAAGAAAATAATTAAAGAGAAAAAAGTCATTGTTGCTGATATTGTCATTTTTGATACTGTTCTCAGCAGCACCAAGGGCACCACTACCACTTACTGACTCCTGTATGCAGAACCTGGTCATCACTACCCCTGTGTTATCTGTGCAAGCTGATGTTCAGAGAATTTAAGATTATACAGCTAGGAAATATCAGAACCACACCCAAGCTCAGTATGATGAGAGCATTTGTTACATGTTAAGTCTGAGAATTCATAAGATGCAAGCCTACATACAAGACTAAAACACACATATGGTCGTCCCCCCTTATCTGCAGTCTCATCTTCCATGGGCTTCCGTTACTTGTGGACAGCCACAGTCCAGCAGATGACCCTCCTCCTGAAGTATGGTCAGCAGGTCAGTAGAAGCCTAACAGCACATCACAATGCCAACATCATTCACCTCACTTCATCTCATCACGGAGGCATTTTACCATCTCACATTACCACAAAAAGAAGGGTTGAGTACAGTACAATAAGATATTTTGAGAGAGAGGGAGAGACCATACTCATGTAACTTTTATCATAGTATATTGTTAGAATTGTTCTACTTTATTATTAGTTATCATTGTTAATCTCTTACTGTGCCTTATTTATAAATTAAACTTCATAGATATGTGTGTCTAGGAAAAAAAAACAGCATATGCACGGTTTGGTATTGTGGTTTCAAGCATCCATGTCTTGGAACAAACATATCCTCTGCAGATAAAAGGGGACTACTGCACCAATTGACTCGTAAACACAATGTGATATAAGACTTAGGCAGTGCTAGAAATTCTTGAGATTGAAGTTGTTCAAGTAAGACTTCATACTAGCGATGGAACTGGTGAAGATTATGACTCAGGAGGTCATTTCAGGAAGGGGGCTTGAAGGTCAAATGTTATAATGTTTGTTATGTTATAGAGAGAATGTTGTTATGTTATAATGTTATAGAGAGAAGATGGCTCCTACTGTTTGGAGAATGGTATAGATTTAACTGGAATGGGAGATTTTATATTCATCAATTCATTATATATTCATTTTGTAAGAGAATAGTGCTTTGATACTCTCTGATGGACAAGAAGAAAGCTAATATTTGTTTCTTATCAAATGAAATACACTTGATACCTATGAAAATTATGAGTAGGAGTCAGGCCTGAAATGAATATTTGCATAGTTATGTAACGCTTCATGAATTGAGAATGCTGAAGTGGCAACTGCTTAAGTAAACAGCTCTTGGGTGGTGAGGAAAAGGTCATTCCATTCTAAAATGTTTTCCATAAAAACTTTACCAGGTCATACTAAAGAAATACTTGCATCTTCCTTATGTCTAAATGATTAGAGATAGCATGTATCATTATTAAAGAATGGGAAGCTATCAGGGATAGAATTTCCAGTTATATATTTTGATTTAGCAATCCATTTTCTTAGAATCAAAATATCACTTTTGCCATGAAATAATTTTCTGTTCATTCTGCCTTTGTTTTGCCTTTTTCTTTGGGTGTGTATTTTTTTGCATTTTATTTTCTTTTATTTAAGATTTTATTTATTTATTAGTCAGACAGAGAGAGCACAAGCAGGGGGAGTAGAGCGGCAGGGAGAGAGAGAAGCAGACTCCCCACTGAGGAAGGAGCCCAATGCAGGATTTGATCTCAGGACTCTGGGATCATGATCCAAGCTGAAAGCAGACACTTGACTGAGTCATCCAGGTGTTGCATTGGTCCACATCATATTTTACAGTACTCCACTCAGTATAATCAAATATCTCTGAGTGAGGGGGCGCCTGGGTGGCTCAGTTGGTTAAGCATCTAACTCTTGGCTTTGGCTTAGGCTCTGATCTGAAGGTCATGAAATCAATCCCCTCATTGGGTTCCATGCTCAGGCAGAGTCTTCTTGAGATTCTCTCCCTCTCCCTCTACCCCTCCTGCTTGTGTTCTCTTTCTCTAAAATAAATAAATAAATAAATAAATAAATAGATCTTTAATAAATAAATATCTAAGTGAGATGAATAAAGTTATTTCTCATAGTTTGGGGGTTAATATTATCAGTTGAAACAAAGTAACAGTGACCAATCATTTCAACATAGCTTTCACTTAAATGTTATGCAAAAATATACATTAAATTCCAATCTAATGTCTTTAAGAGAGTACAGACCTTAAATGTTGCTGATACTTGGTCAAATTTTTTTCTCCTTAATGGGAACTAATATTCAGTCTCACTACTGAATTAAAATGTTGTTTATTTAAAGTTTTGCATTTTATAGCTTCATTTGAATAATAAAATGCATAGCCAGAACTAAGAGATTAAAAGAAAACAAAGCTTAAAGAACAGTTTAATCAGGAGTTTAAGTAGAACAATCTGCATTGCTGTACTTGGCACTTGTACTTCTGTCTTTAGCACACTGTTCTACTTTTATTGTGCTTCTATCATCTGCTCCACTGGTTTGTTCTTTGCTATATCATTGGAAAATCTTGGACTTCTATTACTGTAAATAATTTTGAGTTTGTTGCACATAGAAAACAAGTAGGCCCAAGAACAGTATTTTTGTGGGCGCCTGGGTGGCTCAGTGGGTTAAAGCCTCTGCCTTCAGCTCAGGTCATGATCTCAGGGTCCTGGGATCGAGGCCCGCATCGGGCTCTCTGCTCAGCGGAGAGCCTGCTTCCTCCTCTCTGCCTACCTCTCAGCCTACTTGTGATCTCCCTCTCTCTCTCTCTCTGTTAAATAAATAAATAAAATCTTTTAAAAAAATAAATANTCAGCCTACTTGTGATCTCCCTCTCTCTCTCTCTCTCTGTTAAATAAATAAATAAAATCTTTTAAAAAAATAAATTAATTAATTAAAAAAAAAGAACAGTATTTTTGTAAATGAGTAATTAAATGAATGAATAAGCCAACTAACCATTTTGGGGAAATTATATTCTATATTTACTAACTCTTGACTGAAATCATTCAAAGAAATCACTGTAAGAGAATTTAAGGAGGTTATGAGCTAAGGCAAGAGAACAGGTTTTAAACAATTAATTCTCAAACAATATGATCAGCAATATAAACAAGAAAGTTCGGCAATCCAGAGAAATGCTTAACTGACTCTAGCAAACAATGGAGAAGATTTAGAGAAAATATTTAAACCTTGTATTGAGAGATGCTAAGAGTATTTCAGTATAACTTTAGATAACAGGAAAATGTGAAAGTCAGGATATCACCAGGCATTAGCAGATATGTTGGTATGGTATGACCATGAATGCATTGAATGAATAATAAAAAAAGAGGTTGAAAAAGCAAGTGAGGGACCAAATGTGAAGGATTTACATGGTTTTCTATTTGCTATTTATGTATACAATGTAGAAAAATAAAATTTAAATTAAATATGGAAAATGATGCAAAGGGAGGGTACAGATGGGAAAGGTGAACCCAGGAGAGAGGTGAGTATTCAGAATTCATACTATAAGGTTGTGTTAGAGGTCAGCTAAATTTTTGACTTCAAGTAGGTAAGCAGCCAAACGGTAGTAATGACATTTAATGAATGTTTACTGTGTAAACAACCACTGTTCTTAATACTATCAGTCTTCTGGTGTTTTTAAACAGCTCTAAGTCTAGAAAATATTTTCCAAAAATTATTTTGGCTTTAAAATTTAACATTTATTTTATTAACTTTTAAATTTCAAAACCACAAACTTTCTTAAACTTTAATGTTTAATTTACATATCTTATACCCTGTATAAATGTATGAAATTTTAACGTGGCTTTCAGGGAGGCAAGGTCTTTGATTATTATTTCCCAGTTAGAAACCTAATGCTCTTAAACATTTTGAATTTATAAATTTAGTATATTCAATTTTCTTTTTAAGTTACTCAGTGGTCTGTCTTAACAGAGAAAAATTTTTTTATCTCATACGTAATACTGTAAATATTATAAATTCGATATATTTTTTACTCAATTATTCCATATGACTTATAAATGCAGTACCATTTCACCTTAAAATCACAAGCCTATTTGGTGATTTGGTTAATCTGTTATTTCAAAGACCAAATTCTCTTAAATATTAAAGAAAAAAAACCTAAGGTGATGTACATATAAGTGTAATAATAATTAGTTTAATTCTCTCAAATATTTCTGTACCTAATTATAGGTCTAAGGAATAAATGACACTTTCTCAAATGTACCAAAATCTTGATAATTGTTCAAACTTGGTGGCAGTATGTGTGTGTGTAAGGGGGTTCGTGGTCACAGTACTACTTACTATCTTCTCTATTTTTATAGATGTTTGAACGTGTTTATAATTTAAAAACTTAAAATGCTTTGTCATTAAAAAAGCCAACTTGACATCCCAAACAATCTTGGAACTACCTTTCTAAACAATTTTTGTGTTGCTTTCTCTGCTTGATTAGGTTTCCTAGCCACCAGACTGCTTTCTGGGTGGGATGCTGACCAGTTGAGACAATTTCTAGGTCAATGGATTCCAACCGAGGGACTCTTTCCACCCATGTTCCTCAGATTCACAGTAGAAATTAGATAATTTTTCAGATTGACAGTGACACTCTGCTACATCCCTTCACACCTGCCTCCCAACCCCATTCCTGTCCTCCCAGCTCCCTATCCCCTTGCGTGCTGCTGTATCACTCAAATAAATTTTGTTTTTCTCTGGATCTTAAACTATTGAAAGGACTTTCCTTCTGGCTCTGTAACCACTAAACTTAAGAGAAATTCTGATTCACAAACATTCTTGCCCTAATTACTTAAAGATTTTAGTTATAAGATCACTTGTCACTCCCTCCAACATCACTTACATCACAATTTTTGGTGATTTCACTATCCATGTAGATGAGTATTTCAGTATCTTGGACTCTCAATTCCTTAATCTCTTTTCTTTGATGATTTTATCTTTAATATCAGTCAATCTCATGTTAAATACTTGGCTTCATTATTATCAGTGTTTGCAAGCTCTCTTTAATTTCAATTTCAGGCATCTCACCCTCCAACCACCACCTCCTATTTTTCTAGTTCTCAGACTCTAGTAATCCCAATGCTTGCATCTTTTTGTCTATACAGACCTCTATAATTCATCAATTCTTTTACTCTCTTCGATCCAATTTATGCCTTCACTTCTGTCCTTACACAGGTTAAGTTTCATGGTTTATTATTGTAAGTTATAAATCATTTTATTGTCTATCTTTGGCATATATCTTCAATTCTCTTGCCTCTCTAGTTTCAGGATGTGCTATGATAAACAACATTTCTGGTTAAATCCAGCACTCCCTCTATTTCTTGGGCAAGGAGAAAACCACAAATCTTTCTAGTTGGCTCTACTTTAAATTTATAAGCAGTAATTTCAAGTGAGTCCACTCTCCTCAAACTCCCAACACCTTCTGCCCCATTCAAAAAATGATTTTGTTTCCTTCCCTACAAAAGCAACTATCATTATGTCTACCCACATACATAGTCCCACCTATTTTTCATTTCTTCTTGTTACTATGTATGGACTTTGTGTGCCAATCCTCTTGTGCCATAGATCCTAATTCCTATTATACTCAACACCTTTGCATGAGAAATTTCCCTACTTTCTCGTCTTATCAACATTACCCTATTTTTTTCCACCAGCATATGAAAAAGCTGTTATTTCTCCCATCCTAAACAAAACAGAACAATAAACAAAATAAAACAAAGCAAAACAACTCCTCTCATGATTCCATTTTCGTTTTCAGCTACTTTAGCTACTACCCCTTATCTCTCAGCATAACTCAAAAAGCTACTGTCTCTGATATTTCTCTTTCTAACAATTCAGTCTACTTCTACCAGGCTTTCACCTCCATTCACTGAAACCGTTTTTTCAATGACCTTCAGTGATCTTCATGGTGCTAGTCAGATCTCAAAGTTACCTGACCTATTGGCAGCATTTGACACAGTTAATCATATCACTTTTACTTTTATACTTTCTTTAGTTTTTTAGGATTCAATACTTACTTCATTCATCTTTTACATCTCTGACTCCTTCTTTTTAGTCTTATTTTGTTTCTGTCTTCTCTTTTTGGCTTTTAAATGTTGGCTTGACCACCAAATATTTGGACTTCTTTGCTTTTCTATCTGTTCTCATTCTTCCATGATATCACCTACTCTTATGCCTTTAAACCTCATCTTCGCATTGATATGATAATTCCTTCATTTATATCTGTAGTCCAGATAAACATGTTCAGTAGTTATTTCAGATTTTAATAGGTCCAAATTGATCTCTTGATATCTTTTTCCCACCCTTAGAACCTGCCCTCCTGAAAATCTATTCTTTCAGTTCTTCAGGCAATAATCTTAGTAATCATTATTTAATTGTTTCTCTCAAGGCCCTCAGCCAATCTATCAGAAAATTCTGTTTACGGGCGCCTGGGTGGCTCAGTGGGTTAAAGCGTCTGCTTTCGGCTCAGGTCATGATCTCAGCGTCCTGGGATCGAGGCCCGCATCGGGCTCTCTGCTCAGCAGGGAGCCTGCTTCCTCCTCTCTCTCTGCCTGCCTCTCTGCCTACTTGTAATCTCTCTCTCTCTGTGTCAAATAAATAAATAAAAAATCTTTAAAAAAAAAAAAGAAAATTCTGTTTACTTTACTTTTATAAATAAACCCAGAATTTAATTATTTTTCACTCCTTCTACTGCTGTACCATGATCTGATCCACTACAATCTTTTATCTGAATTATTGCATTAGTCTCCTGATTTTCTTGTTCCTGTCATTGCTCTTCTTCAATCAATCCTTAACACAACAGTCATAGTGATTCTGTTAAAATATAAACCAAATCATGTCTTTTATCTTCCCAGAAACCTCTAGTGACTTCCCATTTTACTAAATTAAAGCCAATATCCTAATAATGGCATAGAAATTTTTATATAACCTGTCTTCACCTTTCCCCTTTTCCCCTCTGACTTCATTTCCTTTTATTTTTCCCCTTGCTCCGGTTTATCCAGCTACCCTGGCCTCACTGTAGCCCCAGAAAGCTACACTGGTTTCTCTCTAATACCCCAAACACACACCTCAATGACTTTGCATAAGCTATTTCCTCTTCCTCATATTCTCTTCCTTAGACACCTAACCATCCATTCTCTTACTTCGCTGAGATCTTTTTTCCAAATGCCACCTTTTTAATAAGCCTTTTCCTTGCTACTCTATCATAAAATTGCTCTTCCCTAACCCTCATATTCCTTATATTGCCTAATTGTTTCATTTTTCTTCCTAGCTTTTATCAATATCTTATAAGTATATATCTTATTTCTCTTAAAAGCTATATAAGGAAGGGTAGGGATTTTTTTCCATTTTATCCATTGCTTTATCCCTGAATACCACAACATGATTTTTTTTTTACTCATGGAAGGTGCTTAATAATATTTGTTTAATGAGTAAATTCTTCCTATGAGATAGTACCACAACCTGCAGATATAAGCCTGACATGTGGTTGGCTTCTCTGTGTCATAAGGCTGTCCAACTCTATGGTCCCAAATCTTATCACATTACTTTAATTCTCAGAACAATCCTGTGAAAGTAAACATTATTATTATCCTCATTTTAATGATTGACAAAAATTGGTCTTATAAAAGCTAAGCACCTTGTGGAAAGTCAGACACCTAATAAATAGTAGAACCAGGATTTGTATCCAGGCACAGTGAAGTAGATCCTAAACTGTGAATTATCACCCTATGAGTTAAGAAAGCCAACACTTTCACATGTTAAAATCAAACTGGTTGCTTTGGAACCACAAGTTCCAAACACATAGAAATACAAGTTTTTCTGACACTGATAATAAAATTTATTGTTGGATATTTTATATAGAATAAGAGTAATAAATTTGATCTTTATCTTTTTTAAATTTTGTATTTATTTTTACTTTTTAAAGATTTTTTAAAGTGTTTTATTTATTTATTTTTCAGAGGGAGAGAGAGGAGAGCACAAGCAGGGGGAGCAGCAGGTAGAGGGAGAGGGAGAAACAGGCTCCCCACTGAGCAAGTAGCCTAATGTGGGATTCAATTCCAGGACCTTGGGATCGTGACCTGAGCTGAAGGCAGATGCTTAACTGAATGAGCCACCCAGGCATCCCTACTTTTTAACAAAGATCTTATTAGGTCTTATTATAGAGAGAGAGAGAGAGAGCATGAGTTGGGGGGGAGGGGCAGACAGAGAGGGGGAAGCAGATTCCCCAGTGACTGTGGAGTCTGAAGCAGGGATCAATCCCAGGACCCTGAGATCATGACCTGAGCTGAAGGCAGATGCTTAACCAACTGAGCCACCCAGGCACCCCTTATCTTTATCTTATGAGCATTGCAGAATCATTGAATTGGGTACATGAAATAATAAATAATAGCAGTATTAATCAGGAAATCATAATGTCCTGAGCTAAGGATTTGGTGGAGATGGAGAGAGGAGTATTGACTCCTGAGACATTTCATAAGTGACTTGGTAGATACAGAGAGAGATGGAGGAAATTAGCTCAGATATGTAAATGAATAGTTAGAAAAATCAGTAGGAAGGTAAGTCACAGTATGAGTGACTGGATAAGCCTAAAGAAAGGCTGACATCAGGAGTCCAATTTCTTTCTTTTTTTTTTTTTTTAAGATTTTACTTATTTATTTGACAGAGAGAGACAGGTGAGAATGGGAACACAAGCAGGGGGAGTGGGGGAAGGAGAAGCAGGGTTCCAGCTGAGCAGGGAGTCCAAAGCGGGGCTCCATCCCAGGACCCCGGGATCATGACCTGAGCTGAAGGCGGGTCCTTAACGACTGAGCCAGCCAGGCACCCTGTGGAGCTGAATTTCTATTGGCAGTGAACTCTAGGTTTAGTATGTACTGTAAAGTCAAAATGTGAAAGGGCTAATACATTAGATTTCTGAGTTTAAAACTTTAGATGAAGAGCTATCCCTAATGATGAAAAGATTTAATATGTAGCCATGGAAAGTGGTTGCTGAAATATGAAGGAGCTAAAATTTATTGGTAAAATAGGATGTGAAGGGCTCTTGAGGCATTTTTTAGCTGAATCATCCATTTAGAAATGAAACCATCCAGAATGGTGGCAAGATGTGGGATGGTGAGAAATACGAGAAGTGTGTCCCAGAACTTTCCCCACTTCCATGGTTTTCCCATTTACGCTTAGATGAAATGTGCATGATTTAGATAACAGAATTACAGGCTTATGCCCACTTGTCTGATAACATACTTCAGTTGGGGAGTGCTGATTAAAATGTTCTTAAACTATCCTCCAACAAATGAAATGTCATCATTTGATTAAAAAGTAAAAAGAAAAAAGATAAGAAGAAACATTTGTTAAGGCTAGGGGTTATACAAAGCATACTGCATAATTTTATGTCACTTCACGCTCAAAAAATTTCAATTCTTCTAATTATTGATTTATTCAATGTATATGTACAGACTAACTATAGGTGTCAGGTCTCATGCTAAGTACTTTTGGTAAGTATTTTATTCTTGTTTCACAGATGAGGAAATGGAGGCTCAGAAAGTTTAAGTCAATTATCTAGAATCAAAAAACTTGATGTGTCATAGCTAGTCTCTCTAGTTGCCTTAATATAAAATACCAAAACTGGTGGGACAGTGTTATCCAGAGGTTGGAGCACCAACCGGTCCTAACTTTAATGTATGTACAAAAACAACAAATGACTTCTTGAAGATAATCATTGCTAAGTGTCTTGGGTAGAGGAAAGAGAAAAGAGAAATGTGCAATCATCACTTGTCATTAACCAATTGTCAAATGGGAAGGAATTGCTAACTGTGACCATGGAAGTGAATTCTGTATAAATGGTATGTTTATCATTATACCTCAAGAACAAATAATCTCACTGCAGTCACATGCTCAGTAATAAGATGTATTATAAGTATTTAATACCAAAGGAGTAAACAATTTAAGATTTAAAAATATGGCCTTAATAATGGAAAAATCTAAGATAACCACCAATCACATTTTCTTCCCTAGTTCATGAGATGCTTCAGTGAGTTCCTATCTTTCTCAGATGGTCTATAATGCTTTCCTAGTGTGGTAAATTTGCCAACACAAGGATCCATTCTTTTCCTGTTATAAAGGGTTTGTTTGTTTGCTTGTTTATTATTATTAATTTGTGATAGGACCTTGTCAACTGAAATTTTTGAAATACTAAATTATTAAACATATATTTTATTTGGATGTACTAAATATATATTAAAGACCTTGATAAACATGATCTCAATTTATTTTTACAATAATTCTATTTAGGCATAATTACATTTCCTTTACAGATTATAAAAAAAATCAGAAGGTTAAGTAACTTTTCTAAGACCATACAGCTAATAGACACCTGAGATAGAATTACTCCTCAGTATGTTTTCCCCCAAATCCTATTCTCTTACTATTACATTATTCTGTTTTCTATTGTTCTTTGTTATAGCCTTCATTATATTTAAGTAGATAGAAGGTCATAATGGATAGGGCACAGGGTCAAATTTTGGCTGTTCTACTTAATAGCATTGCATACTTAGCCTCTTTAAGTATTAATTTCTTCACCTGAAAAATGGAGACAATGGAGTTGTTGAGAATATATGAAAAAGTGATCACAAAGTATCTAGGATTAACTATATCATTTCTACTTGTAAGGATAAACAAGTATTGAAGACAGTTAAATGGTTAGAATTATAAGTCACAGCCATACTAGAGTTGATAAACCTTAGTATTCTGGTCTTTATAGCAGAGAAAGAATAGTAAGATGGTTTAAAAATGAGCCAAGTCACTATCTGATCCCCAGTTCAGTTCCTGAAGTTCCTTGATCCTGGTAGGGGTTCTTTGGACAATTGAAACAAGTATTTTAGTTGTGAAGAAATACATTGAATTGGGTTTATAATAGGATCAAAGAGGATTTGAAAATCACTGAATGGAATGTTTAAAATTAATTTGTTGAGACAATAATGTTGAAAAATAGACTCTAACATCTGTGGTAATTGCCTAAAATAACCAGGAAGCTTTAAAACAAAAACAAAAACACTTTGCTTAAACCATGTTTTTTATCATTTGTTTATATTTTCTATCCCTTTTGCAAAAAAAAAGCTATAAATTATGTATATAATAGGCACTCAGTAAAAACTTAGGGAACAGATGAATGAAAGAATGGAGGATTAACATAATACTCTCTCTTTTCTTAACCTACTTATTCACTTTCCTGCATCTGTTCACTGAAGTCCATTGGTCTACTCATGCAGTTACTCCCACAACATTTCGTTACTGGAGCTCTGTATTAAGTCTTGTGAGATTTGCAGAATCATCAATCAATTTACGTCAACAGTTTATTGAGCAGCAGCCTCTCTAAGAGTGGCAGTAAATTTTACTTGGAAGAAAATAAAAGTTCCACACTTTTGGTAAATTAAGGATGTTTATAACACCCTAGGAAACATAAGTACACAGTGCCCTAATTTAAAAAGGAAAGTGACATGTACATTAAGATTCCTCCCTTTAACAATTTCAGATCACTAAACCCAAGCAAGATACAATTATGTGGCATATCTGCCAAGAGCGGTTAGTGTTCCAGGCAGACTGTCAGCTCCAGAGAAGATGAGCATTATTTGTGCAAGCTGTTCACTTGTCATTGGTCAAAACTGAATCATACATGCCAAACAAAAATAAGAATGCTACGTTATTAAACATGACAAGTATTTGATTGAAGTATCCAAGTCTGGATTTTGCTGCAAAAAGCCACACATACGAAGTTCTTTAGACAAGGAACAGCAAAGTAACTATCTTTCTCTTGTAACTATAGTAATACGAATGAAATAGAAAAATTGAGTTAGAAGAAAAGCAAGAAAAACCTCCATTCAACCTTTTCAAAGAGTGATCTTTTGATGAGTAAACACCGAAAGTAAAGTTGAGCCTGAAAATAAAGGACTTACTCACCAGCTGATACGAAACAAAACAATAACAAAAAACTATCAATTTTCACAGTCCAAAACAAAAAACAAACCACCAACCAACCAACCAAAAAAAAAAAAACAGATAGGAGCCAGCAAAAATCAGAAATTGCTCAGTAATTCCCCCAAACTCATACAGTCTTAACACAGAAAATTATATTTTAAAAGACAGTAAGTAGCTGCTTACTAACTTAAGATTTCCCCCATAAAACACTTCTTGCCAAATCACAAGGTACAGCCTTTTATTATTTTTTTAAAGATTTTATTTATTTATTTAAGAGAGAGACAGGACAAGCAGGGGAAGGGGGAGGGGTAGAGAGAGAGGGAGAAGCAGACTCCCCATTGAGCATGGAGCTCAACGGGGGGTCAATCCCAGGTCCCTGAGATCATGACCTGAGCTGAAGGCAGAGACTTAACTGACTGAGCCACCCAGGTGCCCCTATAGGCTTTTATTTTTAATCAGGGTTTTAAGAAACAGCATAGTTAATAAAAAGCACTGCACACTGTAGACACAATCATTGTTAACAACCAATAGCTTTTCAAAAACTTTATTCCAGAGGATCATATTTATCTGTAAGTCATTAACTCAACTTCCCCCGATTACAGAGAGCTAGGGAATTCTATTTTTTAAAAAGAGCAAAAGTGAGTATGACAGTACCCATGGGAACTTATATACTTAATATAATGACTTCAGTATAATATGGCTTATTCGGTATAATATGACTTGATTCTCTGCTGTTTTAAGTACAGTAGTCAAGATAAGTTAGCCTGTAGGCAGCATAAATGTATGCAGTATAATTATTATTTTAATTCATTCAACAGGCACTTATTGCATACCAATTATATGTGCTGTGTGCAATATTCTGTATTAAGGATGGATGATTAAGACAGGGCCTCACAATCCAGAAAGGGAACATAGGGTTTTATCTAGACTAAATCTACTCTCCCCATCACAACTGAAGAATCAGATTTTGTCCAGATAGAAAAACCTTCAGGAAGACCAGTTTAGGGGTATATTCTGAATATTCTAAGCCAATTAGGTAAGTCAATTCACCTGATTGCCATCTGATCTAGTGATTGTCTCAGGATAGCATGTGACCCAATTCTGGCAAATGATGAAGGAAGTTAACTCTGCTATGAAATTTATAAGAAAGTTTTTCTTGTTGAAGAAAGATCAGGCCCTTTTCTTTTGCTGCATAGTGTCATATATGAATGTGATGCCACTTGTGCCAGTCTCCTTGTAACTGTGATGTCAACTGGACTAAGAAGAAGCAAACACACTGGGGATGACAGAGCAAAAAGATGCAAAGAAACTGGGTTTATGACAAAATCTGTGGGCTGCTGCAATAAAAAACTCTGGAACCGCTCTACTAATGAACTTCTTGTTATGTGAGATTATTAATTTTTCATATCATTTAAGCCAGTTAAATCAACATTTTTGTTATTTGCAGCCCAAGATATCTTAAAGAAAAGGTAAATGGTGAAGTAAACAAAGTATGTACTATGCTAAGAATTGTATCGGCACTATGTACAAGGGCTGAGACATCTTCAAAGGGGATAAAAATTTGAGCTGGGTCCTAAAGGACTCTGTGCAAACAGGGCAACTGCATTTCAAGCAGAGAGAAATACCATGTACAAAGCCACAGCAGCATGAAAGACCTCTGGAAATTTGAATAACTACTTGAGAATAGAAAAGATCATGTTTGGATATAGAAAGTCATATAAAATGGGCATGGGAAGCAGGCAGAGTTGAAATCATGAAAATCTGCAGGGTCATATTAAGGAAGAATAGATATTTTTTTTCAACATCTAAAAATTCTTAACTCTATCAGCAAGAAAGAGCTGATTGGAATTACAGAATTATGCCAGCCAGCTGTGGTTACCTTGGAACTAGAACCTACTTTATGAGCTTTGGATCAAATTGTATTATATAAAGATTATACCAAGAACAGTGTGGAGGATGGATGAGCTGGAGGTAGGTAAGAATGGAAGTGGGGGGGGGGACTCCAAAACAAAAATGAGAAACAATTAGAAAGTTGTTCTAATCATCCAAGTAGGTAATACTGAAGGCTTAAACTAAGGTGCTATCCATGGAAATAGAAAAGGGACAAATTTAAGACATATTTATAAGAAACAATAGTCGACTCTTAAGGGTTGATTGAATGAGGAAGGTTGTTGGTAGGAATAATGCCTCCCAGATTTTCTGTGTTGAATATCTTGGTAGTGGCTGTTAACCAGGATACTGCATATAAAAAAGGAGGTTTGGATATAGTGAGTGCAAGGATTGAAAGAGAAGAGGGTAGGGATATTTAATTCAGTTTGGGCCCTTTTGGACCAAGATACCAGTTGTCCACCATAGCTACATAAATAAGTTAATAATGAGCCATCTAAGTAAAATGATTTAAAAATACACCCATTGGTTAAATCTCTTGGAAATACTAACGGAATTGTTGGACAAAAGACATTTTCAAAAGATGTCTGCCAAAATGATGATTCTATTCCAGTGGTTAGGCAATAGTCTTTTTTGTCTATTGAGATCAATCTTAGATTTTGAAAAGAAAGCCAATTAATATATGTAAGAGTGAGTAGTGAGTACTGATCTTTCTTCCATGTTCTCTTTCTCTACGACTTGATGGTCAAATTTCTTCAGTCATCTCCATTGCTTTACCTCTATAGCAGACACTATCTGCTATATTTAGTAGACACAAAATCCAGATATTTCTCTGGATTTACCAGATCAAACAACATTTTGCTTCTGTATATAAACATATATACTGGTCCACTTTCTTATTTTTACCTTGCACATAGGTGGGGTCTTGTTACTGACTTTTGACCTATGGAATGCAGGTAAAAGAGATATGTGCTCCCTCTAGACCTGGCCCCTGAAAATACTTTTGACATGATGCTCTGGTCTTCTTGTTTAAAATCTGGATCCAGATACAAGGAATCGGGGTAAGAACTCCAAATTCGGGGGATGACTGAACCATAAGATGGAAGCTTGCCAAGTACCAACAATGTGCTGATACATTCGGATTCTGTTACCACTCCAGATCTTTTCCCTGCTCTTTATGTTTCTATATCCAATTGCTTACTGGGTATTTTTACTTAGAAGGAAACTAGGGCGCCTGGGTGGCTCAGTGGGTTAAGCCTCTGCCTTCATCTCAGGTCAAGATCTCAGGATCCTCAGCTGGAAGCCTGCTCCCCCCTCTCTCTCTGCCTGCCTCTCTGCTTATTTGTGATATCTCTCTCTCTCTCTCTCTCTCTCTCTCTCTGTCAAGTAAATAAATAAATGATCTTTAAAAAAAAAAAAGAAGGAAACTAAAGATGGATTTTGCTTACATTTTATTATTGCCAAGTTCTGGCCTGGACTACACGAATTTATTTTCTAACTCATTTAACTTGATGAAATGGGTTGACGTGAATTTAATTAGCATATTGCTGGCTTAATTAAATAGTGTTTTTGAGAAAACTGAGTCTTGGTTTTATATAACATAAAGTCTTATTAAAGTTTATACAACAAGTATTGAAAGATAAGCACAAACTGAGTCTTCTAAGTAAATTACTCAGGAATTGTTTTCTTACCACTCATGGTTTAATAATAAAACTAAGAGAACAAATTTAGTGTTTTAGATATGAATCAGGAACTACAAAAGAAAAATTCTGGGAAAAACCTACTGTTCCCTTCAAAATTCCTTTCAATTTTTCAAAATTTCCCTCTTCTTTTCATTTTTTTTCCTCCAGATGCCTATTAATTAATTTTATAATTGACAGAAGTTGTGGGTTATGCCAACACCTAATGGCAAAAACCTTGAGTATTAGATATAAAGCTCTCAATTTGGGATATTGCTTTTTTCTTCAGTTTTGCATTCAAGTTAAGGAAAAGTCACCACTTCAGTGTACTTGAATGAGTCCCTAATTATCGACAGAAAAACAAACATTTTGTGAATTCTTCCAAGTTGTCCTTTTCTTAGAAGAGGATGGTGAATTGGAAAGAGACCTGAAGTGGGCATGAAATGTCATGAAAAAAATATTTGAATCTCAATTCTTTAGCTAGCTAGATGATTGTCATTGGACGAGTCACTTAATTTGTTGAAATCCCTTCCTGGATGAGAAAAAAAAGAGCTAAAGCATTCATAAGGTTCCATTTGACTCCTAAATCCTGTAAATCTATGAGCATTTTTTAGTCTATTTATTTTGGAGATCAAATTTAAATATTATTAGAAGACAAAGATAACTACTAATATTAAGGTCATATTAAGGAAGAATAGATTCCTTTTTGTTAATCATATATTTTGTGTCTATAGTAAAGCTGCAGTCTGATTGAGAAAAAAAGAAAATTAAACAGTATAATGCTGTTTTTCAAGGCCTTTTCTCAAATATCCAGCATATACTATGACCAGAGGAAGACTGATATTATTATAGGAACACCAGATTACTATCTAAGGAAGCAGTTATAAAATTGCATGTCACTATTATAATGAAAAATTGCTGGAGAGTTGATCAGAAAGTTCAGTTCCCAAAGGCCAGATCTGGTGTAAGTTCCAACATTGGAGGTCAGTATGAATACACAAAATGTTCATTTTTTAACTCTTTACCTTTTTTTTTATTTTAACAAAATAGAAGAATTTGAAGAGGACAGAATTTAAATTGGGGATAAATTTAATGTGGAGCTTTGCTCCTGGCTTTTGCATTGATTTGAAGTAGAATTTTGTATGAGATTGTAAGATTCTATTTTCATATATTTAATAAAAGAAATAACACGAATGATATACAAAAATTAATTTAAAATTGTATTCTGTTTTTAAAGATATTTTTATGAAAAGAACTATATAAAACCCTTATCACATAAAATAGAAATAAAATTTTATAGATTATTGCATAAAATGTAAACTTTCTTAAAAATACCCATCACTTTTTTTCACATTGGTTGAGGTAGAGAAGAGCTACTGTTAGCTTAGTGAATTGCTTATTGTAAAGATTTTATCCTGTGTATACTTTTCTGAGAACAGTAAGGTGAAAGATGATTATAAGAGATCAATATTAAATGACAGCAAGACATATCTTTCCTTTATAAAAGAGTGAAGCAATAATTTATTATTCATTACACTGTGAAGGTAAAAGGTGAGTTAGTAGTAATATAATGATTCTAGAAGGTAAAGGAGAGGCTTTAAAACCTTCTATTGATTCTGTATCATGCATGCTCTATTACACTGTGATAACTCCCTGAAGTACAGCTCTTTACTCTTTCTTCAGGGAGCGTTTCAGATCTCAAAGTAGAGAGAGAGTTTACCTCCTCTGTGTATTCATTTGTATGCCTTTGTCAGTATTAACTCTGGCAGAATGGGAGTGCATGTTTAGGCTTTTTTATTTACTTGATGGCCAGCGTTGCCTCTCTACCTTGTGGTTGTATTTGGAATGGATCACCATAAAGTGGACAGGATTTGTTTTCAGTTTTCTCCTTCACATAGCCAGTGCCTCTTCCTTGCTGCCTGGCTGCTAGCTGTTGCATTGTTAGCCTGTCACCTTGTTTAGTCAAGGACTGTTCTGTTTTATCCTTAATAGTTCAACAGGGTCTAGTATCTCAAGGTTTGTCACATAGATGAACAAATGACCATCTAATTCATCACGAGCATTGTTATATATATTTTTCCAAATTAGAAATAAAAAATTGGGGAGGGAACAATACTTAACCTAAAGTAGTAACTCACTGATGATAGAATTTCAGGCATCACGAGAAAGGATGATTTAGGAGAAAGGATGAGAGGGAGGCCAGGCTGAGGCATCCAGTCCACAAGAAGACCCACACCACTGTTCCCTTCACACAGATTAATTTGGAAGACAAAGGAGCTCTGGTTAAGCTGGTAGCCGCCATTGGGACCAACTGCAATGACAGATACAATGAGATCCGCTGCCACTGGGGAAGCAATGTCCCGGGTCCAAAGTCAGTGGCTTGCATCACCAAACGGGAAAAGGCAAAAACTAAAGAACTGCCCACCAAACTGGGCTGAGTGGACACTGCTGAATTTTCTGTACATAAAGTAATAAAAAGTTCTCTTTCAAAAAAAAAAAAGAAAAGAAAGAAAAGAAAAGAAAAAGAAAGGATGAGAGGGACATGTGTGACTTCAATCACATGATGCAAAATTTCCACATTATTTTGCTTTATTTAGAGCAGTCCTTGATTTGAGAAATTACCCCAAAATTCTAGATAAGAAGAGTTTAGGACAGAGCATTTAGAAAATGAATGGGAAGATTTTCCATCATCTCAATTTTATGAGTGGCATCTTAAAGCTCATAGGATTTGGTCTTTTAATGCCATTGTCACCTTGGAAAGAAAGGCCTTGTAGAGCAGGAAATATCATTGCCTTAAGTCATTCAGTACCAGCAGACACTGATGCAACGCTTGTTCTTTGGGCCCTAATTCCTGATTCAGGTTAATCCCTGATTTCTGCTCATATTTTCTCTCCAATCCAGTTTTGACTTCCCTAGTGATATCAATTGCCTAATACCTGATTGGGTCAGTCTCTTGGAATTGCTCTAAAGCTTTGCCAGCTCTGGTTTGGAATCAAGCCTGAGTGACTGTTCGAGCAGCCCTCTTCTGCCCCCTTCTGTCACAAGTCTGCATGTGCAGAGCTGGGCCCTGGTAACTTAAACCTAGTTTTATTGTGAGAGCAAAAGACCACCAAGTGTATCCACTTACTTAGCAAGGTAGTAGCTGACTGAAAAACTGGGGAGAGTAAGAGTTCATTCAAGGCCTGATGAAAGAGTCCATTCAGTGACGAGCCCAGGGCTAGTTACATGTCTGATGCCTCCTTATACTGACATAGTAGAGGACAGTGTTCTGCTTTTTGTATTAGACATTTGAAATGAAAATAAATATCAAAATAAACATTGGCACCTAACAATTCCTGTATCTCTACTTTGCTATGAAATGCTTGAGTTATTTTCGTGGAAAGGGTAATGTCAACATGAGTAACGTTTCTTGAAGCAGAAAAACATACTAAAAAATGAGATTGACTTTTTTTCTATCAATTAAAGTTCTTTACTAGCAACAGAAGCTAGTAGATGTTGTCTGCCATACATATCAGTGTGTGCACCCCCTCACTCTCAAAAAAATAATAAAGCTACAGGAAAGATATCCAGATTTAAAATTCAGATTGGATTTAAACAGCAGAAACTGTACAAAGGGAAGATTTCGAGGATGATGACAGTTAAATTATAAATAAAAATAACATAGACAAAGACTCGAATTTGGCTGAACTTTAAGTGGAGGTTTATATCAATTACAGGGTAAGAAATCTACTTCTTCTAACGCTGTTCCACAGAGAGAAGTTGACAATTAAAAAAAAAAAAGGCATCCTATCCTATTTTAGTTAATCTTACCAATAAAGACGATGGGCGATCTGGATGCTTTGCAATGAGCGGTGCAATAGGAGTTGTACCAGGGGACTTTCAAGGTTCCATTCAAACTTGACAGCCTGAAGTAAGAGATATAATTAATTTACTCTTGTTCTCAGTAAAAAAATTCTAGGACAATACAAAAGGGCTAACAAGGTTTATGAAAGGACAAAGGAAAACAGCATAAACATTTTAACAGAATGTTAAAATTATATTGGATATTTGATTATACTTGATATTTTATAATAAGATAACCTTACTAGATGGTGTATAACATAGCACACACATATCAGAATTTGGATTTGTGTAGTCTCTTTCTCATTTATACTTTAGTATCACAGGATAATAAATAAGAGCAGATGGTTGCTGGAATTCAACCATGCCTAGGAGGAGAATCCCGGCACACACAAAAATACATAGTGTGACTACTGTCCTAGATATAAAAATGGCATTATTACATAGTAGAGACTTCTCTTCTTTGGGGAACGAAATTAATGCACATTCAAAGCTTAACTGAAATCACCAATTGATACATCAGTATTACCCTCCAGAACCACCGGAGACCACCCCTCCCCAAATCCTTTCCCTCATCTCTACTGTGAACAGCTCCTTAGGATTTTCTAGGATATCCAACCTTGTGGAAAATAGAGACAGTAATGGCAGCCCCTAATATCATTATGGACCTAATTCAGATTAGGTATTCTGCAGGGGCTTCACTGTCCACAGGCAGTACCTGGGCCCCATCATCCTTCCAGAAATCTGAATATATTTGAAAATGAAAAACAGGCTCTCTTCATAAAAATTTCCATCCCTGTTTAAGAGGCAAAGCTTCTACCTTTAGTTACTCAATAGCCATGTAAGTCACACATAGCCCCCCACACATAAAGAGTTCAAGCCAGGTTTTATACCACAGTACAGACAGCAGACAAAAGTGGGTACAAAATGCATTCACACACATACCTGAAGAAATACTTCAATATGCTGACCATACTCAAGGATGGGAAAGTTTATGAATTCCTAATGTATGACAGTGCCAAAGATTATTTCAGCAAATTTGCATAAACTTTTACTGCTGTCCAAATGTGTAAAGACCATAATGTATGTTCTCTTAAACTGCAGCCATGGCTTACTTTCACTTACTTGCTAATACTGGCTGACCAGGTCCTAAGTTTTGTTGATGCCCTAATAGCATATCACATGAGCACAGGAGCAAGAGAGAGATATCTTCCAATTTATTTCCATGCTTGTCTTTTTAGCTTTCCCTTTAGATCTCCTCATTGTTTCTTCTTGAATAAATACTTGTTCTTAAATTGCTTCACTTTTTTCCAAACTCCCTGCATCACCCTGCAACCTGTGCACTGGTACAATTTCCCCTTCATTCCTACCTCACCATCTAGGAGGCTGTCAATATTTCTGGCGCACACTGCATTTTTATGAACTGTTCTTGGAGCCTACCCACAGGTGTTAACCTGTGGTTTTGCTATAACCTCTGTGTCTGTGTCTTAATTGCTTTCTGGCTATGAACAATATGTTCTGTCTTTGTTATGGTCTTAGAGTCCTGTCTTATTTCTTTAATATACACTGCATAATTCTAACAATCTAACACATAATAAAATAACATACTTCAAGAAAATAATCAGTAGGGTTGAGTTTTTGTGTTTCAAAAGTTTTTATGTGCTTAAAGTTTTAAAGTCCGGGAGAGCAAATTCTGGGGCAAATTCTGTAATAAATGTTTTGAAAATTCTTCCCAGTTTTATTTATTTTTGAATCATTTCTTTCCATCTCAAAACATTTTATTATCTTCATTTTTAATTAGGGAGTCATTGCAGCACTTCCTAATTTTACTTCTGTGTATTCGCTATGTTGGGTTCTGTGTGCATCTTGTCATATGAATTTGGATTTCCAGGTATATGGCTCTCAGCAATATTCCTGGTGGCCAAGTGTATTGCTTATTTATTCTGACTGCCATTTTCAAATGGGTTTAGTATATATAAAATTTTGTAAAAACTTACATTTTAATTTAGGTTAGATAGAGCATACTGCCCATACTTATGAATCATGATCTGAACAGTGTTCCTACAACTCTGATTAATTTTTATTTTCACTACACTAACCTGAAAAGTATAGAAAAATCACAACTATAAAAATTGGTAAAAGTAACTATATGGTGTAGCTATTTCTAAACCAGTTTTCCACTTTAGGAATCCTTCAGAGAAGTGCATATTCCATGTGCAAAGCAATATTCCATGTGCAAAAAAAAGTATTCCAGTCATTGACAGGGATTTCCCCCATTAGTCTCAAAGTTCTCTGTCCTAGGGGCACTGGGGTAGCTCAGCTGGTTAAGGGGTTAAGTGTTTGACCAGCTCAGGTCATGATCTCAGGGTCCTGGGATCAAGCCCCACATCAGGCTCTGTACTCAGCAGGAAGTCTGCTTCTCCCTCTGCCCCCTCCCCCTCCACCCCACTTATGCTCTCTCTCAAATACATAAAATCTTAAAAAAAAAGTTCTCTGCCTTAAATGTTCGAAAACTAAGGCACTTGGTATTTAAAGTAGCTTGTAATTTCAACCTGACCTTTCAGATAAGAAAATATAAGAGTTAAAAAAACAAAACAAAAACCAAAAAACATAAAGACCACTATATTAAAAGTACCTATTCAGCCCACATTACATAATCAACTTGGGAAAACAATATTATTTGTACCTTGGATAGTCGATCATTTACATGGTCATTTGCAAGATATATGGTTGTTTATATTTCAAAATATTCAGATTAAATCAGTCTTTGCTCATATTTCTATATTTCATTTATTTCACCGTATTATTTTCTAAAATTACTCCAGCATTGTGATATTTAATGTTGTGCTAAAATGCAGTATCTGTTGGCAGAATTTGGGTATTATCTTATAAAACCACTTTTATAGATTTATAATCAGGATTAGAATGTTCTAAGGGAAAGGCAAAAAACACATATATTATGAGGAGCTGCCTAGTAAAAGACTATTTTCTGAATAACATTCATTTTAATTATTCTACGTAGTTAGATGGAAAGATTTCATCACTAGTATTTCTATTTTTTCCCCCAGTTCTAACTAATAATAATTTTTTAAAATGTCCCCTTTGGTTCTTATAGATATTTTTTATAACTACCAGTTTGGGCTAAAGAATGTCTATGCTACCCATGTTGACACACGAGCTATAATTTAGTCTCTGGCTTGCCAAATTACAATACCACTTCATTTAGTCTACTGTTGACTCACTGAAAACTCTTTTTAGAGGATTATTAGTTAAAATCCTAAAATCCTTTGGAAACTGCTGTTCTTACCTGAACTAGCTGTGGGAGATATTCCAGTAGTTCATCATTCAAGAGGTTGTCTAATTGTTGAATGGCCACTTTACGAATTTCTTGATCTGGAAAACTAATACAAAGTAAATGTATCTATTAAGCTATTAATGGTACAGAGTAATCAATGAGAAATGTCAGAGAGAAGAGAGAATGAATTCCACCCCCAGCATATAAGATAAAATCATAATCTCACAATCAATTGAGATGATTATTAGCATTATTTTTCCACATTCTGTACTCTCGTGTGAACTGCAATAAAAAGCCTTCTCAACTAGATTTTGGAAACTTGGGTTTAAGTCAGAAACTGCCAGCTTCCTTGTCTATAAATGACCATAGGATATCTAAAATCTTTTCTAAAGTGTATGAAAATCTTTGCTTATTATTTAGCCATACATTTGTTAAGTAAATTATTACCAGCTAGAGACCTGATAGTTTATATGATTAAAAATGGGATATAATATATTTAAATGAGTTTGGCCAGATCATAATGAAAAACCAGAAATTTAATACACAAAAATAATTTAATAAGACTAACTCTTACTAGGATATGAAGGCCTTGAGGGTAACTGTGCCTTAGTCATTTTTAGAGTGCATATGTCTGTTTTAAGATTTAGCACCCATTAGACACTTAATAAATATTTGTTACTGAACTAAATTTATAAAAGTATTTAGCATTTGAATATCTATCCCCCAAAACAATTAATCCTCAACTGGGCTCCTCAGGCTCCATCAGAAGAACTAGATTCAATTATCTCCCAGATCCTGGGAAGTTCCTAGAGATAACTTTTGGCACAACACCGTTTTGACATGCTTTTGACATACTGCTTCGACATGATTAGATATAACTGGGGCTTTGGTAAGAACAATTAATTTTAAATAAACAAGTTTTCAGAAAAAAAATTGATACGCATAATTTAAAACTTGAAGGAACTACTTATAGTAACTGATTGAAACTGATTGAAAAACAAGGAAATAAATAAACAGAAGTCAAAAATCCTTTGGCATGGAAACAAACTGAATGCTTTCAACCAATCAAATGAGAGCTCTGAAGATTGGCTCTTAATACTAAGGAGGTCAGGAAACTAATTTAGAGTCTTTAATGTCCAGTCTCTTCAGCATAACAGGTTACTGAAGGGTGAAATGAATACTATGCAGTTACAGTGTCAAGGAAAACTGGTATTACTTTGTATCTCTTAACCGTCCTTAGCAGTTTGAAATGTAATGCTTAAATGTAATACTTTACATATTTTTCTTAAACTGAGCATTTTAATTGTAACAAAAATTTCACTTGCATGGTTAGTCACTCGAAACCCTTATTTCTGACCTGCAAATACTTTTCCAATAACTTTCTCCCTTGAACAGCCTAGCAGTAAGACCCAGCAAGAACTGCAGACACATCTCCTGAAGTACTGCTAAGGTCAGAAAATCCCAGCATAGCATCAAGTGCAGGTGGAGAGCAGAAAGGGTGCAGTAAAAATGCAAAGCTAGAAGAAGGTCAGCTTGTTTTAGCACACTGAGACTACTTTCTCCTAACTAAATGTGATTGATTCTAATTTATTGCTCTCAATCACTAAACCATTTGTCTGAAGCCTGTAGACATCAAGGTCAGTTTGAGGACACTTTGAAGTCTTAGAGGGAATAGTTACTCAGAACATTTTGCTGCCTAAGTGATGAGGTAAGTCAGATACAAGTCACCCATGCTTTCTTTTCTGCTTACTTTATCTTATTGATACGAATGATAACAGAGAAAGAAAAATGGAAACAAACATCACAATAAAACAAAACTCTTTGGTGAATATTTATTTCCAAATACTAGAATGTAAACTCCATGAAAGCAGAAAATTTTTGCCTGTTTTGTTCATGGATGTGTCTCAGATGTCTCCAGGTTGGTGAATATGCTCTACACATATGTTTGCACAATGTCTAAACGGAATTCTCTTTCCACCTGAAACATTTCTACTGCTAGACTTTTCTCTTGTGGTCTGTGTTGTTATCTTTCTCCAATCATGTAGGTCTAAAATTTTGAGTCATTATTTTCCCCCCCTTTTGCTCTCTTCAATGAATTTTCCACCCTTTCCCATCTGGCAAAATTCGATTCATCTTTGAAGTCAAAACTCAAGGACCAATTTACCTGGGAAGCTATTCCAGCTACTTGGTAGCCCCCTGTAGAGTTTATCACAGTCTTCTCGGTGGGATTCTATATTATGTACTTGGTTGAAGGCAGGCTCATTCATTATGAATCCCTGATACAAGCACAGCTGAATAATAAGTTCCTAGTACTCTCTTATCTTTGTATCTAATCAGTTGCCAAGTTCGGTTGGCTTTTTTATCCTAATGGTACTCTAGCATCATGCCTGTTTTCAGTTTCTTCTGCAACTAGCTAGTCTAGGCCATAATTATCTCATGCTGGTACTAACATTTTTCATAGTAATACCTTATAAATTTACTAAGTTATTTCTAAATTCATTTCTCATAAAACATTAAATGGGCTTCTATTTCCAATGTACCTCTCTTAGGCCCATACTTCTTATCTAGATAGCCAAAGCTAAATGAACACCAGTTTTTTCTCCTACTGTAATACTGACTAAACTGCTTTGGCTCACTGGTTATTTTACTCTGAAAATGTCATATGCATTCTCTCCTTTGTGACCACTGTAACCCCCACTTGGAACAGCTTTTCTTTTCTTGTTAAAGTTCTAGTCCTCCTTCAAAACATGGATCAAATCCTCTTAAGGGTGACTATCCCAATCTTTACTAATCACTTCTCTGAACTCCAAGGGCATTGACTGGCTGACTCCATTGGGCAATGAGGATATGCTAGTGTTTATTAGAATTTATCTTTTTTTATATATGTGCCATCATTCCTCAACTAGTGAATAAATCAATTGAATATAAGAATTGTTCTGTCCTCTTCTTTTTTTTTTAATTCTTAGGATTTAGCACTATGCTCCATACATTATTGGATCATTAATAAAAATGCATTGATCATGATGATGATGAGAAAAATCATACTCTTGAGCCCATTTTATTTCTTGCTGTGCTCTAAAATAATTTACACTGGTAGCAACAGATTTAACTCAAAAATACCACTTATGTAAGTCCCAGGTTTTTATAATTTGTTTCCTCTCAGTCAAAAGGGTGAGAGAAAAATAAATCTGAAGGTAATGAAAAAGAATGGTGTATTATTTTTTTTCAGAGTCCTTCAGGAATAGGAGACAGACACTAGTTACATCTATATAGCCCAAAAGAAAATATATATATTTGTGTTAATATGTGAAAACGCATTAATATGGGAAGAACACTTTTACACATTAATGGAAAGGAGTGGATCTTTTTATTCACTACTCTTGCATGAAGTTTAGGGAGAAATTGGAAGAGAAATTGCTTAGAGACTAACCACATGACATCCTGGGATGTGACTAAGGCCTAACAACAGAAAAGCATATCCAAATATAACTTTCATTTGATTATTTTAGGAAGAGTTGGCCACATTTAGAAAGACGTTGGAAGTGTTACTGAAGCTCCTGGGAAATGTGTCCCTTCATACATTATGGTAATATATAGCAACATGTATTTTAAAAAATCTTTAAAATTTGATTATTCCTTGATCTTTTGATATTTGATCCTAAGAAGGATCACTTTTGAGAATTTAAGTATTGAGAAGAATACTTTTGAGAATTTATCCTAAGAAGATGAGAGATGTGTGTGAAGTTATATGTAATTGTAAATAACATAAATGTCTAAAATAAAAGTTAAATAAGCTATGACCATATAATAGAATACATGTAGTCTAAAAATAATAAAAGAATATTTAGTAATATGAAAATATAATGAAAAGTATATGCAGTATAATACCATTTAAAAAGGTGCATATTTCTCCATAAGCTTCACAAGAAGATGAGAACATTAAAAATATTAATACCAAATATCTGAATGGAAATTTCATGGATGACTTTAGTTTTCCTTTTTAAGCTAAATTTTTAAAGTTTTTCAAACTTTCTATATGAAAGTTTCATTGGTTACTAAAATAGAATGATTTTTAAAAATAAAGCTCATTTAACTAATTATGAATATATATGAATAAGTATAAGTTCATTACCAGCACTAGAAAAAAGCTCCAAATCATATGTCCCTTTAAGAATAAACATCATTGTGTAAAAGAACAACTATTATATTTTTTTGGTTGACTTAAAATATTCTTTTAGCATAATAGGTCCAAATAGGGATCTCTGCCTCTAGAGAAGTTCTGCTTAGTACCTTTCCAAGGCCCTGACCTCAGGCAAAGATCAATGGACAAATATATTCCACCAATCTTGGCATTTCTTTCCTGTGATGTTGTCTGAAATTGTTTAAACATTCTCTTAGGACATAGTTATTGGCATTTCATGCTCAGTAAAGCATTCCTCAATGAGGTGAGGGCTACCCATATTTTCTGAATGTCATGTGATATTTACATACCAAAATGTCATATGTGACAGAAGAACTGCAACCTATTTTGAATTTTCTACAAGCCAGGTTATTGTACTTTCCAATGACCTGACTTGCTTGAAAAATACATGTAATTCCTGCCAATAATAAACCAGATGCCACTCTCTAGTGATTCTGCTAACCTTGGGACTACTGATTATTAGAGGAATGGACATTAGATCTTGAGACTGTGAAGGAAATGAAAATATCATTAGAAGATTCATTAGGCTGATATTAACAACGTCCTCATTTACTTAAGTTCATAAGGAACTTTCTTATTCAGAAAATAAATCATTTACAATGTAATAAGTGGCAATCTATTGGAGTTGAGATATTAAAAAGATACAAGGTCAGTAAAATTCTATGACTTGTTGGAGAGAAGATCATGTAAGGTGAGGAATTTCCACTTATTATGAATTTTTAAAAATAAGTGTAACAAGAGTTCATGTGAAATAATCACTTCTTTAAGGTTATTCATCATTTTTTAATTGTCCATTTAAGTAACTTTGGGTTATTTAATTTACTTTCCAACCATGACTGAATAGAGAGCAAAACCAATTTGGTCAAAAGCAAAATATCAGACTGGCTTACTATTCAGTTTTATATCAGCTTCATGAGCAGTGATTCTGTCTATTCAGGCCTTGGTTTCCTCTAAATTGGGCTAACAATTGAGTCTTTAGCATCTGTAAAAGGACATAATTCCACAGCTAAGATAAATATAACTTTGTACAATAATTGTTAAGGAAATATTTAAAATTTGCACATAGTCCATTCTCCAATGAGTTCATTTGGACACAAAGAAAAAAAACTAGACCCCAAAGACTAAAATTGTAGAAGTTAATAAAATGAATCTAAGACATGTGGCTAAAAAACTCAAAGGTGAAAAAATTAAGTAAAATAAAGCAACTTTAAGATAAACATTTTCAAAGGAACTTTACTGAAATATTGACTCTGTATTTTGTCAACTGTGTAAACACAAAATTTATGGTCAAGCAGAGGATTAAAATGGAATGCTAATCCTTACCTGGGCAGGAAAGGAAGAGTATCAAGTATTTAGGTAACTTTTTAGTTGAATGTAGAAGTAGAAACTGCCCAGTGTTTAGGTTGATGTGCAACAGAGGTTCTCCTATTTTTGGTCTCCAGACCCTTTTATAACACTCTTAAAAATTATGGAAGAGTCTAAAGAATTTTTTGTTTATGTTGAGTTACATCTATCAAGAATTTGCCAGATTAGAAACAAACCCAAGACATTTAAGAAATATTTATCAATTCATTTAAGATATATTTATCAATTCATTTAAGATAACATCAATTACCCCATGTTAACATAAATATACTCCTATGAAAAATAGCTATACTTTCAAAAACAAAGAAAATATTTAGAGAGAAGAATGATACTGTTTCAGATTTTTGCAAGTATCTATGTCTGGCTTAATAGAAGACAGCTAGATTCCCCTATCTGTTTCTGTACTAAATCTGTTGCAATACCACATGTCTGAAAACACTCTACGTCCATAAATGAATATATGTGACAGAGGCAAGTGACATATTCGAGTTAGTATGGAAATAGTCTTGACCTTACAACACCCCTATAAGCATCTTGGGGACTACAAACTGAGTTTTGAGAACATAGTTCTGGCATGTCTTATGGTTGTGGGGCCGTAAGTTAATGAATCAGCACCTGTAGTCTGTTTTGAAGACAGCAGCACATCGACTTATCTTTTCCCTGAATGACAAACTGGCTTTGAAGTCACATGACCAACACTCAGATTGAGGGATCATCATTCCTCTTCTCTCCCCTCAATCATTTACAGCTCTTCTCAGAGGGCAAAAGGAACATCGCCAAGGATCCAAACAACCTTCAACAGGGCCTGCGGCACCAGGAAGTGAAATTTCAACAGAAAAATACACCTCTCAACTTCTTCCAGTTGACTTGTTATATTGTCATTTTTATTCCTTTCTTATTTTCTCCCCATATCATTGCTTTTCCCTTTTGTTCTTTTTTGTCTAGTTTGAAAAATGATACCAGGTCAATATCTTACTGAAAAAACTTTTGAAGTGATGGGTAAAAGCCAAATGCAATGTAACAAATGTAGACCTTTAGAAAAAAGCAACTTTGGGTAAAATGAAAAGCAAAGAAATCTGAGATCAAATTTAAGTGTAAGAGAAATGTCAGACTTTGGAATACACAGTAAGAATTCATGCAGAATGCCACGAGGCTATTCATAGTTAAAAGCCCCAATGTCAGGTTAGAGTTAGAAAACTATCAGAAGTGTAGAACACTTTCTCCAGCAGGTTTTGAGTCTGGCGACACACTCAGCATCAACTTGGAAGAAAAATGTCAATATGAATATATTTGCCATTTTTCTAGTACTAAAAATGATCAGATATGACAGAAGAAATTTTTTTTTCTAGGGAAAGTGGGGAATAAGGATCCTTTAAGATGATTGTAAACCTCTACCCACTGAATAATTCATGTTCTGTCAAGGATTTTCACATGATTACAGAATATTAGAACTCAAGGAAACTTGGAGACCTGGATCAATCTCTTGATTATATAGATGAAAAAACTAAAAGAGAATTTGAGCTGTTTTCAGGCCATCTGTTGGTGGCACTGAAACTAGAATCCAAATATCCAGACTATGAGGCAAACAGGCTTTCTATACTACTTCTAGGAAGGCCTTTTCTCTTTTGACTAGATATTGTCATATAGACTTATATGAAATCCACAAGATCAGCTTGAATATATTATCTATTTCATGGTATTCTAAATGATCAATAGAGACATAATAGTGAGTAATATAATTTGTCTGCTTGGACTAGGACATTGGTCCAGTCATAACCCAATAGGAATAAGAATGATCCAAAGAGACATTAGAAACTGTGCAGAGATATTTCTTGATGGATAACCCATGGATTTTCATATAGAAATTGAGAATTAACTCTATATTTATGGTATTAATTAGACTTATATATAATTAAAGAGTAGTTACTGATTTTGTTCCTCTATATGATTACACTTTGATTTTATGTACAGACAAGCTTAGAAAGGCACTACATAAAGCAAGTGGTATACTGGAGGCACCACTTAGAAATTTTTTTTTAAAAGATTTTATTTATTTATTTGACACACAGAGAGAGATCACAAGTAGGCGGAGAGGCAGGCAGAGAGAGAGGAGTCATGACCTGAGCTGAAGGCAGAGGCTTTAACCCACTGAGTGATCCCAGGACCCTGAGATCATGACCTGAGCTGAAGGCAGAGGCTTTAACCCACTGAGTCACCCAGGTGCCCAGAAATTTTTTTTTTAAGATTTAATTTATTTATTTGAGAGAGAGAGAGCATGAGTAGGGGGAAAGGGCAGAGGGAGATGGGAAAACAGACTCCTCGCCAAGCAGGGAGCCCAATGAGAGGCTTGATCTCAGGGCCCTGGGATCATGACCTGAGCTGAAGGCAGTTGTCTAACGAACTGAGTCACCCAGGTGCCCCAGAAATTTTCTGTTTGGATGGATTTAACATTACATGCAAAAGCTGCATGATGCTATGAAAAAGAACAAAGGATTTTGAGTTTAAATATGAAGGATCTTCTTTTCCCATGTCACAATTTCTCTCTAAACAAATTTAGCTATACCCTTAACTTAATTCCCATCTTTCTGTGGATGATTTCCAAATTGGGATTTCTACCTTAGATTTTTTCCTTGAACCATCACCAGCCATCTCAAGCATACATCAAAGCTAACCTGCCCCAACCTAAATGGCAGGCTTATTCTACTAACATCTACTTGTTACCCAGAGTGCCTGTCTTAGTGAATGTTTCTATTTTCCATTTACTTGCATTATACAGAAACCTGAAAGTAGTTCTTGACACCCTCCTTTTTTACTCCCCTTCCTCATTCAATCCTATCACTTTTACTCTTGAATGCTCTGATTCTGTTCATTTTATTTCATCACCACTATCACACTTCTAAGGCTGACTTCTTATCCTCTGACACTTAGACTGCTTCTATAGCTTCCTAACTGATCCCTTATTTACTTTTGCTTCTTTCAGAAGATTTATGCTTCACTCAGAAGCCAGAGTGATCTTTAAAAGATGCACATTTGTGCATTATGCTAGCTTTAGTGCCAAATGAAGTGCCTTATATGAGTAAGCCATCAATAAATATTCATTGAGTAAATGAATAGACAAATTGGGCTTCAATTTCTTCATCTGTAAAATGGGGATCAGTAAAATGGGGGAAACTGTCAATGTCAGTAATAATATTAAAGAGGTTGTTTTATAGAACAAATCATATAACATATTATGAAAGTGCTTTGCAAGCTATGTCATTATTCAGTTGTAAAATATTTATTATATAAATTTTAATAAGTGAATTTAACTTATTTAAGATTAATTGAAATTAAATTATTTCCATGGATTTATCAATTTTTATAGTTTGGCATTGAAAGGATCTGAAAACCCTAAACTCAATATAATTATGATGAAGAGGATAATAATGATAAAGATGATTGGTAGACTTTTATTGAATACTCTCATAAGTACTTTATCCTATAAGGCACATAATATTATTACCCCCAATTTACAGATAAGGAAGTTTGGCCAAGGTCATTCAGGTAATAAGTGGCAGAGTCAGATATGTCTGATTTCAAAACTTATGCTGTAAACTGTGAAATTTGGAAGCAACTCCAGAAGCTCTCTAAAAGTGCACACAGACAAGATGTACACTTTTGGGTTTATGCTATTCTACATTTCTCATTCTCAGTATATCAGAAGAGTACTGACTCTTCCCTCAGAGATAATATTGAAACTTCCACATTTTTCTCTTTCATATTCATACTTACCTATAATTGTATTCAAATTTTCCTTGCCTCCCACCTGAGATGAAGAAGTTACTCTTTTCCTTTCCTTGGATAAAATTCCCATTCGTACTTTTGTTCCAGGCTATTGGCTGTTAATACCCTCTCACTGTGCCACTTCACCATCCCTCTACTTTCTGATCTTCCCTTCATGTATCATCCTTCACATCAATTTGTAAACATGCTTGAAGTTTTTTTTATTTGAACAAGCATACAAACCCCAAACCTCAAAGCCTTTACCATCAATTCTACTTCAAAAGTCACAATTTATTTATTTCTTGCTATTTCCTCTTTCAGGTCTTGCAGTATGGAATCCAACTTTACTGCAGTATTATAACTGTCTCATGAATGCCATCAGTGACTGCTCTAGTCTCAATCCATTGATTTGTTTTTAGACTTAATTCTACTTAATACCTCTCCAAAACCTTTGAAAACCCTTTTTAAAGAACTATTTATTTAAGAAAGAGGGAGAAAGTGAGAGAGCGCAGGGAGAGGGGCAGAGAGAGAGAGAGAGAATCTCAAGCAGACTCACACTGAGTACAGAGCCCAACACAGGGCTCCATCTCAGGCCCCTGAGATCATGACCTGAACTGAAACCAAGTGTCCAATACTTAACTGACTGAGCCACCCAGATGCCCCTTCTGAAAACCTTTTTTATGAATTCTAAATTACCACTCCTTTCTCCATCTCCTCCAAACCTCTTGGTCACTCTTCCTATTGCCTTTCCTGGCTTTGTTTGCTTTCTACTGCTCTTAAAATGTTGCTAATCTCCAGGGTTCCATATTTTGCTCCTTTCTATACTTGCTTTACATATATACACACAGTACCTCTACTTCTATGGCTTCAGTTACTGCCTTCAAGCCAATAATTCACATATTATTTTTCAAACTTTGGTTTCTCTACTAGGCTTCAGGTCTGAATATACAACCACATACTGGCCATCTCCTTCTAGATGCCCCACAGGTTTTTAATTATGCAACATTCTAAAATAGAACTCTCTACCTTACACCATCCAAATTCTCTCTTTCTTCAATAATCCTTGTCTTGATTAACCATATTGTTTTCTATCATTTACCCAAAATGGAAAGCTCAAAGTCTTTCTTACCTCTTCTCTTTTTTTCACTTTTCTTTGAAATGTTTCTCAGATCTGCTTTGTGGATCTCTACTATTTTCAGGCCCAGACCATTTTTCAAGTGGACTATTTCAATACCTGACATCTACCTAATATCCTTGTTCTCATTTTCTTTCTTTAGTTCATCCTTCACATGATGTCAGCATTATTCTTGTATAACATAAATCTGATTGTATGACTCTCATTCTTAACAAAATTCCATGGGCTACAGAAATGAGTCCACAGTAACTACCTGGCTCATGAGACCTAAAACATCCTAAACTTACCTATCTTTTCAGTCTTGTCTCACAGTACAGTTCCCTTCTAATATGATATTAAATTACTCACTATTCTCTGAACCTTTATAACTATGCACATGCTAGTCTTTCTTCTTAAAATGCCATTTCCTCTCTTCTCCACTCAAAAAATTACTATGAATATTTCAATTCAGACTTCAATTCCTTTGTGAAGTTTCCTTACCTTCTCAGAAAGAATCTGTCCCTCTCTCCTTTGGGTACATATAGCACTTAATATTTGGGTTATAAGTATGGAATATATTGCGGGGTGATCTTTAGCATTAGTCTTTTTCTCTAAATTGCTTTTTAGAGATAGTCACTATGACTTATTATTCAGTCTCTTTGACTCATTGCATGTCAATTTCCACATACACATGTTGTGCTCAATATATAAATGGGAAAGATACACCATCATCCATCACATAATTATTTAGTCTAATGTGGAAGTTATTAACTGTCTTCTCTTTAATATTCCATGCTACCTATTTAAAATGCTAGTCAAGAATGTTTTAGTGTAAATTAATTTCTACAATAAAAGATAAAGTGGTTTCATGCAAACACGTTTATGAAACATTTTTCCAAGGAAACTGATTTTGGATGCTAAGGCACTGCCTGTTAAGCATGGTTCTTTTTCCCGCAAAATAATAATTTTACATCATGTGGGATGGCAAGTTCTAGTACCTTGTCAAATTTTTATTTAAGCTACTGATGTAATGCTCTGATGCCAGTTCAGAGTTGCTATTTTTAAATGAATACTTTCCTTGAACTGTCTTTTAATTCCTTGGGTAATTTCTGCTTGCTATTAGCAGTTGAATAGTTATGCCTGTGCATCAGAGTTCAAGAAAATAGCAACCATCTGCCAAGAACCACAGACCTTAGCCCTTGGTCTCTGGTATTCTGACAGCACTGCCTTCTCTAATGGAAATATCAGTACCCGGTGAGCACACTGCTGGCACTCAGTAGTGGAAATATTAACACCCCGTGCCCCACACTAGGTAAATTAAATCTCAACATGTCTCTTGCTAAAAATAAACCAAAAGGAGGTGGTGAATCTTTGAACTGGATTAAATAAATGGCAATATTAAAAATTCTCTGAGCTAGAAATGGAGCACACCAGTTCTCAAGAGGTTAAACCAATGGAAAAATAGACTATTCAAAGGAGAAAAAATACAGATCTCTGAAGACCTCACTCTGACAACTCACTTAACAAGCACAAACTGTTTGTTCTAGAAAAGTCAGCTTTTGAATTTAGAGAAGTTGAAAGGTTCATTTTTGGAAACAGCTTGTCCTCAAGTTTTTTAGTAGTTCAGTTAAAGAGAGTGGGAGTCATAGAATGAGTGCAATGGAAATATTTTAACCTTCCCAGTGACCTTCTTTGGTGCATGATAAGGAACTGTCCAATGTTCAAATAAACCAAATTTCTGCTAAATTTCCTGAATGATGCTTAATAAACAGCACTCTACCTTGAAACCAGTCCCTACAATTTCTAAAAATCTGATTGTTCAGAAAAAAAGAAATTACACAGTGAAGCAGAAACATCCAAACATGATAAGATAGTTAAGTACTGCTATTTACTATAATTAGACCATGTTAAGATAGTTTTATTTACATATTTAATATGTAAATAGCCTAGGGTATTTATGTAGAAAGGCTGTAAGCATAGCAGTTAAGATTTCAAGTGCTAAATCTCTGGATTTAACCTGAGCTCCTCAATTTACTAGCGTTCCATTGGGAGACTTAATCTCTGTATGCCTCAGCTTCCTCACAGGTACAGTTGGAATAATAGTAGTATTTGCTGCATAGGGTTATTGTGATTATTAAAATTAGATAGTACTAAGGGGCACTAAGTAATAATTTGATCTTTATGTTTAAAACATTGTGTCAAATAGATTTTCAGCTTCTATTTAGGTAGAGAAGGCTCACTATAAACAGAATTATGCTTATTTATCAGGGATCAGAGAATATTGAAGACCATCTAGCAAGTCCTTTCATTTTACGAGCAAGAAAACTAAGCAGTATTATAGGCTTCATTCTGATAAATACTTTTGTAAGAGGCTGCCACAACTCTGAGCACGAGTGTGGGGTTGGGGACTCAGGATCCCGCTAGAGCGGTAAGCCCCATGGGATGCTTCTGCAGGTGTCCACTGTGCACCAAGTACCTGCTGCTTGGCTTCAACCTGCTCTTTTGGTTGACCGGGTCAGCTGTCATTGCTTTTGGCTAGGGTTTTGGTCTGAAGGCACCATGAAGGATTTATTATCAGAGGATGAGTCATCGCCTTGCTACCTGGGGCTCGGTGTGCTGGTTGGAGCAGAAGCTCTGAGAAGAGTCATGGGCTTCTTCAGGTGTGAGGGAGCCGTGAGGCAGTTTTAGTGTGTGCTTGGCTTTTTCACCTGCCTACTGGTGAAATTTGCTGCTGAAGTAACCACTGGAGTATTTGTTTTTATAGGTAAGTGTGTAGCTATATGACAGGCTCAGACCACATATGAAGAGGCTTATTATAACTCTTACCCTACAGATAGGGAAAAGGGAAATAAGACTCTCAGTATTTTCCACTCAACGTTTCAGTGTTATGAAACAAAAGGCCTGAACAGGGCCAACCCATATGCCCGAAGGAGCTTCTAGGACACAGATATTATATTGATGAAATTGAGACCATAATCAGTGTTAAGTTTCAGGTCATTGGAATCTGTTAGTATTGCTGGTCTCATGATCTTTGGCATGATGTTCAGCATGGTCCTTGGCTGTGCAATGTTAAACGCATGAGATGTGATATGAAGCCACTTCTACATGAAAAGTGCAAGATACAGCTTTCACACGCTGTCGCAGGAGTGGTATCTTAGCTCATTTTTAATATTTGAAGGACGCTTTGGATCTAAAATAATCTGTTGTCAATTGTACATTTGCACATGTATGAAGGTTTGGTTCATTACTGATTTACCCCTTGAGTAAATGTCTACTGCCTATATTGACTGCAAGTATATTCATGTGTGATCTGCATGTTTCTGGTACATGCATTATATATAATGAAATTTGTTTGCTGGGAATTCTGGATTCTTGTTATGTCAGAGCAACAACCTATTTACCTCTGAAAAAAAGACAACCAAAACTTTTATAACGTTTAAAAACTTGGGTATTCAAAAAGAAGATTTTTCTAAGAAATATTCCATAAACTTTATATAAAGTATTAGTTGACACATTTTAATGTCTTTTAAATAGACCAAGGTATATCTTAGTAAAACAATAATAATTCCCCTCCATAAAGCCAGTTTATGCTTTAGAAACTAGAAAGATATTATATCATCTGGTGAGAAAATTAGGTTTTAGAGATATTATAGAGATTCATATTTCTATTTTTACCTTTCTAGCTATTCTTTTAAAATTTTAATAGCTTTACTGAGACACAATTCAAATGCCATACAATTCACTTAAAGTGTACAATTCAATGGTTTTTAACATGTTCCCAGAGTTGTGTAACTATAACCAAAAAAGAAACTTCGTATCCATTAGCAATCAACCCCTTTTGTCCCCAACCTTCCCTAGACCTAGGCAACCACTAACCCACTTTTTGCCTCTGTAGATCTGCCTATTTTGGATATTTCTTATAAATGGAATCATACAATCTTTTGTGATTGGCTTCTTTCATTCAGCATAATGTTTTCAAGGTTTACTCATGTTGTAACATGTATTACTACTCATTCCTTTTTATTATTGAATAATATTACACTGTATGGATGGACCACATTTTATTTATCCATTCATTAGTTGTCGGTCATTTGGATTGTTTCTCCTTTTTGGCTATTATAAATATTGCTTCTCCGAATATTCATGTATGAGTTTTTGATTGAACATGTATTTTATCTTGTGTATATACTTAAGAGTGGCATTATTGGGTCATACAGTAACTCAATGTTTTATATTTAAGGAACTGAAAATTATTTTCCAAAGTGGTTGCACCATTTTACATTCCCACCAGCAATGTGTGAGTTTTGCAATTTTTCCATATCCTGGCCAACACTTATTATTATTTGTCTTTTTGATTATAGCCATCCTAGTGAGTATGAAGTGGTATCTCATTGTGGTAGAAAAAGAAAACTTTCACCTCCTTTTCTATCCCAGAAGTTTTGGAAAGTACACTAATTTTAACATAAACCTAAGTAAATCAGTTTGAAAGTCCTTTGTGTCATTTTCTCTCACATTTCCCTTCTGTCAGAACCTTGAGAGAGAATTCAGAATAGAACTGGGCTCTAAAATTCTTCTCTGATTCTAGAGATTGCAGACTTTCTTCATGGCATCAGTGAACTGATGCTTATCAAGACAGATTTAAAATAGCTCTTCTTGGCTTTTAATATAAAATAGAAGCCAAGGAAGAGCTGTTTCCCCAACCCAGAGCCAGCTTCTACACTTTTCCCACATGTTTCTCCCTCAACTACATCCCTGTGTATTTTATTCTGTGAGAAGATCTGGAGAATATATAGAGATAAAATTTCCCTTTTATTCTTACTGTTTTCATTGGCATATTAATTGTACACCTACTATAAATGGGACATTCTGTATAAAAGATATGGTCCCAATTACTAAGGATTTATTTCTTTTGAGAGGGGTAAAGAGTAGAGAATTTTATTTTTACCTATTTGTTTTGTTATTTCTGGAAGAGTAACTAAACTCTTCATTTAAGAAACTATGACCATTAATTATACTTCCAGTTTAGTAGAGAAGACACAATTATAGCTTAGATCTGTTTAAAATTTATATTCATAGTTTACATTTATCTAAATTTAATATCTATAGCTACTGAATTTGGGAACAACCAGAATAACTATTGAATTAATTATAGAATCCTATTTTTTTCTCTTCTAATTTTTCTCATTAGTAATATCATGCTTGTTAGTTATGCAATTCTTACCTAGCAGTCAGAAGTCCAAGTGCCTCCAAAGGGCAAGAAAATTTCCATCTTCTCAAAATGGCATGCATTTCTGAAACTGTTCTTTCATCCCATCCAGGGGCACTACCCAGGACCAAAGGAAGGGAGCAGTTTTCATTATTGCAGTAGAAGCGATAAAACCATAAGTATCTTCTCTTTTCCTCAGAGAGTCTGCAAAACCATATTGGAAACTGTAATTTATTGGAGTTCATTACATTAACAAATGTTACAGTACAAAATCTTACTCAGTTCTTTGAATTTCATTTTAGTTGACTTTGGAAAACAAGTCCTTTATCTTCTCGGGACAATTTGATAGGTTATTTTATTAGCTTATTTCCTATTAACTTCATTCTTTCATAGAAAAATAAAATAAAATAGGGTTCAGTTCAGATAATTCACATTTATTTTTCCTCCCTCTCATTCTTGCCACTAATTAAAAAAAATGTCATTTTGGTTAATAAAATCTCTGTCTCCTTTAGGGCAGAGCAAGTTTTATCTGACTCCTGCCACATGTACTACTTAGAACAGAGGTAATCAAAAATTTACTCTCTTACTTTCTTTACAAATTAATTTAGACCCAAGTGTGCCTGTGAAGAAATGGCATATTTTAAAGATGCTCTTCCTTCATCACAAAGCAAGTTTCATGAGAGTTTGGAAAACTCTGCATGGAAATTCAAACACAAAGATTTCAATTCATGCCTGGATTGGGGCTTTAAATTCTCATATTTAACTGGAAGTTTGGAGTTAAAATGCCAGTGAATAGGATTTCTTTAAATGCCCAAGTGTTTCCCCCTGGAGAATGGTTCCAAACAGAAGATCGAAATCTAGGACGAGGGCCATTGACTTGCTGACAGTTTATCATGTTTTGCTCACACTCCAGCAGAAGCATTCAGAACCACAGTTCAACTGGAGGACAGCATTTCTCACATGACAATGACAGCTTTTGAACACTGTCTTCTCCAAACTGACAGTGTTGCTCAGCTTAAATTAGCTAAAACTTCCATGAAGGATAGTAAGACATATTAAAATATATTAAAGGTTAATAATTCTCTACATTTTTAAAAGCCATCTTCATCTACAAAATGAAAGGGTTGGATTATAGAGATTTTTGAAGTATGTTTGGGTTCCTGTCCTATTTTGTCACTACCTTCCCCACCAGAGAGTCTTCAGAAGAAAAAAATCTATTACAAAATTATCAAATTATGACTAAAACAAATTATTTTGTTCTGATTAAATTCCTTTCTCCCCAATATTGAACAAGATATTTTTCTTTTACTTTCTTTTAGTGAAGCATAATTTACATCAAAAGAATGCACACATTCAGTTCAAGAAATTTTAATTCATATACTGAATAAAAATCACACCCTTTTTAATATGTTTTCTTATGCAAAAAGAGGTAAGAATTGGCAGGATTTCTTCCATTCTGGGTTAATATTACCTATTTTAGAACTTCACATAAATAGAATCATAGGGCAAATACTATTATTTATAGTTTCTTTCACAGAGCATGTTTTAAAATTATCCATATATTGAGTATATCAGTAGTCCATTCATTTTAACCAATGAGTATTATTACTCCTTTGTATGAATACACCCCAGTTTGCTTATCCATTCTCCTATCTGATGGACATTTGAAGTTCCTGTTTGGGGATATTATGAGTAAAGCTGCTGTAATCAATTGTATGCAGGTATTTGTAAGTATGTATTTTTTTCATTTCTCCTTCCTAGGAGGGGAGGTGAGTTTTATGTCAGGTATTTGTCTACATTTTGAAGAAACTGTCAAAATACTTTCTGAAGTGGTTGTAAAATTTTACACTATTATGTGCAGAGTATGACAGTGCCAGTTGTACCACATTCTTGCTAACACTTAATTTTGCCCATTTTAAGATATTATCCATTCTATAGGTACATAGTGATATCTATATGACTAATTTGGGGAGAATTAGAATTATCATCTTAACAATAGGGAGTATTCTGATCAATGACATGATATAACCTTCCATGTAGTGAGGATTTCTTTAATTTCTTTTAGCAAAGTTTTATAATTGTAATGTACAGGTTTNATCTGTGGGAAATTCTTCCAGTCTTCAGAAGTGTAAAACTGGTGTGGAGGCAGGGGGTAGGGGGGCAGTGTTAAAAAAAAAGTGTAAAACTATAAGCAAAGGACTCCTGGTCAAAATTCCTCTTATTAGGAATACTGAGTGCAGGAGATACAATGATAAACCTACCATACCTACCATATCATTTTTTTCATGTTGTTGGAAATTATGCAAAATGGGAATTTATCAGAATTCCTATGCACATAGGGTATAAACAGTTCCCATGTTTTTTTTTTTTAAGAGATTTTATTTATTTATTTGACACAGGAGAGAGATCACAAGTAGGCAGAGAGGCAGGCAGAGAGAGAGGAGGAAGCAGGCTCCCTGCTTTGCAGGGAGCCTGATGTGGGCCTCAATCCCAGGACCCTGAGATCATGACCTGAGTCAAAGGCAGAGGCTTTAACCCACTGAGCCACCCAGGCACCCTGAATTTTATTTTTATTTTATTTTTTTATTATTGACATATAGGGTATTATTTGTTTCAGGGGTACAGGTCTGTGATTCATCAGTCTTATATAATACACAGCGCTCACCATTGCACATACTCTCCTCAATGTCCTAAAGATTTGTTTATTTGAGAGAGAGAGTAGGGGGTTGGGGCAGAGGAAGAAGGAGAAAAGCAAATCCCTTGCTGAGTGGGGAGCCCATCACAGGGCTTGATTTCCTGACCCTGAAATCATGACCTGAGCTGAAATCAAGAGTGGGACACTTAACTGAGTCACCCGGGGCCCCCGTATGTTCAATTTCAAAACAAAATTTATTTTCTATTTTTCACTGAAATATAATTGCATTTTGTACATTGATGCCAAATGCTATGGTCTTACATAATCATATCATCTGAAAATAGAGGAAGTTTTATTTCCTTCTTTCCCAGTTCAACATATTTAATTTTTTTAAAAGATTTTATTTATTTTTTTGACACAGAGAGAGAGACAGCAAGAGAGGGAAGACAAGCAGGGGGAGAGGGAGAAACAAGCTTCCCATGAGCAGGGAGCCCGATGCCGGGCTCAATCCCAGAACCCTGGGATCATGACCTGAGCCGAAGGCAGATGCATAATAACTGAGCCACCCAGGTGCCCCTTAATTTCTTTTTCTTACTATAGTGCAGTGGCTAGGACTTCCAATACAACATTGAGGAGAAATATTTAGATAGATATCCTTGCTTTCCAGTTGCAGGGGGAAAGCATTCATTCTTGTACCATTTAATAGGATGTTAACTCTAGATTTTTCTACAGATCTAGATTTAACTCAGGATTTTAAGGTTGAGAAAGCCCCATTCTATTTCTAGTTTTGTCTTTTAATTAGGAATGAGTGTTAAATTTTGTCAATTGCTTTTTCCCTCAAATCTATCAAGATGACATAATTTTTCTTATATATCTTTCTTCATTTTTAAAGTTTTAATTTAGCTGAATCCTTATATTTAAAATATAGGCCTATAAGTAGCATAAAGTAGCATATTGCTTTTGTAAGGTAGGTGACAATTTCTGCCTTTTAATTAGAGTTTTTATTCCATTTATATTTAACATAATATGGATATAATTGGATATAATTTTAACTCAACCATATTGCTATTAGTTTGTTGTTGTTGCTTTCAAACCATTTCTTTGTCCCTTTTCCCTTTTTTCCCTGTCATCTTTTGAATTATTTTCTTGTATTTCATTTTTGTCTTCTTCTTGGCCTGTAAATGTGCACTTAAAATTTGGATGGTGTAGTTCTGTAGAGATTGCAATATGATCTTTTAGCACATCACAGCCAACAATGAATTAATATTATACTGCCTTATGTATAAGAACCTTAAAACTGTATGCTTTCATTCTTCCATTTCCATTATTATAATTGTTATGCATTTTATTTTCATATATTACAAACCCCACAGTACATTGTAATTGTTTTTGCATTATACAGTTAATTATTTTAAGAAATTGTTAAATGTGTTAAGTAAAAGTCATTTTATTTCCCACCTATTTTCCCTTTGTAGTGGTTTTCATTTATTCTTATATATTGAGCTTTCTTCTATTTATCCTTTTCTTCCAGCTGGTAGTATTTCCTTTAAGATTTCTTACAGTACTTGGGGCACCTGGGTGGCTCAGTGGGTTAAGTGTATGCCTTCAGCTCAGGTCACAATACGGGATGGAGCCCGCCTCAGATTCCCTGCTGAACCCCTGGGAGAAGGGAGTCTGCTTCTCCCTCTGCCCCTCCCCCTGCTTACAGTTTTTTCTCTCTCACTCTCTCTGTCTCTCTCTCAAATAAATAAACAAAATCTTTAAAAAAAGGATTTCTTACAGTACAGATAAGCTGATCATAAACAAATTCAGCTATGTTTAATTGAAAATATTTTCATTCTGCCTTCATTTTTGAAATATAACTTTACCAGTTATAGAATTTTAAGTCAATAGATTTTCTTTTTCCCTTTCTAGACATAAGATAATATTCTACTGTTTTGTGGCTCCCATTATTTCTGATGAGAATTCTGCAGTTAATATAGTAGTTGCTCCCCATAGGAATTTATTTTCTCTGATGCTTTAAGAATTTTTATCTTTATGTTTTGTTTTTAGAAATTTGACTAAAATATGGATATGCAGGTGTGTCTGTATGCTTGTTTGGGAGTTACTAAGTTTCTTATATCTGTGGGTTGAAGTTTAAAACAAATTTGTAAAATTTTGACTATTATCACTCAAATTTTTTTTTTTTTGGCCTAGATATTTCTCTCCATTCCTGTGTGTCCAATACACATATTGTCAGTATTGTCTGACAGATTACAGGATCTATCACTATTTTTAGGGTTATTTTTTTTTTCTGTACTTCAACATGGCGAATTTTCTATTGCCCTTTCTTCAAGCTCACTATTGTTTCTTTATTATACAATCTATTAAGCCTTTCCAGCGATTTCTAGAAAATTTAGATATTGTATGTGTTTTTCTCTAAAGACTTTATTTATTTGACAGAGAGTGGAAAGAGAGCACAGGGAGGCAGAGAGGCAGGCAGAGGGAGAGGGAGAAGCAGGCTCTCCACTGAGTAGGGAGCCCATTGCAGGGCTTGATTATAAGACTCCGGGATCATGACCTGAGCTGAAAGTGGAGGCCTAACCAAATAAGCCACCCAGGTACCCCAGATATTGTGTTTTTCAGCTTTTAAGTTTCCAATTTTATTTACTGAGACTTCATTTGTTCACTCATATATATCTTTTTTTTTACATTTATAGATGTCTTTATAATAGTTGTATTGAAATCATTAGTTGCTAGTTTAAAAATATTTGGATTTGTCTCTGTTAACTGTTTCCTCCTATTCTGGGTTATGGTTCTATATTCCTGAGTCTTTCTATGCCTAACAATTATTGACTGTATGTTAAATATTTAAAATGCTATATTGTCTGCATTTTGCCATCTTTTAGGTGTTAAATATTTTGATTATTTTTAGTAGGCAGTTTAAGCACTAGCAGATCAGCTTTAGCTTTTTGAGACTTGTTTTTATATGTTAGGTTGGGCCTAGCATAGTCTTTAATCCTGGGCTAGAAAACACTTACTCTTAATATGCACCTTTCTGGCTTCTTTGTTGAATGCTTGGGGTGTTCTGGGAGCTTTTTTAATTCTTACTGGTCAGTATCTGTCTCCCAGCATCGTGCAACCACATCTCCCCGTGGTAACTCTTTTGCAGGCCTTACAAAACCTCTACTTGCTCGTGAGTAGTTAAGTACTCAGTTAGGTATTTCTGTAGCTCCTATCCTTCTCTACTATTATGTTCTAGAAATTCCAGCTGCTTCAGCATCATTAAACTCTGATCTCTGCCCACTTTTTTTTTTTTTAAATCTCAGCAAGACCACTTCTTTGACTATACCTCCCAGAGCCATGATGTAGAAAGTGCCTCCAGGCTGAAAACCACTTTATTCATGAGCTCACCTCAAGCCCCATCCAATTTCTGAAAGTATTTGTTTCAAATGTATTTTTCTTGTCTCATATTCCTATAAGCCAGGAGAATTAGTCTAGTAATAGGTGCCTTTCATAGCTAGAAGTGAAAGCATTAATTTCTTTTAAAACAAATGTTTTTCTATCTTTTGTTCTGGAATCTTCTTCATATTAGAAACACTCTTAGCTGTCATCAAGAATATATATATTTTAAATATTTACAAATATTATAGGTACATTTTCATTGAATTTCATTTAGTCTGAATTTCCTGACTCTGATTACATTTGATAAATTTGAAAGAAGGAATAATTGTCACTATATGAATGACAAAATGTGGTATTTTTTAAAAATTTTATTTATTTATTTGACACAGAGAGACACGGTGAGAGAGGGAACACAAGCAGGGGGAGTGGGAGAGGGAGAAGCAGGCTTCCCACCAAGCAGGGAGTCTCATGTGGGACTCAATCCCAGGACCCCGGGATCATGACCTGAGCTGAAGACAGATGCTTAAAGACTGAGACACCCAGATGCCCCAAAATGTGGTATTTTGAACCTAGTTAATCTGATTCTTGTTTTAAAGTTAATCTGATTCTAACACAAATTTTATCACATTGAAAGCTGTTCTCCATCTTTTTCACAATCTAGAATGAAATCCTACTGTACTGAGCTTAATAATTATATTTGAATAAGTAAAACAGACAAAAATGTTGCTTATTTTATGTATACACTATTCATTTAAATATAAACTGAGGTGTAAAACAAGTTGGGATTCACTGGGGTAAACTTAAAAACATCAACTCCTAATTAAAGGAAGTTACTGTCATTATTTGTTGCTTTTGATCTTTTTTGTTTGAATACACTTAAAATTTCCAAGCATGGCACCTTTTTCATATTTAAAAAAATCATTACAAATACGTTAGTCTGATACATGACACACCTGTTATATGTAATGTTTTATATTTTTGAGTAAGTAGTAGAAAAGATGCTTCACCTAGTTGACAGTAGTCTAGTACAACAATGGATTATTAACATGTATCATGAGGACTACAAGAATAGTCCATCATTTACATCCTTTAAGGCAACTTTTTATATCAGATATTATGTGAAGAAACTTTATTCATTATAACATTTAATTTACATGTATTATATATCAGCACAGTGTACAGCACTGGAAATACAGTGACAAGTAAAATAGAGGAGTTTCTTGCTCTCCCAATTCTTACAAATATATGAGTAAGACAAAAAAAATTAACAAACAGGATGATAATAGATTGTGGTAAGTGTGATAACAAAAGGTAACAAGACAGAGAGTGAAGAGAAAAACTTCATGAGATAGGGTAGGCAAAGAATACTTCTTTAAGAAGATTACAATTCAGTGAAGACCTGACCTACAGGATGAGAGATTCAGTCATGTGAGGAACTAAAGAAGGAGTATTTCAGGTAGAGGGAACACCAAATGAAAAGGCCTTGAGATGAAAGAGGGACTAGCACATTTGAAGTATATGAAAGAGACTGATGTCACTCACTTGAAGTGAATGAGGAAAAGAGTATTACAAGGTGAAATTAGAGATATGGGCAGTAATAAGATTACCCAAAACAGAACTCTTGATCACAGTCAATGCCTCAGTCTGAAATGACCCAAACTTATTTCTTCTCCATAAAATTACTCTTATTATCTGCCTATTCAATAATTTCAAAACTTCGGATTCTCCATTGACTTAACTTGATTTCTTGCTTCCTCAGTTGGCTTATCCCCTAGTTACTATTAATCAACAAATCATGTCTTCTCAATTTCCAGATAGAGCTCCCAAATCCAGCCATTTCTACCAATGCCCGTTGCCATTGCCCTAGTGTTAGCCACCATGTCCTCTTGCTTAAAAAAATCACATCAACCTTCTTGCTGTACTGCCTCCATTCTTAATTTCTCTCTCTAATCCATTCTTCAACTTGGGGTCCAAGGGCCCACTCAAAGAGATTATTTAGATCACATGACTCTCTTGTTCAAAGTATTTATACAATTTCTTATTCTTGGAATAAAAGACATTATCAGGTTTTATATCTTTTCAGAGTATACACATAAAAGTTACTTTCTTAGTTTTATGCTTTTGCATGCCATTAATGAGCACAATCAGTTATGGCTTAGATATTACCATCACTAGCTCTCTTATGGCTCTTCCTGGGATTTTATTTTATTTTTCAGAGAATTACTGTTTGACAAAATTTGAGTACTCCTTAGTCACTAACTTACTGCTATTAAAACTTATTTATATCTATTCTTTTTAAATCTGCCATAAAAATTAAATTTTGCTTTTTCCTACTTACTAAAACAACTTTTTACTCAGTTGAAGGATGGTTGACCAATAGTTTATCACTATTAAATGCTGATATATATCTAATTAGTTTCTGCTTTATTGTACTGAACTGAATGATTTAGAATCTTTTTATTTGTCCTTTGACTAAAGCTGAACCCTCTACTGTTAAAAGCAATGGGAAAAATCTTTAAAAAACACACAAAATTACTAATTTAGTTGCTAGGCATTAATTGAACATCTAAAAGATGTAACTTCCAGTATAATTGGTGGTGTAAAAAACAGTAGGCAAAATTCACCCACACGACTTGGGTCACTTACAGTAAGGGAGACTGTTTCTGTGAAAGTCTGGCAATATGTTTTATACACTCTTTTGGTGGTTCTTCAAGATTATTTCTATTTTCTTCAGAATCAAGTTTCACATACTCCCACTCAGTAGTTGGAAAATCAATCTGAAATAAAGAAATGATTTGCCATGTATTGAATGCCTCAAAATGCATCATTAACTTAATATTCTCTATCTAAGGTTTATAGAAGCTAAGGGAAAATTCCTATGTTTTCTGTGCTCTTTTTTACTTAAAAATTATTTTTAAAAGAATCATGAGGGTTGGGGCACCAGGGTGGTTCGGTCAGTTAAGCGTCCAACTCTTGATTTTGGCTAAGGGTTGTGGGATCGAGCCCCACATCAGGCTCTGTGCTCAGCACAGAGTCTGCTTAAGATTCTTTCTCTTCCTCTCCCTTTGCCCCTTCCCTACTTGTGTGCTTTCTATCTCTAATATAAATAAGTAAAATCTTTAAAAAAAAAGAATCATTAGGGTTTGGACTTGGTATTTAAATAGATATAGTATTTAGCAAATCCTCAATATTTATATAAATAGTATAAATTAATAATCTTTAATGCTGTCTGAGAAAAAATGAACAAATAGCAATATATGAAATTTCATAAATTTAAATGTTATGTTTTTGTTTAATGCTGAAATTATATCATTTATGCAGTTCATTTTAAAAATGTCTTTATATTATTAAATGATAAAAATTATAGATGGTAATTACACTTTTCTCATGTAAATACCTGAGAAAATAAAAAGAGTTACTCTATGTTGGTTTATACTTTAGGAAATCTACAGGGCTGTGAGCCACTTTGTAGACATGAAATTTCTGGTAAAGATCTGTTTAAGTATACAACCAAATATAGTGTTTTTGCTCTCATAGTTCAGATTTCTAGACAGGGCTAGAATTCAGGCCTTTTTTTTTTTTTTTTGGCAGAATGTGCTTTCCATTAAACCATGTTTCAGTGATGATCTGATTCTACTAAATAAAAAAAAACAGTTAACAAAATATACAGTTTCAAACTACATAAATGAGCTAGATATTTTAGTGCCCCATATGTGTGTTTAAAGTTTTAATATATTTTTTTATATGAAAAAACCTAAATTATTTTTCTCTGCTGAACTATGTTAGTTTGGGATCTCAGAGAAAATTGAGAAACATTATAAGGCAGACTGTATCAGTTACAGCTTGAAATACAGTTGACTCTATTTGGGTTATATGCTAGAAAAAAGTTTTAGCAATTTTATAATCTCTAAAATTTGTTACCACATTTGTTTTTGGTATAATTTTTGTTATACTGTACCATTTAATACTCCAACATGATAAGAGAACTGAGTCATGGGAAAACAATATTATAATAAATTTCCCTCCTGACAGAAAGACTCATTTCTGTCCCTTAGAGAGAAGTAACTCCTGTATTGGCAGGTTATGTTACTCTTTGTGTGCCCAAGTATTTTAAACACATGAAACAAAAATACTAGAAACAGTATTTGATGAACTAGTTCAATTTTATGTTGGTTTTAAGTGAAACAGGGTGAATGAGGAAATTAAAACTACTGGATGAGAATATAGAAGTATCCCTGTGCACAAATATATAATAAATTCTTTTATATATTTCACTTATAGATTTTTAATTTCTGATATATAAATGAGGCCCTACACAGACTGCATTATGTCATAAGTTATGAGGCTAAAATTACTGATTCCTGACCCACTGACAGAAAATATTGGAATTTCTCCCAAATGCCTTTTGTTCTAATTTTTCACAGAAGTGAAGTTCCCGCAAAGTATATGTCATTATATTTGCTCTAGAATTTTTTTGCGTATCATGCATTATGGAAGATATAAAAAGTATCCATCACCTTCAAAGAACTTAAAGTCTAATTTAGGAGAAAATGTATATATTAACAATTAAAGTATGGTACAATATATATACATAGCACCCCAGAGCTCTGCTTCAAGTCAGTAATGACAAAAAATGTGACTCTGGTTTTCTCCTTCTGTGATTGTAACTAACCAAGCCTGCTTTCATCTCAAAAGTATTTGTAATGGAGTGCTCCAGGAGATCTTAAATGTCACCAACACATGTGTCATAACACCTATGTATTACATTTCTGCCTCAAGCATTGAGAACAGACTCCTGATTTCAGGAACAACAAAAAATTATGAGGCTCTTTTCTTTGAGATGCAAGAAAATATTCAGACCTGATTATCCAACCCTCTAATTCATACCTCCTTATACATTTGGATATTGACTTCTTATGTTCCATTTATGCGTCCTCCTTCACTTCCTCTCCTCATCCTTCTCCATTTACACTTGACCACCATGTTTCCTACTGTGACTTCATGACCTGGAATTCCTTAAGGAAGCTGCTGTGAATGTCCCCAGTGTCCATGACCCACAGTCATGCCCAGAGGTGCCCATGGGCCCAGCATGGGCCCCTATGATTCTGTCAACTTGTTCAAAGGACTACCCCCTGAACTGTAGATGTATTTTGGATATTATAAGGCACATGAATATTAGACCATAAGTACTATGGTAGTTCAAGGGAAAGAAGGATGCTTACCAACTGGATGGCAATTGTGGTGAGTCGTAAGGAAGGAGTTGTAAAAGAGGGACCCATAAGGCAGTTCAGGAGTGATGGGAAAAAAACAAAAAACATCTGCTACATTAGGATGCGAAATGTACTGTGTTCTAAAGACTTGGTATCAATAAGACTGTTGCCTCCCCCTAACATTGTTGATAATGGAGAATAAGCATCTAATACAGTGTTAGGTAAAGTAAAATACTTTAGGTGAGTGAGTAAGAACGAACTGGTTTAAAAGGAAGGCCACTTGGATAAAAGGAAGAGCCAAACACTCTAGAATATGGATTCCAATAATTGCAATAAAGTGGTAAGTTTAGAAATATCTGTAGGTTGGGTTATTACTGTGATCAGATGTATGGACACATAGCATTGATTTTACAAATACTGTACTTCAGGTACTATGCTAGATGTTAGGGATAATATATCCAATGCCTTCAGCAATCAAGAAGTCAAGGGGCTAGAAAATCAATGAGAAAGAAGTATAATGTGGTCCATGTGTTGATAAAAATCTTATTGGTTATTGTGTGAATGCAGAGGAAGGTCAGTTAACCCTGCTTGGGGTGGAAAGAGAGGAGAGCATATGGAAGAGATTCCTAGAGGAGGGCCCATGGATCCTAAAAGTGAATATTAATTACACAAACAAAATCAGAGGAGGAGTAGGCAGTGGATGGTGAAAGGAAGAGGAAGGCCATGCTGCAACAGGAAACAGTATTTGTAAATGCACATAAGGTAAAACCAGGACAGTGCATGTCAGAAACTACAACATTTTCAAAGTTGCTGGAGCTTGAAGTGTCAGACAAGGAGTGGCAAGAGAAACAATGGGAGGGGAGTCATGCTGTAGAGCGTGACCTTAATTCTCTAGGTAGTGCTGAGTTATTGAAGAGTGTAAATAGAAGAGTGAGTGGCAGGTTCAAGTTTAAGTTTTAGAAGGATCAAACTCATGGATTTTGGATTATAGAATGAAAAAAATAAAGGCAAAAAAATCCAGCTAAACTATTGTGACCTAGGAGGGAATTTTTGAACTAAGGCAGGTGTGGTGAATTGAAAGGATACACTTAAACATATGGGAGATAAATTGGCAGGATATAGTACAGACTGAATATGAGTAGGGATAAAAAGGGATGAGGCAAATGAAACAAGTAGGTGCATGTGGGGGCACGAACAGACATAAATAATTCAGGGGGTGAGAGAAATTTGGAGAGAAAGGTGAGCTCAATTTGGGGTATGTTTTCTTTGAAGCTGTCTATAGAATATCCACGTGGGAGTTTCATGTGGCTATATTTGTCTGAAGTGTGTAGTGTGAAAGAATCTGAACTAGAGACAGATTAAGAAGTGAACCTGGATAAATATTGTGAACAAAACTTCAGAAATGAATGATATCTAGCAATTCTAGTGCTAGATATATAGCTATATATCTATACATATATGTATAGATATATGTCTCCAAGATAAATGAAAACATATGTCCACACACAAACTCATACACAAATGTTCACAGCAATGTCATTCTCAATAGCCAAAAGGTAGAAACAATCTAAATGCATATTAACAAATGAATGGATAAAGTATAGTATATCCACGCAATGTAATATTATTCAACAATAAAAAAGGAATGAATACTGATATGTGCTATAATGTAGATGAACTTTGAAGCATTATGTTAAGTAAAAGGAGCCAGTAACAAAAGACCAAGTATTATATGATCTATATGAAATACGCAGAATAGGTGAATCTATAGAGACAGAAAGTAGATTAGCAGTTTCTTAGAGTTGGGGAAAATGGGAGAGTAGGAGGTGATAGTGAAAATATACAGGATTTCTATTTGAAGTGATGAAAATCCTCTAAAATTGATGTTGGTTGTAGTTGTACTTTGAAAAAACTAAAAAAAAAAAATCCCAAAACAATGAATTGCATACTTTAAATGGGAAGGTTGTATGGTGTGTGAATTCTATCTCAACAAAGTTTTTTAAAGAAATTCTCCCAGGGAGAGTACATATACTGAGAATAGCAATGGGCAGCAGATGGAACCTTTGAGAACTGTCAACAGGAAGGACTAGCAGAAGGGGAGACTAGGAAGGAAACAGAGAAAGGAGAAGGGAAGAGTGTTCTGTAATGGGAAAGAGAGTGCCAAAAGTTGCCGAGAGCTAGTATGAAGAGAACTAAAACCACCACTGGATAGAGCAACTAAGAATAACAAATAAGCCAGAATATAGTGAATTTAGACATGAATGGAGAAGTGTGGAAGTAGAGGAATATAGAATAGAATAAGAGCAACATTGACTAAAACTATGCTCTTAGTTCTTAAATTGTGATAGAGCCACTCTACTAGATTGTACACAGAGAGAGGTAAGAAGTTGAGGGAGATCCAGGTTAATGAAATCATGCAATAATCTCTTTCTATTTCTTTTCTTTTCTTTTTTTAAAAGATTTTATTTATTTGACACAGACAGAGAGAGAGCACAAGAGAGCACAAGGAGGGGGAGTGGCAGGCAGAGGAAGAGGGAGAAGGAGACTTCCTGCTGAGCAAGGAGCCCAATGCAGGACTGGATGTGGGGCTTGATCCCAGGACCCCGGGATCACGACCTAAGATGAAGGCAAACACTTAACTGACAGCCACTCGGCTGTCCCAATTTTTGTCCATTTCTGAACTCAGATCTTTTCACTCCATCCACTGCTTTCAGTTGGCACTCAGGCCATAAAACCTAAAGAAAAGTGATGGACTTAAAGGATTCAGGTTCTGTGACATATCATATCCCTTTTCATGCAAGGGTGGCTACCATGGGGCAGTAACTGTTTATCTAATAAAGACAATCAGAAAAGTACAGATCTGAAAGAAGTTGGATAGGCATAGTATAACCCTTTCATTATACAGAGGTGAAAATATGTTTGGTGACTTGTTCAAAGTCATAAAGTTTTCTGTTTAAGAGCTAAAACTATAATCCAGATTTTCTCTGAGCCTGATGTCTTTCCCTGATACCCATCTTGACTTCTTAACACAAACACTGGTTGCAAAATTTGCTAATTTCCTCACTATAATCTTTAGGCTGAAAGATTCTGCTCTAAAATTAGCAGTATATAATTCGAGTGATATTGGTTAGTAAGGGCTTTAACTTTAATAACTCCTACTTTATTTTGTATATTTTATCATCAATTAAAAATATCCTGAGAAGTTTCCTTTTATGTCTATGCCATTTAAAATTATTTTGTAAACATTAGATTATTTAACTTTTTGCATACTGTTGAATGATTTACATGTCCCCCCCCTTTTTTTGTAAGATAAATTTGGTTATAGCTCTAGGTGTCTAGTTGGAAATCTATGCTGCTATTGAATACTGAAAACTAATCCTCAGATTCTACTTGCCAGGATCTGTGTTCTAAAGGAACTATTCCTCTCATCTAAGAAGAATCATCTGATAGTCTCTCTTCTTTCACGCCTTCGACTGCTGATAAAGACCCCCTGAATTATAACTTTATACCCTCAAAGCTCAGTCAATGGTCAGACTTAGAAGATTCTCATTAAGTTGAAGTAGTTTGTATCTGGCAAGCAATAGTCTCTTAAAAAAATGTATTTTTAAAAACATTTTATCTATCTATCTATCTATCTATCTATCTATCTATCTATCTATCTATCATCTATCTATCTATCTATCTATCTATCTTTAGATCATGAGCTGGGAGAGGGGCAGAGGGAGAGAGAGAATCTCAGGCAGACTCCACGCTGAGCATGCAGAGCCCAACTTGGAGCTTGATCTCACGACCCTGAGATCATGACCTGAACCGATGTCAACAGTCAGACACTTAACCACCTGAGCCACCCAGGTGATCCTGCATTTGTCCTCTTAAAGAAAGGTAATCATCACGTTATAATGGAACATCTGCTAAATAATGTTTAGCATTATATGCCATATATGTTGAGTATCATAGCCATTATATGTTGAGTATCTATGATGTTGCGCCAAGATTGAACCTGAACAAACACTCTTTTTCATCATCACATCCATGAATTAGAAGTAGATCTTTGATTAATGTTTGGTGAGCACTTCCTCCTTCACGGTGAAAGCCACAGTTTTATTAGTATTATTTTTCTCTTCCAGTTTCAACATCTTGCTAAACTTTGTCCCTCACCCCAAACATAGAAACTTAAGAACTTAGAGACTCCACCAGCTTTATCTAGAACAGCTCCTGCTCAGCTGAGGCCAATTTTATCCCTAGAGGACATATGACAATATCCACAAGTATTTTTTGATTGTCAGAACTAGGCAGGTACTACTGACACCTAGTAGGTAGAAGTCAAAGATGCTGCTAAATATCCCACAATGCATAAGACAGCCCCCACAACAAAGGGTTATCTGGTACAAAATGTCATTAGTGTTGAGGTTGAGAAATCCAGTTCTAGAGAGAGTCCCCAGTTTTTCCCTATAGAGATAGAAAGTCCATATTCCCTGCATTTCCATATATGGGAGTGGCCATGCTTCGTGTATCTAACCAATATGATCATTTATAATGATGAACACACAAGGAGCTCTCAGCAGTAAGGACCAAAGCCTGGAATCATTAGCCACCTTTTATTCATGATTATAAATCACAGAAAGAAGAGGGGTCTTAAGAGTAAAGAAAGTATGTTGAATGGATTTTGTTTGCAGTTTCTCCTCCACTACTGACCTAGTTGCTAGTCATATAGGAAATGTATAAAAGAACTAGAGGTTTTACAAATCCCAGCAGATTGGAGGAAGAGAAGACAATTAAAATGTGTGATCCCAGAAGAAAGTTGTTTCTATAATTGAGAAGCTACTTATCAACCAATATTTGCTGTGTATACTTTTTTTTTGTCCTGCATACTTGAATCTCATAGCTTGACATTTACCTGAAGGATCACTGGAGATGGCTGGCTTATATCCCACACTCCTGGAGATATCATTTCTATGGGAGGCTCATTCTGTAATGTCATGCTGAATAGCATAGACCCAAGAGTGGATTTGCTACAAAAGACAACACAAACAGACATGCAGGAGTCACTTCAAGAGGGAAGTTATTATTATCTCTAAATGCTTTCTTTTGGAATGTAAACATAACCAACTATGTTGAATAGAAATACAATATTCCACAAGCCTAGATACTGATTAGTAGTTAATTCTAATATACGACATGAATGGCTATGTTCACAGATAGCTACATTTATTTTCCACATGAAAACAAATTATTTTCACAATAGTTTCTGACAGGTAGAATTTATTCTTAATATCCAACAATACTGATTATAAGGTGGGACTAAGAATCTTAGATTTATATTCTTGGAGTTATGAGTGCCTCAAGTCAACAAAGATACCATCTCTTCAGAACAAGTTTGCTCCACGAAGTGACTAAATTCCCTGAGCATCATTAAAGGTATGAACTCTAAATTTATGGAAAGAAAACACTTAAATTAGTATATGATCTACAGAATCAAAATAGTTGTAGGGGAATAGTTCAGAGAGGAAATGCTTCTAAATGGAAAGATTATTCATAGTCAGAATGTTTAAAAATAGGTTGTAAATTACCATTGTAAATGAGGATGCATAGAGAAAGATTTTAGACAGGAAGAATTCATGGATGGTTTTAACAGCTTCAGTAACATCCAAATCCACAGATCCTCATAGGAATTAAAAGAGAATCTATATTTGACTGTATGTATGAATTAGATTACTAGTTAAATGTTCCAGTGATCACTGAGGACAGTCTTTGGGTTTAATATACCAAAATAAAAATATAAGCAAAGACAACAAAAATTAAATTTAAGTTTATAAACAACTTTAAGACATCGAGTGAGTCTTACTAAAAACACTATAAAAGGAGAAGGAGTTAAGATGGCAGAGTAGTAAGAGGACCCTAGGCTTGCCTTGTCCCTCAAACACAGCTATATAAATATCAAATCATTCTGAATGTCCAAGAAATCAATCTGAGGACTTACAGAACAAACTATACAACTAGAGGGAGAGAGGAGGCCACATCGTGGAAGGTAGAAGGTGTGGAGATGTGTGGAGGGGTGGGAGACCAAAGAGACAGATGAGAGAAAGAGGAGCACACAGGGGATCGCACAAAGAAAACAATTCCCCAAAGCCATTAACTGGGAAAAGAAGAGGGGCTGATTTTCATATTTACCACCAGCAGGGCTCAAAGACTGGAGTTTTAGAGGTTCATGACATGGGTGGTATAAAGCCCTGAGGGTGCTGCAGTGCTCCTGTAGAGAAGGCAGGCAGGTAATTCAGGGGGCAGAGGGTACAATCTGTGGATCACCTGAGATGCACTGGGAGATGGTTCCCCCTTCTCGGAGTTCATCTGAGAAAGAAGGCATTGCCTTTCTGGGGACAAAGGAGATGGTGGGCGCCATTTCCTTCCCTGCACCTCTCAGTATAGATTCAGAGACACCTGCTGAGGGCAGCTAACCTGGACACTGGCCCTTTAGTGCACTTTGCTCCAAACCCAACATTCCTGCACTCTGGTGAAACTGCCCTTCTGGGTCAAACCTGCACCAATACCAGTGTAGCAAGATCCTCCCCCAGAAGACAAGTGCATGTCTCTGCCACAGCAGGTCCCTAAAGTTTGGAGATTGATTGATTGATTGATTGAGTCTTAAATAGGCTCTACATGGGCCTATTTGAACTCACAATCTTGAGATCAAGACCTAAGCTGAGGTCAAGAATCAGACACTTAACTGACAAAGTCACCCAGGTACCCTTGAAGGCTAGAGTTAAAACTCAGCTGGCCTGGCTGGGCTAAAACCCAAAGTGTACTGTGCTGCTCCAGGCAGGCAAGTAACCCAGACACAGATAGTATGAGAACAGTGATCTTCAAAATACTTAAGATGCAGGAAAGGAAATTGTTCATTCTTCTAGGAGGGCTTCCCTGACAACAGCAAGCACAAAGTCCCCTCTGTGGGGACAAAGGAGCTGCCATTTCCCTCCCCCACCCCTCAGTATATATCAACTTCAGTAAACAGCCCAGCACCAACACTGCTGGCCTAAACCTAAGCCCTGCTCCCACTGTGCTTTGCTGGTATTGCTTTTCTCTAGCAAATGTGCCTAAGGACTAGTGCAGCAGGCCCCTCCACCTGAAGGACAGCACAAATCCCTGCATGCACCATGTCTACCAACCACAGAGTTCTGCAACACTTCAGCTCTAGGGGAAAGAGTTTTAGGTCTCTTTTAACAGGCAGATCAGAGTACATCTAGTTAAAACCCACCACGCTCTGGCCAAGGTACAAACACTCTCCACTACAGCCAAAGAGAAACCCTGAAGATTGACTTGAGGTATAGAGCAGCCATAACACAACAGCAGAGTGCATGCAGCATACACCAGAGACACTTCCTGAAGCTCCAGGCCTTGAACGTTATATGACTTCTTCATAAAGCCATTACTCTCAGGAGCAGGCAACACAGCAGGCTTTCCTAACATAGAGAAGACAGAGGCCTAGACAAAATACCAAGACAGAAAAATTCATCCCAAAAGAAAAAACAAGAAAAGGTCATGGCCAGGGATCAAATCAAAACAGATATAAGTAATATACCTGATACAGAATTTAAAGCAACAATAATAAGGATACTAGCTGGGCTTGAGAACAGCATAGAAGATACCAGGGAGTCCCTTACTGCAGAGATAAAAGAACTTAAAACCAACCAGGCCAAATGAAAAATGTAATAATCAAGATTTAAAACTGACTGGATGCAATGGCCATAAGGACAGAAGAATCAGAGGAATGAATAAATATGATAAAGAAGATAGAATTATGAAAAATAATGAAGGTGATCAAAAGAAGGAAAAAAAATCTTGGATCATGGAAGTAGACTTAGGGAAATCAATGAGTCCATAAAATGTATTAATATTCATATCATAGGAGTCCCAGAAGAGGAAGAAAAGAGTAAGGGGGCAGAACGTTTATTTGAGGAAACTATAGCTGAAAACTTCCCTAGTCTAGGGAAGGAAACAGACTTCCAAATTTTGGAAGCACAGAGAACTTTCACCAAAATCGACAAAAGCAGGCCAACACCAAAACATATTGTAGTTGAATGTGCAAAACTTAGACAAAGGGAAAATATCCTAAAAGCAGCAAGACAAAAGAATTCCCTAACTTACAAGTGAAGAGAAATAAAGTTAGCAGCAGATCTAGCCACAGAAATTTGATAGGCCAGAAAAAGGTGGCATGATATATTCAACATGCTAAATGACAAAAATCTGCAACCAAGAGTACTCTATCTGCAGGGCTATCATACAGAATAGAAGGAGAGATAAAGAGTTTCCTGACAAACAAAAGCTAAAAGTGTTTGTGTCTACTAACCCAGTCCTGCAAGAAACATTAAAGGGAACCCTTTGAGTGGGAAAAAGACTAAATAGGAATAGAGAAAATCTCCATAAACAACAATAAAACAAGCAATAAAATGGCACTAAATTGATATCTATCAATAATTACTCTGAATGTATATGAACTAAATGCTCCATCAAAAGACATAGGCTGTCAGAATGAATATAAAAGCAAAATCCATCTACATGCTGTCTATAAGAAACTCCTTTTAGACCTAAAAGCACCTGAAGATTGAAAGTAAGGGGATGGAGAAATATTTTATCATGCAAATAGTCATAAAAAGAGAGCCAGAGTAGCAAATACTTATATAAGACAGACCAAATTTTAAACCAAAGACTGTAACAAAAGATGAAGAAGGGCACTGTATCAAAATAAAGGGGTCTATCCAACAAGGAGATCTAACAATTGTAAATATTTTTGCCCCCAACTTGGGACCACCCAAATACATAAAACAATTAATAACAAACAATGGAACTCACTGATAATAATACAATAATAGCAGAGGACTTTAACGCCCCACTTACATCAATGAACAGATCATCTACAATGAACAGATCATCAAACAAGGAAATAGTGGCTTTGAATGACACACTTGCCAGAAGGGCTTAACAGATATATTCAGATTGTTTCATCCTAAAGCAGCAGAATACACATTCTTTCAAGTGCACATGAGACATTCACCAGAATAGATCAAACACTGGGTCACAAATCAGGCCTCAAGAAGTACCAAAAGATTGAGATCATACCGTGAACATTTTCCAACCACAAGGCTGTGAAACTTGAAGTCAGCCACAAGAAAAAATTTGGAAAGACCATAAATACATGGAAGTTAAAGAACATCCTACTAAACAATGAATGAGTCAACCAGAAAATTAAAGAAGAAATTTAAAAATACGTGGAAACAAATGAAAATGAAAGCACAATAGTCCGAAACCTTTGGGATGCAGCAAAAGTGGTCCTAAGAGGGAAGTATATAGCAATATAGTACAGACCTATCTCAAGAAGCAAGAAACATCTCAAATACAACCTAATCTTAGATATAAAGGAGTTAAGAAAAGAACAACGAATGAAGCCTAAAGCCAGTAGAAGGGAAATAATAAACATTAGAGCAGAGATAAATGATATAGAAACAAAACCAGGACAGATCAATGAAGCCAGGATCTGGTTCTATGAAAAAATTAATAAAACTGATAAACTGGTTCCTAGACAGACTTATCAAGAAAAAAGGGAAAGAACCCAAATAAATAAAGTCACAAATGAGAGAGGAGAGATCACAACCAATACCACAGAAACACAAACAACCAGAATATTATGAAAAATTATATGTCAACAAATTGGGCAATCTGGAAGAAATGGATAAATTCCTAGAAACATATAATTACCAAAACTGAACCAGGAAGAACTACAAAACTTGGAAAGGCCAATAACCAGCAAATAAATTGAATCAGTAATAAAAAATCTCCCAAAATACAAAAGTCCAGGGCCAAATGGCATCACAGGGAAATTCTACCAAACATTTAAAGAAGAGTTAATACCTATTCTCAAACTATTCCAAAAAATAGAAATGGAAGGAAAACTTCCAAACTCATTCTATGAGGCCAGCATTACCCTAATTTCAAAACCAGACAAAGACCCTGCTAAAAAGAAGAATTATAGGCCAATATCCCTGATGAACATGGATGCAAAAATTCTCAAGATGATACTAGTGAATTGAATCCAACAGTACATTAAAAAAAATTACCCACCACAACCAAGTGGGATTTATTTCTGGGTTGCAAGGGTGACTCAATATTTGCAAATCAATTAATGCAATACCCCATTTTAATAAAAGAAAGGATAAGAGCCATATGGTCCTCTCAATAGGTGCAGAAAAACCATGTGACAAAGTACAGCATCCATTCTTGATAAAAACCCTCCACAAAGTAGGGATAGAAGAAACATGCCTCAATATCATAAAGGCCACACACAAAAGACCCACCACTAATATCATCCTCACTGGGGAAAAACTGAGAGCTTTCCTCTATAGTCAGGAACAAGACAGGGATTTACACTCTCACCACTGTTGTTTAGCACAGTAATGGAAGTCTGAGCATCAGCAATTAGAAAACAAAAAGAAATAAAAGTCGTCCAAATTGGCAAGGAAGAAGTTAAGATTTGCAGAAGATATGATACTCTAAGCAGAAAACCTGGAATACTCTGCCAAAAAAAATTGCTAGACATGACATATGAATTCATTAAAATTGCAGGACACAAAATCAATGTACAGAAATCTGTCCCATTTTATACACCAATAATGAAGCAGCAAAAGAGAAATCACTGAATCATTCCATTTACAACTGCACCCAAACCCGTAAGATATCTAGGAATAAACCTAAACAAAGAGGCAAAAGATCTGTACTCTGAAAACTATGAAACACTTACGAAAGAAACTGAAGATGACAGAGAAATGGAAAAGCATTTCATGCTCATGGATTGTACTCGAAGAATAAATACTGCTAAAATGTCTATAGTACCCAAGCAATCTACATATTTAATGCCATCCCTATCAACACTACCAGCATTTTTCAAAAAGGTAGAACAAACAATCCTAAAATTTGCATGGAACAGAATAAAAATCCAGAAATGGACCCACAACTATATGGTCAGTTAATCTTGACAAAGAAGGAGAGAATTTCCAAAGACAAAAAGACAGTTCTTCAACAAATGGTGTTGGGAAAACTAGACAGCAACATGCAGAAGAATGAAACTGGACCATTTCTTACACCATACACAAAAATGAATTCAAAATGAATGAAAGACCTAAATGTGAGACTTGACACCATAAAGATCCTAGGGGAGAACACAGGCAGCAACCTCTTTGATCTCAGCCATGGCAACTTCTCACTAGACACATCACCAGAGGCTGGTGATAGGATGGCAAACAGTGCAGTGCAGCCACTCTGGAAAACAGTATGGCGGTTCTTCAAAAAGTTAAAAATAGAACGACTCCACAACCCAGGAATCACACTACTAAGTATTTACACAAAGGGTACAGAAAGGATTCAAAGGGATACATGCACCCTGATATTTATAGCAGCATTATCAATAATAACCAAATTATGAAAAGAGTCCAAATGCCCATCGACTGATGAATAAATAAGAGGTGAGATACACTCACACACACACACACACACACACACACACACACACTGGAATATTACCCAACCCTAAAAAAGAATGAAATCTTGCCATTTGCAACAATGTAGATGGCGTTAGAGAGTATTATGCTAAGTGAAATAAGTCAGTCAAGAAAAGACAACTACCATATGATTTCACTCATATGTGGAATTTAAGAAACAAAATAGATGAATATGGGGGAAAGAAAGAGAAAGAGACAAACCATAAGACAGACTCTGAACTATAGAGAACAAATTGAGGGTTGCTGAGGGGAGGTAGGTCGGGGGGTGGGTTAAATGGGTGATGTGGATTAAGAAGTATACTTGCTGTGATGAGCACTGGGTGTTGTCTGTAAGTGATGAACCAGTAAATTCTACTCCTAAAACTAATATTACACTCTATGTTAACTAACTGCTATTTAAATAAAGACCTAAAACCAAAAAATAAATAAATAAATAAATAAATAAATAAATAAATACTATCAAATCCTATTATTCCATTTAACAGACGCTACAAAAAATTGGAAGGAAAAATCCAACAAATAAAGTTCTCTTTATTTTTTTTAAAGATTTTATTTATTCATTTGACAGAGAGAGATTACAAGTAGGCAGAGAGGCAGGCAGAGAGAGAGGAGAGAGAAGGAAGCAGGCTCTCTGCTGAGCAGAGAGCCCGATGTGGGTCTTGATCCCAGGACCCTGGGATCATGACCTGAGCCGAAGGCAGCGGCTTTAACCCACTGAGCCACCCAGGCGCCCAAGTTCTCTTTAAACCTTTAGCTTTCTGAGGCTTGCTTATTTTCCATGTCTAAAGATATTGTTAGAAAGTATCTGCCCAAGGTAGTATAATTTGTAAACATTATTGGACAGATATTTTTATAAGACCCAGGATTATTCTTCTAGCAGGATGAACTTTGAATTTTCTTTTTCCCTTTGTTCTATATATCCTTCAGCTGGTGAAACTTGTTTTTTGGTATAACAATCCAGAGGGGATAGTATTAGCAACCTAAAATTCAGCTTAATGCTATAAAGTTTAGAAAATTATTTCATTTTTCATTATAGAGTATATAACCTTCCCTGAAATGGTATGAAACATCCATCTGTATGGAAAAGTTTTGGATTAGCTTCAGGTAGAATGCAAGAGGAAGAAGGAGCACATCTAACACCAAACTCAGAGGACTTAGATGTTAATATTCCCCATAGTATTTATAGAAAATATTCTGTCCATGGTTCAGTTACAGGAATGAAGAAGGAGGATGTGTATATCGGGTGGAGACTGCCACGACTTTCTGGCAATTTGAAATTATGGGAAGCAGCAGATAGAGAAAGAGAAAACAGAATGAGTATGACAAACACAGGTTTCCTAATTTCCCCCTCTTCTGCCTTTGAAAGGCAAATGCAGAAAAGTGTTAGATAAATGAGCACAGCTCAAGGCAGAGGGTGCTCCTTTAGCACTCCATGCTTCAAATCCTGGAGGAAAATCACATCTTAGGCCACTCCTGTCCCTACTTGTCATGACCTTAAAGTTGGGGCTGCATGGCAAAGAGAGAGAAGGAGTTCTTGAATTTAACTTTATTAGGTCTTCTTTGGTTTCTGTATACAAGGGATGAGATGTAGAAATAGCTAAAAATACCTAGATGAGCAGTCCTTCATAAGGAGTCATGTGGTGGGGATAAGGGGTCTCTGTGATAAGGGCATCTGATAGAAAAACCCAAGCTGATGTCAACCGGGAGTCACAATTAAACCTCAGGTGGCTCTATGGTACCTAAGAGAGTCCAAGTCATTCAGAGAATGCCAGGAAGCCCTAGCCGAGTTAGAAGAGCCCCAATCATGAACTACACTAGCTGTAACAAGCAGTCACCAGCCTAAAACATGCATTTGTTTTGGATATCAGAAGTCACCAGGCCAAAGCACATCTGTTCCCTTCTGATCCTGTGAATCCAGATACCCTCTTAGAGAATCAGGGTGTCAGGAAGCTATCTGAGTGACTAAATATTTTAGCCAAAAGAGGCTGTATATTTCTAAAAGACTTATTTAAATTACTGAATTGACTAATATTTTGTCATCAATGTAAAGTTTTTTCTCCTTATTACAGGGTGGGAGCTCATGAGGAAAAGTGTGATTTATTTATTGCATTTTTCTTCACATCTAAGTTGTATGATGAATTACACTTATGACCTTACTATACTTATATGCCTTGGCCATACTTCACTTTGAAAATCTAAGTGATCTAAGCTAATTCCTACAGTGGATGAAGGGACTCGAGAGTAACTGCCAGTATCTGTCATTACTCTCCTTGGATGAAGTCTGGATTAAGAGTTGCTATGGCCTTAACCCTGAGGCATATTGTGCAGAATGAAGTCAGAACATCTGAGTCAAGTATGTGTATAAAGAGACTCATCAAGCAATAGAGAATAGTGAGACTAAACTTCTAGCTGTCCAAATGAGGCTTATATAACACATATTTCAAGGCAATTCAAGAGGGAAAGGATGTTTGGCACCATTCTTTGGTCTCTCTGTATGTTTAATATTAGCTAATTTACTTTCTGATAATGGATTGTACTTAAACATCATTTGAGATATTGCAAATATCTCTACAGATATTTGTAATATCTAATATATTAATGTCTGTAATATCTAATAAATCCCCAGACTTCTGTAAGTAGAAAATATGGTGATGAAGAAGATGATTAGTGGAATTAAGATGTGAAGAGAATACATCTAAGATGGTAGTCTCAGGAAGAAGATGAAAATGGAAAGTTTTAATACCCAGGCCAGTGGGGACCACAGTTTTTATATTACTGCTGCTAGAAGGTTTATTAAGTCAATTTAACATTAAGCAAACAATTAACAACATGATGAAGATAGGAAAAGGGAAACAGTTTCTTTCGTGGAAAAACAAAACAAAAACAAAAACAAAAACAAAAAACCACCGGACTATATCAGTACCTATCTTCACTAAGTTTAACTTCTTGAAGTTAAGTTCAACTAAGTTTAAATTTTTGTTTAAGAAGTTTAAAGTTAAATTTAACTTCTAAGTTTAACTTCTTTGAACTTCCTGGATAAAATCAGTGGTTTTCAAAGGAGTTTTATATTTGTTTCATTTGGCTTGATGGATGGAGGTGCACTTTAGAAAGGTGGTAAGGAGATGGCAAATAGGTTGCATGCCAGGATTTTAAATTCTCCCCTTTTCCTATTCCTCACCCAACAAAACACATAAACTGGTTATCACTCTTATACTTTGAGGTCTTGAATTAGATGCCATTAGAAAAAGGGCCACACTGCTAAATATAACATTTCAAAATACTAGTTCTGGAATATCCTTAAGGATCTATTTGATTTCAATATTGTATTAGTTCCTATGCCTAGAAAAACCAACCCCAAATCTGTGGCACCAGAACAGATGGGCTGGTTTACCATCTCTGGACTCTTGGCCCTATAGCTATGAAATAAAAGGTTTGAATAAAATAATTACTGTCACTTTTAGTTGTAGGATTTTATGTGCATCGTGGCTTGGCATTCTGGAACCAAGAATAGAAAAGACTCCAGATATAGGCAGCCAGCCTGTCCATAGGATCTGATGTTATAAAACTTTTTGGGATTCTGCTGGTCATAGATCTAATAGGTTTCATGCCCAAGAGCAGAGCACAAGCAAAGCTGAGGCTTTGAGCTCTGAGGAGCTTCTTGTATGTTGGTGAGGTTGTCACAGTGCATTCGTGGAGCAAGGTGTGACACCAAAGGGCAGGAAGGGGGGCAGATTGAGGTAGTAACACATGTAGAGAGAAGTCAGACTTACATTCTGGTTCTTGTTCTATTCTAGCCCGGTAACTTATAAAAAGTTTCTTAACCTTCTTTATCATAGAGATCTTCATCTGTAAATGAGGTATTTGTACTATTTGAACTCTGTGGGTCTCTCTTGGACAGGAAGGATAGACAACAAGGAATTCTCATCCACAACTTTTTTTATATTTGATTTTGAGGATATATCTGAAATGAAAAGATACAGTGGGGTCAGGGTTGGCTACATAGGCAACGATCTAAGCAGTCAAGTTGCTTTGAAATTAATATTTGTTTTGGGTCTCCTGAAAATCTGAAAAGATTCTAATTTTTCTGGTCTTTACCACACCTAGAGAGCTTTGAGAATACCGATGCCTGGACCCCACTGCAGACCACTTAAATTGGAATATTTGGGAACATTTGGGTTTGGGATTTATTTTAAAATCTCCCCAGGGGACTCTATTGTTCAATGTTGAGGACTTTTGTATTGAAAGGGTTTACCACAATTTAGAAACGCCAAGTAACTACCACACTAGTTTTGAATTTAAGTAGGGGAGATAGCTCACAGAAACTGTTGAGATGAGAAAAACATTTTTTATTGCAGTGTGGAGGCATTGTGAATATAAATGCAATGGAAGTTCTACCTGCAAAAAGAGAGGATTATAACACTTCTGTGGGCAAAATTTTACCTTTGTACTTTGGATGTTTTTTATAGACCTGAAGGTGAATTTGTGTGCTTCAAAATGTTGAAGTTTATTTTTATTTGTAGACATTCCTGATGCAGCCATAACAGATATATCTGAGTTTAATCACCCATGGTTCTTCTGAAAACCACTTTTGGAGACCACAAAGCGATAGGAAGCCTTTAATTCAGCATATTTTCAGGTTGTGTGTAGGTTGGAAAAAATAAAGATATAAGTGTTCATGACAACTCTACATGGCTAGGTATAGGCAATTCAAACTGTAATAAATCACAGATTTAATATGAAGTGTTTATGGACAGGGGTCATGCCATGAAAGGAAAGGAAATTAAGTGACTTATTTGCTGTGATCTGGAAATATCTGCATCAAATAAATTGGGTTAGAATCTCTGTCACTCAGAGCAATGAACAGAGGGAGTCTTCACATTCCCTAATTGCCCTACACGATGGATTTTTGATGTCTTGAAAAGATCTGGATTTTTTCAAATTGTTTAGCCCAGAAGAGAAGCAGATTTTTTGATTTTCATGAGAAACAATCTTTTGGAAATATATTTACAAATGCTTATCAAAGTGCTCTTTGAAGTAAGTTTTGTTTTCTGATGTGATGTCTCATCATCCACAATTTCAATCTCTTTCCCTTAAGAAAAGACCACCTACTATCAGTCCCAGATGGCATTACTTAAAGATGAATTTTCACATAAAAACATTTACTAATAGTAAGTGATACATGACAAAACAACATGGAGGCAGTATTTTTACTATCATAACCATCTAGAAAAAAAGTCTTGAAGATTAGTCTGAAAGATATATTCCAAACTTCTTATATATTTAACGTTTATTGATTGCATGTTATGTGCAAAGTAATAGATTAGATAACAGGAAGGAATAAAATGAACTGAATTGTTTTAGTAAATAGCTAGAATTTTTATTCTACAAACATGCTAGATGTTACAAATACAGCAGTTGAAACTTTAAAGAAACTCACTCAAGAGAAAGAAGGGTACTTGCAGAGCTGCTCCTAGTGAGAAAGAAATGAAAGTTCTTAGCCCACAGATCAGATTTTTGGAAAAACCTGCTAACAGCAGTAGGTATTCCTTTTATGGCTAAACTGTTTCTTTTTATTTAATTTTAATTTTTAAGTAATCTCTACACCCAACATGGGGCTTGAACCTACAACCCTGGGATCAGGAGTCACCTGCTTGGGGTACCTGGATGGCTCAGTCAGTTAAGCATGCAACTTTTCATTTCAGCTCAGGTCATGCTCTCAGGGTTGTGAGACAGAGCCCCACCTTAGCCTCCACGTTCAGTAGGGAGTCTGCTTGAGATTTTACCTCCCTTTGCCCATCCCCCTTGCTCACATGTTTTTTCTCTCCCTCTCTCTCAAATAAATACATATTAAAAAAAAAGAAAAGAAAAGAAAAGAGAAAGTCACATGCTCTGCCAACTAGGCCAGCCAGCAGCTCAGGACTAAACAGTTTCTTACAGACTTTTGAAATTTTACTTTATGCTAAATCTCTGATAGGGCTGATTTTTTTTCTAGTTCAGTTTAATAAACAAACGTCCACTGATTGCCTATTTACAAGAGGTACAACGTTAGATGATAGCTATTACAAAGATAACTATATATTACTGTCATCAAGAAACATATATGTGGAAATGGGTAAATGAAAACAAATAATAGAGCAACACACACACACACACACACACACACACACACGCCAGATCAGAATTAATCTAACGAAGATGATCTTAAAGATTTATCGCAATTGTTTTGATCATAATTTATTTATAATGACTAAATTTGGGAACAAAAACTGATGAAGAATTTTCTTAGCATTTTTATATTATTTATATTATTATATTATTACATTTTGTATGTTATAAAGATTCTTAATAACAATATTAAAATAGAAATATACATTCTAATTTTTTGAAGGTCCTATATTTTATATTTTGATTATAAAGCAAGTCTTGTCATGTGAAAAATAACTAAGCTGATTTATTTGAAATATTTTTTCCTTAATAGCATAGAAAACCATGTAATTGACTTTATCAAATATTCTCAGTATTACTCATTCCAAATTCTTATGGTTAAGTCAACAGTTAATTTTGAAATGGCCATTAGTTCTGATAGACTATCTGAACTCATAGTTGGTTTACTTTTCTGAAAAATTTCATCTTAAAGTTACCAAATATTTTCTTCTTGGCAATAAAAGATCAGCAGACCAGTTACATTGTATAATTTTACTTCAGCCAGGATTCCATGACTCACACTGTTTCTAAATGAAATGACGGTATTGATCTCATTCTGAATTACTAATGCCAGAGAAACTCTGGTCAGAGAAGAAAAAGCAATTCAAATTGGTCATGCCAATACTTTTTTATTAAAAATGACCCAGTTGACAAGTTGAGCATGAGGCCTCTTTCTAAAGCCATTTCTACATTTTTGCTTTTCAGTTCCACTTTCAATAGTCATGATTTATATTGAGCTACCTCAATTTTGGAATAAAATATCTTCTTGATATTCTCATTATTCCATATACTGCAAAATAATCATTTCCAAAGAGGTTTTTATTGATATGAGAGCTTTATTAAGAACAAATGATATACTTACTCTTTTGGAAACAATGGAAGACAAGTCCAAGCCAGTAAATTGGCATTACCGGTTGCATCGACAATCCCAAACAATCTTATAGAGAGCATGGATTCCCTTGGAAGTGACTTTATTTCAAGAGGAAAATTGATCCTTAAAATAAAAGAAAAAAGTAGATTATCTACCCAGTTACGTATTTTCTTTTCTTTCTTTTTTTTTTTAGAGAGATTTATTTATTTGACAGAGGGAGAGCGAGTACAAGCATGTGGAGCAGCAGGCAGAGGGAGAGGGATAAGCAGTCTCCCCGCTGAGCAGGGAGCCTGATGCAGGGCTCGATCCCAGGACCCTAGGATCATGACCTGAGCGGAAGGTAGACGCTTAATGGACTGAGCCACCCAGGTGCCTCATCATGGTATTTTCACAGATATTTTTTAATATAATGGTATGATAAAATTAACTTTTTGAATTGATGGATCTTTTTGAACTTTGGTGTTGATCTTGTAAAAATGGAAATATGGCAGAAATACATAGAGTAATGAGATTGGTTATTTAATCAATGGGGATTGCTTTAATGATAACTTTGACATATAAGCTTATTTTTAAAATTTATAATGACTTATGAATTTACTCTTTGTAAACACAGAGGAAAGAATGACCAACACTGTCTTAGGGAAAGGGGAAAGGAAGGAAATAACTTGAAATGGGTCTTAAAGAGTAAGTTGGCTATAATTAGAGATTTGGAAAAGAATATTCCAAGAAGAGAAAAGTACATAGACAAGGTCATTTATGAATGGAAAGATTAAGTATAGCTGAGAAGTGGTGAGTAGCTCTTTGTGGCTAGAATGAGGAATGTGGTCAAGTTGGTTGGGGAAGTTAATAGAGGATGTCATTGAAAAGGTAGGTAGTTGACAGAATGCTTAAGAACTCCATATGCCAGGCAAGGGAATTTGAGCTTTTTCTTAATGGCAAAAGGAAATATTTGAACAGGACAGATAAAATTTTGTATAGAGAGTTGTTTACGATTTCAAATGTGAACCATTCTGGGTAATGATGAGATCCCTAGGCATTTGGGGGATGATTGCTAAAATGTAATGAACATACCAATTTCTAGATAGGTCAAGGTGAAGGAACTCTAAATACAAACCCTGGATGGATTGTAGATATTGGACAAAAAAGGTGGCCAAGGATAAACACAGGATGGTTAATGGTAAGAAAAACTTGATTTCAGATATTGAATCCATCAACATATAAAAGAGAATGTCTAGAAGGTTACAAATGATACTATAGAGACTGGGAGGGGTACACCTGAGTGGCATAAGTGCCCAAGAAGAAAAAGTTGTTTTTTTTTTTAAAGATTTTATGTATTTATTTCACAGAGGGCGAGAGATCACAAGGAGGCAGAGAGGCAGGCAGAGAGAGCGGGGCGAAGCAGACTCCCCACTGAGCAGGGAGCCCGATGCGGGCCTCAATCCCAGGACCCTGAGATCATGACCTGAGCTGAAAGCAGAGGCTTTAACCCACTAAGCCACCCAGGCGCCCACCAGGAAGAAAAAGTTTTGACAGAAAGTTGGGAGTGTGATCTGAGGTCTCTAATGGAGGGCAGGGAGAAGGGTACCTTTTTTCCCTTTTGGAGTCATCTCAGTTATATAGAAATGATCAAATTCTATTATAAGAATATCAAGACAAGTATGGCATTTAGGAGAGATCTATTTATGAGATGAAAGACATCAAGAAGCTTAGATAGGGCAATATGTTTGTTAGAAAATGAGAATGCTAGGAAGAAATGGAAAAATTGAACAGAGGTTAGCAGATAAGTGAAGATTCATGGTAACTGATTCACCAAGGGATGGGAAAAAGAACAAGAGTGACTGGAAGAACAAATAGGACAGCTTATATTGTATGATATCTGATGGTATTAGGTATGAGGAGTATAAACAGAATCCACTGGCCTTGTGATTCCCAGTTGAATTTTGACATCAAATTGTTTAAGCAGTACATAATTAGTAGAGGACTGATGATGACCAAAGTCTTGAAGGTGCAGACTGAGGCCTCAGGTAATTTTCTCATAGTAGGAGTTGGCTGTCTAATCTGGATATTAGGGAGAAGTCCTTACACAAGGTGTCAAAGAAGACATTGGTGACTCCCTTTTATCCACCCTAAGAAATAATGAGACATCAATTCAGCCTAGTGACCGTACTGATTTTGAGAAAGTACACACCCATTTCCTCAATATGCTTTTCCCTGTGATAAAGAGCCCCAGATCCAGGGTGGCAATAAAGCAGCTAACAAGAGGGAAGACAGAAGGACTATTTTAGAGGTAAAATGAATAACTAATATTTGACTGACAGCATATTAACAGAATATGCTGTCAATTCTTCATTGCCCAATGAAGAATTAAAGATGAATTCTAGGCTTCTAGATTATGTTATAGTGGATAACTTTAACTGATACAGAAGTATAAAATAAAGAGGAAATTGGGATGGGGTAAGATGTGCAGTTTAAGGCAAGATATAATTGATTAATAATAACTCTGAGATGTCAATATGTAAGCTGTGTGGAGAGGACAAGTCAGAAGTTTGGATCTGGGTAGATTTGCACTCAAATATTGGCCCTATGACTAATAAGCCTCATTTTTCCTTATCAACACAATGAATCAAACACTGTATAAGACAATAGGTGGCAAATGGTAGCAATACATCAGCAATACATTCATTATTCAATCAATAATGTAATCATTTATATTAGCCATTGTAGACAGATGAAATTTAATTCTAGTTAAAAGTAGGGAAGGGAAATAAAGGGAAGACTATGGTAAAGAAAATCTATTTTTTCAAGATTAGAAAAGTTACACTATTAAAAAATTAATTTGTTTTGCATTTAGACATTCAAAAGTTTTTCTTTCCCTTCATATTCTTTCATACTCATAATATCCACTGAAGATAACGTGGATATAATTCTCAGCCAGGAATAAGCTCTGAAACTCAATATAAAGTGTTGATGATCTTGTGGAATGCATAATAATTACTCTAATGTTCTCTTTCACTTGTAACTGACTTTCTATCCATTTTTCATATTTCTGTGCTAGAATGGAAGCTATAATTTCCCTTTATTCCTCACATAACCTAGAGTGTTCTTTTTCTCATTGAGTCTGGCTTCTTCATGTATAACTTCACTTATTAGTGAGTTTTCATATCAAAAATGACAAAAATTCAGTAAGTTACAGTGGATAGTTACTGTCAATCTCCATTTTGTCATTTTTATTAATAAAAATAAGGGAAGAATACATACTCTCTCAATAGTTATTTATTCATTTCTTGAACACATGGATTTTTAAAGCCATAATGATCTCACACTCACTGGAAAATCTTTTTTTTTTTTTAAATCTCTACATAGCTATCAAAAAATCAAAGGAATGAACTTTTAGACAACAAAAAGAAGGAAAATACTTTAAGGGACAAATCAATAAGTGAAGTTGAATCGTTTCTTTTTATGCAGGCAGCTGGCATAAGACCTCAAGTTTTAACCATATATTTGCCTTACTCTGCAGTTGAAAAATGAATAAACATTGAAATTTTTCTGAAATGTTTACATATCTTCTACATGAGATAGTTTTCCTAAGATCAGAGTAAGTTTTTCATAGTGAAATGGGAGATTTAATAAAGTCATATGTTTAGAACTTTCATTTTAATACCAATATATAGCAATAAACGACGGTAAGGATTTCTGTGGTGTGAAGCAGGGAGCCATTTCAGGATTTTTAAACAGAATAATAACATAGCCTGACTTACATTTTAAAAGAAGTCACATTAGCCACTGTGTGAGAAGGACTATAAAGGTACAAGAGAAGTAAAGAGACCATTATATAGCTACTGGGGAAATTTAGGGAAGAGAGAACGGAGGCCTAGACCAACGAAAGTGATGAGAAGTAATAGTCTGGAAATATTTTGAAGGGAGAGCCTGTAGGATTTCCTGGACATGGGATCTAAGAGAAGGAGATTCAGGGTAAAGATGTGACCCAAGAACTGGAACTGACAAGGATCATCCAGGGTGGCTATCCAGAGAAACGAGTTTGGAATGTAAGGTTAAAGTATTGTTTTAGACATGTTGAATGTATAAGTGCGGAGTTTGTGACTGATGCCTGGGTTGGTGATATAATTTTTTGGAGATGCTGACATATAGATGGCATTCAAAGCTATGTGATGATAAAAGAAAGCTAAAGGAGCAATGCAAATACAACAGAAAAGAGGAGTAAGTGCTAAGACCATGATCAGTCTGGGGAAAGAAAAGAAATAGAGAAGAAATGTCCAGTACAGGTGGAGGAAAGCAAAAAGAATATGGGAACAAGTGGAGAACATATTTCAAGACGGAGGGTGAGATCAACAGTGCCAAATGCTCCTAAATAGATCATCTAAGATGAAGACTGAGAAATCAACATTAGATTTAACTATGCAGGTCACTAGTGACTCTAATGGGTAATTTCAGTGAAGCAGAGGTGATGAAAGCTTAATTGGAGTATATTTTAGAGCAAAGGAAAAAAAAACTGAAAGAAGTGAATATACACAACTCTCTGGAAGGATTTTGCCCTAAATCAGAGGAAATGGGGTGGCTGCTGGTAAGAGAATGGAGTAGAACTTTTTTTTTAAGATGCAAGAACTACTTCTATAATACTCTGCCAAGGATTTTATACATTTTAAGAAATAGTATAGAAATCACAGTAAAAACATCAGCTCTGGAGTGAGAGTAAGTCTGAGCACTAGTTCTGTTGCGGGACCTGGGGAAAGTTAATTAAGCTTTGTAAGCCTCAATGTTCTGATCTTTAAAAAAGGATGGCAATACCTGTTTCATATTTTTGTTGTTAAGATGAGATAATACATTTGGGGTGTATTATGATGATTGAAATATGTAGTCAAAATCTACATCATATATTATTAAACAACAAAGTTTCAATCCTTAAGTGTATAGTCTAGTAATGAAATGTATAATCAATTATAGTATAATAGATGTATGTTAATAAAATCTATAAAGAATGCTACAGGCACCTAGAAAAACAGTAAACAACTATTTCCAGTGGAAATGAAATAAAATCAAAATAATTCTAGGTTGAGTTCACTAACTCTAGTGAGTGCAGCAAAAAACTCACAGTAAAGATAACACATGTACAGTCTTGAAGGAAAGAAGAAAAATATGTCAGTGTACTTATTCTAACAACACTAATGATTTTCAATTTGGGGATTTTTTGGGGGGAAGACTTTTTTAAAAACTGACTTTAGATTTAGTAGGTTTTTTCTTGAATTAAATGATAGCACATATCAGTTGAAAATTAGTCTGATTTTAGAAATAGCTAGGAGTAAGTATTAATTAAGTCAGAAGAATAATTTTAGTCATTGAACTGATTAATAACATTTTTAAAGAATCACTTATTACATGAAATTTATTCATTTGCCCAAGAACACTTACTGAATTCTTACTCTACCTGATACTACTAATGCTGCTATGGTCAGAATGAAAAATTTTAAAAAGAAAATAAAATAACAAAAAAACCCCAAAAGATCTTTATATTATTTGGCAAAAGCAAACAGAAATATAAGCAAACACATTCAGTAAGGGACCATAAGAGAGTAGATTGAGGTTCACATCAACCAACAAAAGAGAAGTGGCCGATTATTTCTAATGATACAAAAAAAAGTTTGCAGAGAAGGCGAAAGAGTATCTTGAAAGATAATTAGGTGTTCCCAAGGTGGGCAGTAAAGGCACTATGCTCTTGACAGATGGAGGACCCTCAGTAGAGGCATGATTTCTTAGTTTATAGTTACGGTAAACAGATCAGATGCAAAATGACTGGGTGCAGGGCCATGGAGTGGGGCTAACTCCAGAGATAAAGGTGAGGAGATAGGCAGGGGCCAAACCACAGGATTTGTATATTACGTTATGAGAACTGGGGAACCACTGAAGAGTGTTACAAGTAAAATTCATTCTGTGCAACAGAAGAGGATTTTGTAATTGAAGATCAGGCCTTTGGTCAAAGGAATTAAGAACCTAACCAAGGAAGGGAAGATAAATGTTGTCATAGTCCTAGTGGAAGGAGGAATTGCCTATGCATAGAAGAAACCATGGAGTATATAAAAATTGAAGGCCCCATGTCCTGTCTCCCTTGACTGTGGTAACATTAAGATTAGGTTAAGTGGTGTCATCTAACACATCCTCAGAGTCCCAGAAATTTCAGCGCATATTTCTCAGTGAAAAAGCACAATACTGGGGAGTCAAATCATCTTCCAAGAAAGACAGATCTGGTAAAGGGCTGATGAGACGTAGATTAGTTTTCTTATATTTGAGGTGGGAAGAAAATTGGATGTCAGTGCAGCACTGGTGACCCCAGAGAACTGACTGAAAACTAGTGGAGTAGTATCATAGGAACAGCAAGGAAAAGTGGAAGGAATCATGAAATAGCCATAGATAGGGCCTATGAACACCTGGAGATTCTGAGTAAAGTAAGGACTTGAGAAGGAGGGAGGGGGACAGAGGAGAGCAAGAAGGAATGAATTGTGTCAAGAAGGTACTTTTTTTTTCTTGATTTAATAAATCTCTGTAAAATGAGAAAGTAGGAGCTGATCAACCAAAATTAAATGGTAGTTTACACGTGCATAGATAATTATTATCAAAAAAAACTTGACTGCTTAAATAAATTTGTAATTGGCTTTAATGGGAAAGTGGAGATTACATGTTATTAGATAATTTCTTTCTTCATTGTTACACCTGGAATCTACCTCCCCCAACCCCAAATAGAGGGTATTTCTTATATCCACAGTCTGTGAATGATTAATAATTCTGTTTTTTCCAATTTCTCTTTTTGATCAGTTTGGTAATGTGGATTGGACACTTGTCTAGATTTCTAAATGGACTTTTAATCTGTTGAACTATATGGTCAGTTATCTATTAGTATATCTGTCACATCACTGCATCACACCAACTAGCAATATTTAAAAAAATCACACCTTCCACTTTAAAAAAAAAAGAGAAAAAAGAATCCTTGATCTTTATTAGATAAGTGATATAGCCAAAATAAAGATTAAACTTACGTTTCATTCCAGTTGACCAAGAGAAAAAACAATTTTTTGACTGGAATATTTCTGTAGCTTCTCACTTGGCACAACTTCTTTCCAGCGTATGTAAGCCAACAGGAAAAAGAAAATGCTTTATAGCTAAAAAAAAAAATTGATTCAATAAGCTGAAAACTATAAAGAAACTAGTTTTCTATATGGGTCAATTATTTTTATAGTTAAAAGTCAAATGATAAAGTTATATCTGCTTATATAAAGTATGCTTTTTTAAAAGAAGATTTTATTTATTTATTTGAGAGAGAGAGAGAGCATGAACAGGGTGAGGGGCAGAGGGAGAAGCAGACTCTCCACTGAGCAAGGAGCCTGATGTGGGGCTCAATCCTGGGACTCTGGGATCATGACCTGAACGGAAGGCAGACGCTTAACCAACTGACCCACCCAGGTGCCCCTAAAGTATGCTTTAAAAATTACTTTAAAAATTTATGTTGGGTGACATCTGCAAGATGGTACAACAGAAAGCCCCAGACTCTCCTTCCCCCATGGAAGCACCAATTCAACCATACACAGATCAATTCCCTTTGTGAAGAATTCAGAAACAAGAAGCACTTGCACTCCAGGCAAGTGCAAACCAGTCACATAGAAATCAGTAGGAAAATTTGTGGCACTCCTTTCCCAGAACTCCTTCCCTGGCAGAGTGCAATGTGATCAGGAGAAAACTCCCAATTCCCAGCTAGCTTTTCCCTGGGGTGGAAAAGAGAAGACTGGAACATACGTCTAGTATTCAGACTTTTTAAGAGGTTATCCAAGGGACTAGTTTCTGTCCTGCCTAAATCTAAATCCTGAATATGAATGGGTGCCAATGGGGGCCTCTGAGAACAAAGCCAATGGTTTGAACTAGCACAAATTCACTTGCCACTGTCCTATCTCAGTGCAAAATGAACAGGAAAAAAATCCCCAACTCAGTGCAAATGAACAGGGGGGAAAAATCCAACTTCCGGATTCTCAGTGCAAAATGAACAGGGAAAAAATCTCCCATCTCAGTGCAAAATGAACAGGAAAAAATGTCCAACTTCTGGCTTTTACTGAGAGAGAAAAAGAGTTGGAGCGTGTGTCCAGTGTTCCAGCTTTTTGGATGGTGACCTGAAGGACTGGTTTCTGTCTTACCTAACTCATAACGTGGGTGGGACCTGGCATACTCAGGATACCAGGGAACAACTGAGAACCAAAAACTGCTGGGGGTAGGGCTCCTAGCTGGCTCAGTTGGTTAAGGTCAGTGTTAAGTGAGTTAAGTCTGCCTTCAGCTAAAGTCATGATCCCACATCAGGCTCCTTGCTCAGTGGGGAGTTTGCTTCTCCCTCTGCCCCTCCCTTGCTCGTGCTCTCTCTCTCTCTCAAATAAATAAATAAAATCCTAAAATAATCAACAAACAAAAACAGCCGGGGAGCTTACAGTAGCACCAGAAAACTTGTAGTGCCATAGACAGATACTAGGGGAAACAAGAAATGAGCTCCTGAAGTAAGAAGCAAAACCTCTCTAATTGGGAATTTACACACACAGATCCAAAGAAGAGAAAAGGTTTGAAAGGCTCCAGAGTGTCTAGTTGTGCTGACTGGTGACATTCTTTCTCTGTATGAAGCCAATCTATAAAGACCGTATTTTTTCAAATACAAAGACTCTAGTACAAAGTAACTAGGGATACAAAGAAAGAGGGAAATATGGCTCAACAAAAGCAATAAAATAAATCTTCAGAAACTAACATTAAATAAATCGAAGTACATGAACTACCTGACAAAGAATTCAAAATAATCATCATAACAATGCTCAACAAGCTCAGGAAAATTATGCATGAACAAAATGAGATTATAAATGAAGAGACAAAAAATATTAAAAAGAACCACACAGAAATTTTGGAACTGAAGAATGTAATAACTGAATTAAAAAAAAATCATTAGAAAGGTTCAAGAGTAGACCTCATCAAGCAGAAGACAGAATCAGTGAACTCAAAGACAGATCATTTGAAGTTATCCAATCAGAGGAACAAAAAGAAAGAATGAAGAAGAGTAAAGAAAGCTTATGGGACTTCCAGGACACCATCCACCAGACAAATACACACATTATGTGAGTCCCAGAAGGAGATGACAGAGAAAAAGAGGCAGAAAGCTTATCTAAAGAATAGCTGAGAAGTTCTCAATTGTGTGTAAGGAAATGGACATCCATATTCAAGCTCCACAAACCAACTAGGATGAGCCCAAAAAAGAGCACATGAAAACACATTAAAATCAAATTATCAAAAGTCAAAGACGAAGAATTTTGAAAGCAGCTAGAAGTCACCCATCACATAAAAGAGATACCTCATAACTTGATCAGCAGATTGCTCAGCAAAAAGAACGCTTACAGGGCAGAAGGGAGTGGGATGATATAGCAAAGTTCTGAAAGACAAAATTGCTAGTCAAGAATATTATCTCTGGGGGTGCCTGGGTGGCTCAGTGGGTTAAAGCCTCTGCCTTTGGCTCAGGTCATGGTCTCAGGGTCCTGGGATGGAGCCCCGCATCGGGCTCTCTGCTCAGCAGAGAGCCTGCTTCCTCCTCTCTCTGCCTGCCTCTCTGCCTACTTGTGATCTCTCTCTGTCAAATAAATAAAATCTTTAAAACAAAAGAATATTATCTCTGGCAAAGTGTCCTTCAAAAATAAAGGAGAAAGAAATACTTCCCCAGCGAAACAAGACCTGAGGAATTTCATCACCATGAGACCTGACTTACAAGAAAGGCTAAAAGTAGTCTTCAAAGTTGAAATGAAAAGATGCTAGCTAGATAGCAGCACAAAAGGATACAAAAGTACAAAGGTCACTGGTCAAGGTAAACATGTAGACAAATACGGAATACAGTAAAATAATTTAGTAATGGTACATGAACCTCTCTTAACTCTGGTATAGAAAGTAAAGGGCAAAGTATTAAAAAAACTGTAATTATAAGAATATGTAAAACAAAATGATATAATTGTGATATCAATAACATAAAGTGCAGTGAGGGGAGAAAAAAGAATAGAGTTTTTTTTTAAGTGTCTGAAGTTGTTATCTGCTTAACAAAGAGTGTTTTATATGTAAGATGTTTTATATAAGGCCTATGGTCACCACAAAGAAAATGCCTACCTACAGAAGATACACGAAAGAAAACAAAGGAATCAAAGTATGTCATTACAAACAATCAACAAAGCACAAAAGAAGACAGCAAGAGAGGAAAAGAATAGAAAACAGTGGAAGAAATGGCAATAGTTAAGTCCTTCTCTATCATTAGTTACCTTAAATGCAAACGGATTAAACTCCACAATCAAAAGACATAGCACAGCTGAATGGATAAAAAAAAAACATGATCCAATTATATGCTGCCTACAAGAGACTCACTTTAGCTTTAAGGACACATATAGGCTGAAAGTGAAAGGACAGAAGATGCTCCATGCAAATGGCAATCAAAAGACAATAGGGCTTGCCTTACATGCATAAGACATGATAGACCTTAAGTCAAAAAAATGTCACAAGAGATAAAGATGGACATTATATAATGATAAAAAGGGTGAATTCATCAAGAGGATACAACAATTGTAAACATATATGCACCCTAAATTGGAGCAAATATATTAAGCAAACATTGACAGGAAGGAAGGAAGAAATAGACAGCAATAAAATAATAGTAGCTTTCAACAGGCCACTTTTAATAAGGAACACAGCAATAAGACTGAACCTAATAGATAAATACAGAACATTCCATCCAATAGCAGGAGAATACACATTCTTCTCTAGAACACATGGAATATTCTCTAGCATAGATCATGTGTTGGGTCACAAAACAAGCCTTAACGAATTTGAAAAGACTGAAATCATAACATAAGCATTTTCTGACCTCAGTGGGGTAAAACTAGAAATCAATAGCAGAAAGAAAACTGGAAAATTAACAAATTTATAGAATTTAACACTTTTGAACTATCAATGGGTCAAACAAGAAATCAAAGGGGAAATGAGAAAACATATTGATATAAACAAAAATGAACACACATCATTCCAAAACTTATGAGATGCAGCAAAAGCCAGTACTAAGAGAGAAGTTGATAGCTGTCAATTCCTATACTAAAAGTAGTATAAAAAATAAACAACCTAACTTTATATTGAAGGAACTAGAAAAATAGGAACAAACTAAGTCCAAAGTTAAAAGAAGGAAGAAAATCATAAATATTATAGCAGAAATAAGTGAAGCAGAGAATAGAAAAAGAAATAGAAAAAAATAAACACTGTCGTACCATATATACATGCAGGCTCCTGCATATAGTTTTATCCATATTTATCTGGCTACATAGTTTTTCCATGTTAATTAAAATTAACAAGTATTTAATAATGATTAAGTATTGTAAGAAACCATCAGAATAGCAGTTTATTGTATTATACATCGGTTTTTTAAATTTTCATAAAATTAAGAAAGAAAAGGCATAAAAGAATCATCCTATGGGCTTAAAGAAATAGGTATATGTGTAGATAGGTAGATAAGTGTTTTTTACATTCTCATCTCATGGACTGATTGATTGATTTTTAAAGATTTTATTTATTTATTTGACAGAAAGAAAGAGGGCTCGCAAGCGCACAAATGGGGGGGCAGAGAGAGAGGGGTAAGCAGACCCCGTACTGAGCAGGGAGCCAGACACAGGGCTGAATCCCAGGATGCTGAGATCATGACCTGAGCCAAAGGCAGACATTGAACCAACTGAACCACCCAGGGACCCTTTATCCCATATATTTAAAGAAATATGCGTATGTGTACATAGGTAGATGTTTTTTACATACAAAGGAAAATTTTTCTTTCCAATTAACTTTATAACTATGTGTACAGGTCAGTTACTTGCAAAAATACATATGGCATTTTTTTCTTTTTACTGAAATGGTTTGTTTTTCTTTGAGGTGCTAAATGCAGTGGGTACAATAAAACCATTTATAAATTACTATTCTCTTATTAACTTTAATTAATTTAATCCATATTCTCTTATAGATTTAATCTATAAGGAATTTAAAATAATGATTATAATACTAATCCAATTATGTTATTCAAAAAATACTACATAAATAGAGCCAACCTAAAATCTAGCAATGCTCCATGCATAATTGTGGTTAATTTCCATCGTAACTCAAATAACTCTTGGCTAATTCCCACTTTATCAAGGTAAAAATTTCACAAAATATCTACCACTCACAACTTGATATCAGAGTGACTACTCCCTGTGTGTGTGTGTGCTAGCTCTCTCTCTCTCAGTTCCATTAATTAGCATTAGTCATTTAAACTCAAATGTTAAAAAAATTAGGACAATCACTAAATAGGATGAGCGATCTCTGTTTCCCTAATGATATACTGACAATATGCAGCAATTTTTAATATGGGGAATGGGAAAAGACTGAGGGAAAAGGAATGTGCATTTGGGAATGAAGTTTTTAAAAATGGTTTTAAGATAAATCTACACTGGTTCAATTTCAAAATTTTATGAAATATTTATGAAATATTTGCTCCTCCAAATAAGAATAAGTTAGAAACCATGTAAAAATTAACATTTCTATGAAAAACTCACCACCACTCACCTGTGCACCCAAGTCTCTGGAATGTTGTGAACTGCATACACTGTGAAGCTAAGGTGGGAATGGAGCCCAGGATTTACATAGGAAATCTCATCAGGTACATTTAGAGGCTGGAAATCTGCATAAAAGCTGTTGCAATAGGCATTGATAAGCTCGTAGATTGACCTGGATAGTTCACTTGTCACTTTCTCTGTCAAGCCTAAGGGGAAAAAAAGGATAGAAATCAGGTCATCTTTGAGGGACCATACTTATTATAAGCCACCAATTACAGCTTTGAAATTTCTTATGATAAATTTTAAATAAAATTTAAAATGACCATCTACCAACTGAAGCCAATTAGCCATCTGTGCCTCTGTATGCAGCCTGAATTAGCTGATAGTAGTGTATATAATCAATAAGCTTTCATATCTTCAGTTGCAGAAATCTTGGAAGCATGGCCTTTAATCATAAATCAGAGTTTTAGATTATTAATTTGGCATTCTACAATTTGCAATATTTTTTGCTCTAGTTTATGACTGTTTATAATTAATTTTCAGACAAGGAACAGGTTTGCTGCATGACTTGTAAGTACTTCAAACAAATCCCATCTAAAAATTAGTCATAATAAATTTGACTATGCTATGTTTACCATTAACTGAACACTAATCATATACATTGTGCTGGTGTGAACAGAGAACAGCAATAGTACCTGGCTGGGATCTGAAATAAGACTGAAATGAAAGATTTATGATGCCTCCTAAATCTCTTCAAAATCAAAGCCTTACTTAAGTTTTAGTATTAGTTATTTAAGAGGGGTTTATTGATTATTCCTAAAAGTGACTTGTCAGAAAGGAAGAAAAATGAAAAAAAAATGCCTAAGGACAACGGGCAAATAGTTTCAAGTGTGTACTAAATAAAGGCATACCAATTTATCCCAGACCACATGAAAGAACCTAATCACTGAATTCAAGGTAAACTTTCCTGGCTTTTGTTCTCCCAATTAACTCTCTTTCCTGGAAAAACTCCTACCTGAGAGGGAGGAAGAAGAGATTGAGGAAATGGACCAAGTAGTACAGCTTGTGAACTTTGAATCAAAATCAGGAAGGATGACGCCATTACAATGGAGAACCTTATGAGGATGACGAACGTTGTACCATGGGTAGACTTCGGTGTCAGACCTCTTAATGGGGCCAGTGAATAATTCTCATTACTGACATTTTGTATGCATTAATATGCTCACGATTTGCGATTGTTTTTAATATTCCACTACAGCAGTGTTTCAAAAGTTAAATGAGTAAACTCAAATATAAAAGCTCAAACATTACTATTTTTTAAGCCAGACCAGGAATATCTTTGACAAATATTTAAATGATTCAAGGGTTTAAGAAATGAAAAGACTGTACGAAGTGAAATAAGTTGTGAATGGAAGCTCTGGTGCACTCCTCGGAGTCCCTCATTACTGATGGCCTTGGCTGAAGGAGTCTCCGGGGGCTTGGCACCGCTAGTTGTGTCATGATCAAAGACCCTCGGTGTGACTCCGTCCGTCGTCCTCATACAGCCTCTGTCAGCCCTCGTCCAGTCCCGGAACTAAGGTTCGTGCTGGTAGACACCCGTAAGGCAGAAAACCCTGAGAAAGAAATCAGGCTGATCTGATCTGAATGTCATTCTTTCCCCTTCTGGGCCAGAAGAACATGCTGAAAGCCACATTTTAGATATTTCTACTTTTCTGCCACTTCGTCCTGAACCGCAGCTCAGCCTTGGAGGGAAGGCGAAGAAGGAATCTCTGTTCTTTAGGGGCACCCACTGAGCTGAGCACAGGGCGGAGGAGAGCGGGGCCCCGAGGCCCCCTCCGGAGCAGGCGATCTGGCCAGAAGGCCTGAACCCTGTGTCTCCGAGGGTCCTGGGCGCTCTGGGACCACTGGGCGGGACCACCAAGTGGGCAATGCAGCGCCGTAGAGGGAGAGGCAGAGCCAGCCCTGCGAAGGAAGCCTGGCGCCAGACACATCAGGTTGTGAAACAGCGCAGGGCAGAAGTTCTCAGAACTGTTCTGCTGCCCAGCGTCGGCCAAGTGGGTACAGTGTAGGAAGACACCTCCCTTCGGGCTCGGTCTTCCTAATACTTTCAGTCTCTGGCTTTCATTGAGACTCGGGCTCCCTAGGCTAGATGGGGGCGTCTTCCCTCTGCATGTCTGTGCGGACTTTGCAGGCCCCTAGCACGTGTTTGCAGATGATGTCTGTGGTTTCTACTGCGCCGGTCCTGGAGGAGGAATGCTCGATTTTATTAGACTTCAACGCCAAGCTTGCAAGTCGGACACCCGTTAGCTCAGCCCGTTTGCCACCTAGGGGAGTCGGTAGTGAAATCCTTTTGCGAGGAGGCATCCGTGCGGTACTGGGAATCCTGATGAGGAAGATGGGCGGCGCGGCGGCGCCTGTGTAGTGGTCCAGCCTAGGAGCCCAGTTCTTTTCCAGATTCCAGGTTCCGCTTCCACATGCTGATCAGGACCTTGTTCTCCTGTGTCTCAGACGGGGTCCCAGACACTCCTGCGGCACATGGCCCCGCCCACGGCGGCGGCAGCTCGGGCACTTCCGGTGCACTTCCGGACCTGCGTGGGGCACCCCCACCTCCTCGGAGAGGAAGGCTGTGACCCAACCCGCAGGCTGCTGAGGAGTCACTGAGAGAATGAGTAAGCAGATCGTTACAAATGTCCTTAAAACCGGCTGTGATTTGGTGTGATTTTATGGGTGCCGATCAAGTCACGCAGTAGTACTGTTGTTTTTTAAGACACATGCACTTCCTCAAGTTGTTTCTTTTCTTTTCTTTTCTTTTCTTTTTTTTAAGATTTTATTTATTTGACAGAAAGAGAGCGAGAGAGGGAACACAATCGGGGGAATGGGAGAGGGAGAAGCAGGCTCCCCACTGAGCAGGGAGCCCGATGCGGGGCTTGATCCCTGGACCCTGAGATCATGACCTAAGCCGAAGCCAGAGGCTTAATGAATGAGCCACCCAGGTGCCCCATCAAGTTGTTTCTGAAACATAAATTTCTGATAGTTTCTACTGGTTTTGCCTAAATAAATAAATAAAATAATAATAATAATAATAATAATAATAATAATAATAATAATACAAAGAGCCAGATTTTCCTCTGTTAGTCTGCCCTGTTCCAGATACCAGACAATTTGGCTACTCAAAAAACAGGACTTTTCAGCATGAAGCTTCTTCCCACATCCTGCCCCTCAGTAGGCCTGTCCACAATTAAACATTTGTTGTTGTTGTTGTTCAACACATGCTATTATTCACTTAGTTATTCATAAATTTGTACAAAATTTATGAGATGACCAAATTTTACTTAAAGTGGTGTCCTTTGTTAAAACAGTCTGAGGGGGCAAGCAGCATGAAAGAGCTCTAATTAAAATTCTCTGAGAAATCAACAGTAGCAATTAATAAAACAGAAGAGTAAAACAGCATAAAAATAGTTTTTAAAAAGGACTCATCAAACTCTGGAGGCCTACCTGCAGGGATTCTCTTGAACAACAGAGGCAAGGAATTAGAAATTTATAGAAACATGTTTCCCAGGCCCCACATTGTGCTGTTTGGTACTCTGAAGCAGGAAGTACGAACTTGTTAATAATTCCCAATCTTGTGCAAATGAATACACATCAAAAATAAATCATAAAGTTGGGTCAGAGATCTTATTAATTCAAGCCCCAGCATATATTTTGGGAAATCTTAATATTTGGATAATTACTCAAACTCTACTCTTGACTTCTTGTGCAGAAAGACAGTTCTTGGTTATAATTTGCTTTTTGGAGGTAGTATAGAGATGTGTGTGCTTATGCATTATGCTCTACTACCAGAACTATGTGAAATGTACTAAAGACTCAATATACTGGACTCAGTGGTGAAATATGGAGTAATGTTTATCACACCTGATTTTACTCTAGGAAAAGAGTTACAGTATCACAAAATTGAGAAACAGTGACAATAATCTATTTGATTAAAATATATTAATTAGAATCTATGATGATTTAGCATGAATATAAACCTTTGGGAACATTCCTACACAGTTTTGTGGGATCTTATACCTCAACCCCTGAGGAATATGGGATGAAGGGATTTTTAGTCCAACATTCCTAAAAAAAAAGAAGAGAGGTCCAATTCCATATAAGCATACCTCCAGCTTGTTGACTCCTCTTTCTATCACTTGATCTCTGTTAGTGATATTGTTAGGGGGTGTCTATCTTTTCCTTTCCTTTATGATGTTCTGGAGTTTAATGAATGTCTGGAATAGGGATTTTTGTACTAGCAGATTATTTGTTTGTTTTTTCTCCATGCCCACTGCCATCCCATTTTCCTCTGTGATGTGAAGTGGGGGAGTTCTTAAAATGTGATTGCGTCTTCTTTTGAGTGGTGGGAATTAGAGTTGAGAAAATATCCCTCTGCCCATTACTTTCTCCTAAAAATGACTAGGGCTTGGAGGGCAGGTTAGGGTTATCATTTGCACTTCACTGTGACCTCTACACTTGGAGTGTTAGTTGAACATCTGTGAGTGAGTTTTCTTGAAGATACTCAGAGTGTTAATATGCCAGATACCATTTGCTTTTGCAAACAGGAACAACTCTGACCACACTCTGCACATTAAATACTGTCATGTCTTCTATGCATATTAGGGAAACTTAGAATCAATTAATTCTCTAAGATCACAGAGTCAAAAGTGGCAGAGTTGAAATTAACCAGATTCCAAAAGCTGAATCCTTTGCTCTACATCATACTATTACTCATCCACTGTTTTCTGCAGAAGCAAAGTCCTCCTGTGGCTTGCAGTTTTATAGGCTCAGAGCCTCTGTGAACACTAATTATTCAAGAACCTAATCCTCCTACATATTATGTTAGATTGGTCTTTAAAATAGAGTTTGAATTTAAATCTGGAATTAGTGACTTTGTAGAAAGACATCTGCTACTTTTCTGACTCTTCTTACATCAAAATATAATTAGCTAAATAAAATTTTATAGTTTCTTGGAATGGTTATAAGAATATTTTCAGTATTCCTTTCATTTTTATAGATCTCTTGACTTTTCCCATTTCTTAAAAATGTCAGGCTAGAAGTTTAGAGAGTGGATTTTTATGCACTTGCAGAATAATCACTTCCATCAGTAAAAAGAGTTTTAGCAAAGCATTTTCATTTCAAAAAATGTTTCTGTGTATGTGTTACCTTTATATTTGGATGAAAAATTGAAAAAAATATTTTGGGTTCTATAACTTGTTTTTTTTTAAATGTGGGTACATGTATATTTTACCTTTTGCTGCAGTCTCTGAATTTTGATGAAAATTCTGAAAAAGAAAAATAAGTGTGAAGATACAATTGTTATTTAAGAAAATAATTTCACAGAACAATCAAACTGATACAAACAGAAGGAAGCTAAATTGTAAGATGAAAGAAAAGCCTTCTGAATATTTTAATGAACATTCTAGATTTTTTGACTGAAAAGAATTTAGAATAAGTTAAGCCTGCTTAGTTGTATCAGAACAGTTCTATATATATTGACTAACCTCAATTCCCCTTCCACAGCAGTGAATGATTTTTTGAAATAAGTGCATTTTAATTCTCTATTTAATATGTCCGGTTCTTCTTATTAGCAGTTATTCAGTTGCAAGCTTTGGGCTGCAGTGAAAAGAAGACTGGATGGAAGTGGGCAAAATTATAGAGACTCATGACATAGTTTCATTTATTTATTTATTTTTAGGATATTTAAAAAAAAAACTGATAGTAAAACACTTGTGACCATATCCTAAATTTTAAAAAAGTACTATCTGAAATCTTATTTTTTGTTGTCATTTTAGTTCACATCCATTAGTATGGTTTTATTTATTTATTTCATTGTTTGTTTATTTGTGTTTATATTCATTGGAGGCCTAGAATTACTTTAGTGGTTTAGGAATTGCTGGTGATGAATTCATTATCATGAAAACTATATAAGGTGATTCACAGATTCACTAAAAATAAGGTTTCAGTCCAAAAGCAAACACATTTTCTAATACGATCCATTTTAATTAATCCTAATCTTAAAAAAAATTTTGCTTAGACAAGTTTGCTTTTAGTTAATGAAAGCCCGATTTCTCAAAGGAATAATTGTTTTCATGTAACAAAGAACTTGCTGCAATACTCCTTTAGAGAGAAAACACTTCTATCATGTTTAAAATGTAATTTAATTTATATATAGCTTTTCACCTAAAAGCATTGTTCACATGAACCCTTCTGGAAGCATTTCTCCTAGGTATAATATTACACTGGAGCATAGTTTCAGCCTCTAAGCTTAATAACGACACATAAGATCTTCACCCCATCATGTGGGTGAGACTATTAAAGATGTTAGCCTGACTTAACTAGAATTCAATTTATTCAGAAATATAAACTTATATTTTAAAATCACCATGACATCCACCTACAGCACAATGTGTAAGACCATATTTTTCACTTTGTGTTTCATTTATTGTGCGAACATGTAATGGTAAATATATTATGTGAGATTCTGGAATACAATTTTGAAGGATGGAAAATTGTTTCTAATGCTGAGAGCATGGATGGGAGTATAACTGCACTTGTGATATAATTCATCATCTTGCCAAAACTTACATTTAATAAATACCTAATTACTTCTCTGTATGGCAGGAAATAGTCTCTTGTAAGTTGACCAAAAAATTCAGCCAAGGCAAAGGAAAGCTTCTCAAATTTGAGTTTGTTGGCAGAAGATTCACTTTTCTCAGTATTTTTTTAATCTTAGTTTGTGGTGGATAGACACACTGAGATACTTTGGCATTGTTAACTGTAGTTGGTTACTATGCAAATTCTGGTAAATGTACTTACTCTTTGTACCAACATTCTTATAGAGGTGGGTTCATGGTTAGGTTAGAGAAAGAGAAGAACAAAAAGTTTGAATGAAGGTGATAATAGAATAAGTGAACTTCTAAAGTGAGCTCAAAATAAGATCTGCTTATTAAGGGGTATTAAACTATCTATTTTTTGCCATTGACATATATGAAATACAACTTGTGATTGTCAACTCTATATTTTTATGTGTCAATAATCACATATAATTTAGTGCTCATAAGTATATAAGAGATGTGAAATGTGAATGTGAGCTTTTCTTGAGAATTATAATTGTTCATAACTTTCCTGGGAAATACTCAATTTCTTTTTAAGGATTCTTTTGGCTTCAGCTATATTGAAGGTTTGATATTTCTGAGAAAATCATTATTTTTGTTCTTTTAGGGAGTTTCAGAAAAATGAATGTTTCAAAGATAAAGCTTTTTGTATCTAGTAATATTTTAATGCATTTAGAAGTGCTTTATCCTAAAATTAGATTTTCCTCACTCTTTGATTAGTTGTTTGTTTGTACTGATTCACTGAGAGCTGGACATAAAAATTGAAGCACAACCAAGTGGTCTTAACAGATGGGAAGTCATGTGCCATATTCATGTATATGGTCTCCTCCTCTGGCAAAGGCTTACATCTGTCATGAGGCTTGCTATAATCAGTGGTTGTGAGGAAGTGAGGACCTAAATGGTGCCTGTGCAAATTAAAACCTTCATGTTGGTTACATGGGGAAGAGTCTCAAAAACTACCACAAGCACCATCCCCCTAACTCCAGTAATTAATATGATTCATGCAAGAAACACTACCATCTGGACCTTTATTAACATTATTTGGAATGTTCATAGAAACCCTGCAAATTCTGTTATTTATTTATTTATTTATTTGATTTTTTTTTTTAATGCACGCATACGTGCAATGAGGAAAGCTGAAACTCAGATATATGAATTAATTTTCCCAAGGATGTTCAGCTAAAAACTTACTGAGTTCAAATCATATTTGCGTGACCCTAAACTCTGTATTTTATCGTTGGCTCTCGGTGCTTACAATGTCTCCAAAATGTGATCATCTAAGAGAAACTAGTTGCTTGTTGAAAGTTAGCTCACTACCTTGTTTTCCTGACTTAACTTTAGCTATTGGAAAGCTCTTCTTAGTATCATATAATTCTTAAGTTTTTGAGTTCATCAAAATCCTTAAATTCACAACATACCAATGATAGGCTTTTCAAGACTATGTATAATTTTCCCACTCTGACACAATAAAAAATATGACCAGATTAAATGTGGTCGCTTCAGATTTTTTACCTTGTTATCATTTGAGAAAACCATGAATATTAATATGTACATATAAAAACAGCTTTAGAGCCTACGTAGTTATTTCATTTTCTTCTTTAATTGGAAGGTGTAAGAGTAGATTTTTTTTTAAGATTTTATTTATTTTATTTGACAGAGAGAGATTACAAGTAGGCAGAGAGAGGAGGAAGCAGGCTCCCTGCTGAGCAGAGAGCCCGATGCAGGCCTTGATCCCAGGACCCTGAGATCATGACCTGAGCCCAAGGCAGAGGCTTTAACCCACTGAGCCACCCAGGCGCCCAAGAGTAGATATTTTGCCATTAAAGAAAATCTAATAAACAGTTGCTAATTTCAGGCATCAAATTTTGATATTTATTGATTATATTGTTTAAATTTTGATTTCTTCTTTGCTTTGGAATTTTAGTTTTTAATGGATGTTTGTCTGGAAAATCTTTTGGTAGGATGATTCCACTATTCCTGAGTCATCACTGTCGTTATGTAATGCAAATAAGGTATTTAAATTTCTATATTCATTATTGCTCTCTAATTACAAAAACAAGTGCTAATTAAAATAAGACATACAGGGGTGTCTGGGTGGCTCAGCGGGTTAAAGCCTCTGCCTTCGGCTCAGGTCATGATCTCAGGGTCCTGGGATCGAGCCCCACATCAGGCACTCTGCTCAGCAGGGAGCCTGCTTCCTCCTCTCTCTGCCTGCCTCTCTGCCTACTTGTAATCTCTCTCTCTGTCAAATAAATAAATAAAATATTAAAAAAAAATAAGACATACAAAATCCACAATTAAGATATTACTGATTTTTTTCATTGTCATCTATTTGAAACAATGATGACGATTTATATATACTAATATAATTGTCTACTTTCTAAATCAATCTTTTTGAAATTTCAAGGCTGGCATATTCAAGGTAGCTTGTGCTGTTCCTTTCCATGCATATAAGGAATGCATGTAATCAGTCTCTGTAATGAAGTTTCATTGAGGAACGGCTGTCAGGCACCTTTTCTTGTTTTATCTTATTTAATCATTATAGCAACTGTATAATTAATTATTATAGTTCCAGTTTTACAGAAGAAGGCTAGAATATTGAAGGTAATCTGTGCTGTTCCTTTCCATGCAGATAAGGAATGCACGTAATCACTCTCTGCTGTGAAGTTTCACATATATTGAGGAAGAGGCCTGAATTCAAATCTCTGTTTTGCCACTTTTTAATCCTCTGTACATGGGCATTTTAAGCACCATATTTTAATAATAAAATTAACATTAAAATACTATCTTCATGGCATTGACATGAGGATGAATTGAAATAAAGTAAAAATGAAATAATAAATAAATGAAACTATTTCATTATTGCAGTGTACTATCAAGTGCTAATTATTATTATCATCATTATATCTTTCTGCTTCATCATTTGCTAAACTAATAACAAGATTGAATGGATTTATTGTGACCAGATTTCCTAACCTTTTTCTTGGGCAATAATCACACATGTAATTCTATGTCAGATTTTTAAAAAAGTCACACAATACTTATTTTTTAAACTGAAGAAAACAGGGTATTATTTGATGATATGGGATCATACAGGCAATGGGCATTGCAAATTCAGCAAAAGATAGCACAAAAATTGGTCTTTTCTTTCCTAAATATGTGCTTGTCCATGTACGCATGGATACTTACCCCTGCATATACTGCTGCATATGAGAGCCATTAATAGTCTATATAGACACTTGCCTGAAAATGTTATATAAGCATATTCCTTTAGGTAGGATGGTAGGATTAACTTCAGTCTCACTTGGAAGATATATCACAGTTACAAACTTCAAATGTGTAAGAAATTTCCTTTTAATTTAATTAAATCCTTTTGGTATAATAGAATCAAGTTTCCATTAGCCCCAAATGATTGAAATGCATATGTGCACACACATACACACACAAACACACAGTACTTACTCAAAATTCTTTCACTCTTTTTTTTCTTTCACTCTTCTTAATTAATTATTGAACTCAGGTTTAAAGTAATTACTGCCTAATAAATGAGTATATTTACCTCTGTTTTTCTCTGAAGAATTAGATTTAGTTCATTTACAGCATCTGTAATCTGTTTGGTCTCCACACACCCCAGAACACTGCATATATTTTTTACTTCTTCAATAATATTATCTACATTTTGCTGTGGATGAAAAATAAGAAGATGCAATTTAATTGAAATACATCTTAAGTCTTTTCCAGGTTGAGTAGTACAACTACTCAATCATAACATGGAGAAGAAAAATTTATGAATACTTCATATGGAAAAAGCCAGTTGTTTGTGTGTGAACTCAATATGAGTCAACATTGTCATGTGCCTGACAGAAGATCTACTTCATTATTAAATTAAATTAAAAGCCATATACTCTTCATAATCGGAAAGTTAATATCCCCACCACATTTTCCATGTGCATAATCTGAACAGGAGTTTAGTTCAAGATACCACATTTGAGACTGGATTTGACAAATTAGACTTTCCCAAAGAAAAGCAACCCAACTATTGGTATACTATTAATATACTCACTCCAAATAGCATAGTAGACTTTGTTTTCAGCTTTACAGTAGGGTTATCTGTGTTAAAATCCTGGTTTTGCTCCACTTGTACCTGTGACGATTATCAAATTATTTAATTTTTGTGGATCTAGGTTTTCTCTTCTATAAAATTGAACAATAGTAATTAATTATAGGGTTACTATAATGATTAAATGAAATAAAATGTGAAAAAGTGCCTGGCAGAGAATAAGGTTACATTTTAGGTAATTAGTTCATTTTTGATTTTTATTCATTCACACAAATTTTTCAGTTTAACCACTGTACGTCTCCACATAACCAATAAAATAAAAGCTAAAAGGTAATAAAAACTATGAGAAGAGCATGTATTATGTGCTATGTTTAGTTTTCATTGATATATTCGAAGTAGATGTGTGATATGAATTTGTGGAAATCTGTAAAATATTACTAATTAAAATGCAAATGCTGAGTTAACTTGGGTCAGTCAGTAGCTAATTTACACCATCTCTTAACTCTAGTCTTGTGCTTCATATCCGATCTATTTATCTCATTAAATCTTCCTCAAATTCTGAAAGATAAGTATTATATTCATTACATTCCTGAATTGCTGAGATTGCTAGAATATGTTAAGTGAAATGTTCCAATAGTAGAATTAACTTGATGATGAATTGGATGTGTGGACCAACAGAAAGTTTGGATTTAAATGATTCTAAAGTTTTATGCTTGGGAAACCAAGATAGGTGCCATTAATTATGGCAACAAATGTTGGGAAGATTTTTGATGAGATTATGATGCATGTTGGTTTTGATATGCAGAGCTTTGACCTTCCATAGCAACAACCAAGCACACACATCCTCCAGATATTGGGAAATGCAATGAGATTCTAGCTCTGCCAACTGTTGGATTGAGAAAGTACGCGCGCGCACACACACACACACACACACACCCCACAAGCTCATATAAACACTGGTTGAATTATAAGAAAAATGTGTAAGTATATGACTTAGCCCAAAACAAAAATAGGATACATTTCTGGGTAACAGAAATTTAAAGAGGGAACTTAAAGCCAGACCACTGTCTTCAACATTGATGCTACAATGGCCTGAGAGAAATATCAGATTAGATTTAGGCCCTCAGACTTAGAGAATGGTGTTTACTGCTCATGATGGGACAAGTGCTGAGATTTTAGACCTAAACTAGTAAGAGGAAGACAGGAAAGGAGAGATCTAGAACTGAAATCTCTGAATAAGCCCCTGACACTGGATAGACTGTCACCTGCAAAAGGTGGGAGAAGAGAAACAGTGCCTACCGACCAAGAGAGCTTTTTAGGAAGCCTCTCTCTACCCAGGAGCTTTGATAGAGGAAAATGATTACCTGAAAAATTGTATGTGTACCTGTCAAGTATGGATTTATGTCAAATTATGCCAGAATATAGTGACTATTTTGGACCCAGCCAGAAGCAAATGCAAAACTGCTGTATGGAAATACTTTTCTAAACTCCAAAACCCTGGAGTTTCCCCTAATACATACATATGTGGATATATGTGTGCATGTTGCATGCACACACATGCATGTGTGTGTGTGGCACACACACACCCTCTTAGAAGGGGAAAATCAGCCTAAAATTTACAAATCCTACGATGGCTGATCCACCATTTGAAAGATTCTACAGATATGAGACATGCATTAGTACCTGATTTCAAGTGATATCAAAGCTAAATTTGAGCATAATTTTAATAGAGGTAACACCTGACCAAGAATTTGGATATGACTGTCTAAATAGAGAATATGGAGGAAAGAAAAATTGAACGCTGGGTATGTAACATTTCAGAACATCTAATATTTAAGGTGATGGAGAAGGGAGTTTGGGTCACAGGTGGAGTACACAGTGCTGAGACCTTAGCCAGAAGACTATAGTTTATTTATTTATTTTAAGATTTTTTATTTATTTATTTGACACAGAGAGAGAGATTACAAGTAGGCAGAGAGGCAGGCAGAGAGACAGGGAGAGGAGGAAGCAGGCTCCCTGCTGAGCAGAGAGCCCGATGTGGGCCTCGATCCCAGGACGCTGAGATCATAACCTGAGCTGAAAGCAGAGGCTTTAACCCACTGAGCCACCCAGGCACCCAGAAGACTATAGTTTAGTGGACATAAAGTAAACGTAGTTGATGGTACTAGGAAACTTGGGCTTGGTAGAGAAAGAAGAAAAAGAAAACATGATAACTATTTCCAGGTACTTGAAGCCTGTTTAAGTGAAAAGGTGATAAGATTTACTGCAGGTAGCTCTGGAATGATAAATTAGAATGAATGGTTGCAAACTTAGAGACACTCACTTTGACTCAGTATGAGGAAAATCTTAGTAAAAATTATTCGTTCAAAATTTGAGAGACTATCCTGAACATTGAGGAGTTCCTCCACATTACAGGTATGCAAATAGTCAGGGATGTCGAGAGATTTTTGCATTACGTAGGATTTGAACTGGACTACCTCTAATCTATGTGACTCTTTGGGTTAGTGAAAACTGACAGTAATGCACTTTTGTTATTTTATATGCTATATTCCAAGTCTATCTTAGGAAATACTTGATGTATCATACACTCTGAGAAGCAGCATTTTAATACTTTAGATATTAAGCATATCCTAAAAGTATTTTGAACACTGGAGAAGATTGGTGACAACTTTTCTTCTCTGCATCTTTCTAGAATACAGAACAGAACAACATATCCTTCCCTCCCCACTGTTATTTAGCTGTGATGAAGACCAAAGGAACAGCCATGTAAGAGCTTGCCATTTCCCAAGTTCTATATAAACTTTAATGAATTTCTATTTCTATTTACACACTAAAAATTGCCAAATTCAGTTAATGAGTTTGGAGACAAATTGAGAAGTTAGAATTATTTTTGTTCCAGATGAACTAGTTATTGCTATTGTAAATTGTTTGTTCCTTAAAGATTAAAAGTAGTCTTTGGAGGGGTGCCTGGCTGGCTCAGTTAGTAAAGCATGTGACTCTTGATCTCAGGGTTGTGGGCTGAGACCCATGTTGGGTATAGAGATTACTTAAAAATAAAATCTTTTAAAAAATAGTCTTTAGAGTTCCATTTCTGCTTAAGATACAGATATTTGGTCACACCATTGCAACGAAAAAAGGCAGATAATATACAGAATCATAATTTTTCCTGACTTCATTAGAGATTTGAGGTCACAAGTGACCAAATATACTGGATTCCAAAGAATGACAGGCTCCTCCAAGGAGCAATGGGGCATACAAAGTCTTTGACCTTTAGCAGAGCACAGGAGAAAGAGGTGACCACTGTACAAGAGGGTAAGAATAAATTAACTAAAATTTTAACAAATTCTTAAAGGGCCAGGTATGAACTAGCATGTCAGTTTGGAATATCTGGGAGTCTAAAACATAATGAGAGTTTACAATCATTATTTAAGCTCTTTTCCAGGGATGCTTACCAGCTGTTCAGGGAAAGCATTGTTCAGGAAATTGATGGTCCAGTTAGTGTTCCAGTATGTTTCAGATGATCAGCTGTTTCTGGGAGATAGGCATGAAGGCCTGTCCACTTCTGTGGAACCTCTAACAAGGAGCAACAACCTTATGCTGCTGGTTGATGATACTAGGAAAATTATAATACTCAGAAGGACAGAACACTCTCTGTCACCCTGAGCCCAGGCAAAAAAATCTTACTTTGTGGGGAAAGGGAGACAAAGTAAAGCAGTCTCGCTGTGGGTGAGAGGTAGACATAGTTGAAGATCCTTTGCCAGTGAGGGAAAAGTCAAAGCAAAAACTTTTGGCCCCTGGGGAAGGGGAAGGATACTGTGTCTTGAGTAAAGGATCCTACGTGGATACTAATCAGAGGCCAGGTACCAGTGTCAGAAAATCATCTTCTGTATAAGACTAACTACAGATATAAGGCAGTTTGGCTGCCATGTAGAGGGGCAGGGATTCTCAGAAAGTTCCAGTCTTGAGACTGTAGAACACAGTCAGCCTATGGCTGTGATTGATCATTACACCACAGACCTCCCTTTGCCTTACTACAGAGGATGAGTCTATTTTGAATAATAAAGAGCAGAGTAGTCCTGAGCAGAGAGACAAGAGTATTAAGAGGGACTATCTCTGGGGCATAGGCAAGCAGGGGCTGTTGAAAGCTGAAAGTGAAGCAAGAATACTGAGGAAAGAATTCTGGCAGCACAAGCCCCACTGTAAGTACAGGTAATAGTGGCTAACCACTATTTGAAGGAATATGAAGTGTGAAATGCCCTACAATAATGATAGCAACAACAAAACACAAATCACAATTTTAAGTAGATTATATCAGTAGTGTATAGTAATAGCATAACTGAAGAAGAACATTGCCCATTTCCAGGTGTGAATTCAGTTTACCTCATTCTCCACTATTCTCCATGTGATATATAGCATTCAATCAAAAATTACAATTTGTATCAAAAAATCAAGATACAATAACCCATTGTCAGTAGGTGAACCAATTGACAAATCTGTATATGACCTAGATGTTGGAATAATTAGACAAGGACTTTAAAATAAGTATAATTAACATGTTACAGGATCTAGTATAAAATATGGACAACATGCATGATCAGAGGGGAACTTCAACACAGAGATGGAAACTATGTAGAAAAGCAAATTTAAATGATAGAAATATAAAAACATGTGATGTTAGAGGTGAATTCCTTCAGTGGGCTCATCAGCAGATTGAACATAGCTAGGGAAATTATCAATGAAATGGAAGATAGTCAAGAGAAATTATCCTAACTGAAACATAAAGGGAAAAAACAGTGGGGAGAAAAATTGACACATGACTTCTGAGAGCTCTCAAAAGTCACATATGCAGTTGTAGTTCTAGAGAGAGAAGAATGGGGTACAGAGATATTTAAAGAGATAATGGCCAGCATATCAAAATTTGTGGGATGCCACTTAACTTTAGAGGGAAGTTGATGGCTTTAAAATTTGAGTAGTTTTATGTTAATTAAAGAAATTGAATTGATAATTAACATCCTTGCTACAAGGAAAACTCCAAAAAGATGATATCATTGGTAAATTTTATCAAACATTTAAGGACGAAATCAAATCAAATCTACTCATATTCTTTCAGAATATACTGAAAGGGAATACCTCTCAACTTTTAAGTCCCGCACTACTGCAACATCAAAATCAAACTACAACATTACAACAAAATAAAAATATAGACTGACGTGTCTCATTGATATAAATGCAAATCCCTTTAACAAAAAATTAGCTAATTGAAGCCACAAATACCTGGAAAGTGTTTTAAATTTTCGCAAAGTCTGGTTTATCCCAGTAATGCAAAAATATTTTTAAAATGTGAAAAGGAAGAATGAGAAAAACCTTATGCCTGTCTGTATTGATACAGAAAAGGTGTTTGACAAAATTTATCACCCATCTACAATATAAACTCCTAGTGAACGAGGAATAGAAGGAAACTTCGTCAACCTAGTAAAGGGTGACTAACTTCATGCCAAAAATACGTAAACTCCAAGTAACTTCATACTCAATGGTAAAGGACTGTAACATTCTCCTCAAGATTAGCAACAAAGCAAGAGTCCTCTGTTTTTATCACTTTTAGTAAAATTCTGTTGGAGATCGAGTCAAAGAAAATCCATATACAGAGAAAGTAAATCTTGGGTTGTATGTTATCTAGGATGGAAGTTACAAAAAAGCAATTGGGCACTTTTTGGTGTAATGGAAATATTTTATATCTTGATTTCTGTGGTCGTTACATAGGCATTTGCATTTTCAAAACTAGTCAAACTATATGGTTAACATGAGTATATTTTATTTTATGTAGGTTAAACTTCTAGATAGTTGATAAATATAAGTCAAAATTAAAGAGGAAAGACAAGCTACCAGCTAAAAGGAAATATTTACAATACCCATAATCAAATGATAAGTAAATATATAAGTTCCCATCAATCTATTTGAAAAAGATGAGGTATGTAGAAAATGAATGAAAAGATATATATCTATCATTAAAAAAATCAAAAAAGTTTATTAAACTCGACACCCAAAAAACAATCCAGTGAAGAAATGGGCAGAAGACATGAACAGACACATCTCTAAAGAAGATATACAAATGGGGCGCCTGGGTGGCTCAGTGGGTTAAAGCCTCTGCTTTCGGCTCAGGTCATGATCTCAGCGTCCTGGGATCGAGGCCCACATCGGGCTCTCTGCTCAGCAGGGAGCCTGCTTCCTCCTCTCCCTGTCTCTCTGCCTGCCTCTCTGCCTACTTGTAATCTCTCTCTCTGTGTCAAATAAATAAATAAAATCTTTAAAAAAAAAAAGAAAACATACAAATGGCTAACAGACACATGGAAAAAATGCTCATTACTAGCCATCAGGGAAATACAAATCAAAACCACAATGAGATACCACTTAACACCTGTTAGAATGGCAAAAATTAACAAGACAGGAAACAACAAATGTTGGTGAAGATGTGGAGAAAGAGGAACTCTCTTATACTGTTGATGGGAATGCAAGCTGGTACAGCCACTCTGGAAAACAGTGTGGAGGTTCCTTAAGACGTTAAAAATAAAGCTACCCTATGACCCAGCAATTGCACTTCTACTAAATATTTACCCAAAGATACAGATATAGTAAAAAGAAGGGGCACATGCACCCCAGTGTTCACAGCAGCAATGTCCGTAATAGCCAAACTGGAGGGAGCCGAGAGACGTCCTTCAACAGATGAGAAGATGTGGTTTTTATATACAGTGGAATATTACTCAGCCATCAGAAAGGATGAACACTACCATTTGCATCGACGTGGATGGAACTGGAGGGGATTATGCTAAGTGAAATAAGTCAAGCAGAGAAAGACAATTATATGGTTTCACTCATATGTGGAACATAAGGAATAGCACAGAGGGCCATAGGGGAAGGGAGGAGAAACTGAATGGGAAGAAATCAGAGAGGGAGACAAACCATGAGAGATTCTGGACACTGGGAAACAAACTGAGGGTTATAGAAGGGAGGGGGTGGGGGAGTGGGGTAACTGGGTGATAGGTATTAAGGAGGGTACCTGTTACAATGAGCACTGGGTGTTATACACAAATAATCATTGAACACTACATCAGAAACTAGTGATGTACTATATGTTGGCTAATTAAACATAATAAAAAAATATTTCAGAAATAAAGATGACAGTTTGACATTATATTTTCAAAAGTAAAGAATAATGAATTTATTCATCATCAGGGAAATGAAAATTAAGACTGAAATATGATCAAAACATATACCTCATTTAGGCAAAAATTTTAAAGGTCGGATTGTACCACACATTGGTTTGAAAATGGGGCAATGGGAACTTTCATATGTTATGAAATATATGTGACCCTATTAGAAAAGGGTCTATGACGCTACGTATATACCCTAGATAAATTCTTGGTATTAGCTCAATTATATATCAACAGTAGAATATATAAATAAATAGAGGTCCTTTGATCTAATTGAGTAACATACAACAGTGGAAACAAATCAAAACCACATGGAACAAGGTGGATAAATCTGAAAAACAATGAGTGAAAGATACATGGCTCAAAAATTACATGTAGCTTGATTCCATTTAGGTAGACATTAAAAAGGAAACCTAAACTTTATATTGCTAATGAATGCATAGATATCCTTTGATGGTGAAATGGGAAAAAGTGAAGTGGTGTAAAGAAAAGCTACAAAACACTTTCTCTGAAGATTACCTCTTATGTAGAGGAAAAGAGATCTAAAGTGGCAGATGCTCAGAACCTATGGTACTGGCAATATTTTGTTGCTAAACTTACTGTTTAATAAGAGTACATGTTCTAATATTATTCTTTAATTTATATATAGGTTATTATATGTTCTTCATGTATTATATAATTCACTGCATAAATCCCAAATAAAATGTCAGATCATGTCATTCCTTTGACAAAACCCTTCAGTGCTTTCCATCTCACTTGGAATACAAATTATGTTGGCTAGTGATCATCTTCCTTATTGAAGATCTAGTTTTACTTTTTCTTCTTTTTTTTCTTTAAGTCTGAGAGCGTTCTATACATAATAGGTTTGACTTTTAGTAGTTTCAGTATGCCCTTTATTTCTGCTAAGGCAGGTTCCAATTCTGCAGTTGCGTTTTATTTTCCTTGTGACCTGACTTTATCTCCTTCATCTCCTTAACTTCTTCTTTTGTAACCTTTAACTGTGTCCTTTTCACCTATTCATTTTATTTTATTTTCTTATGATTTTTTTGGTTCTTTCCTACCTCTTCTTACATTCTATCGTGAATGCAAATCGGTTTTGTGACATTTTTCTTCTGGATCCTGTACAATCCTCTACTTTAGTAACAGTGTTAAAAATAGTAACTCTCATAGCAATAAAATAACATTTACACTTATCTTTGCTTGAACACTTTTTATTTTTCAACCACTATATTATATTAAACACATTACATCCACTCGTTATTAATTTTTTAAAATATCATTATATTATATTAACTCTAGTGATGAATAATATGAACTCTAGGAAAGTTGAATAAAAACTTCCATAGTGGTGGAGGGCTGTCATACAGATACCTGACTGGAATCTCTGCTCCTAAATTTTACTGCCACTCTGTTTAAATTATATTTGAATCGAACTTCTAAATATCCAATAATAGATCTGCTTGTTACTAAAAGAGCTTCAGTTCTAATAAAGCTAAATATATAAGATCCCTTTGCGCCGCCTTTATTCCTACTTGTAGATGGAACTTTTAGCCTCCGTCTAGAGTCTGAATACAATTGGATTTTTGTGTCAGGGAGAAGAAACTGTGAGCTAATTATTCTTCTTCTTTACTCATTGAGTTACTTACACCTGAATAATAGAGATGTTATTCTGGTTATCTAGTTGGCACGCTCTCTGAGTCATGAGACTCAGGTGGAAAGTGTTTGGAGGTGTGTAGCTCTTTGTAGACCAAGAAGATATTTCATGAAGTCAAACCATGTTTTGAAATATGAGCAGATTTTTCTCAATTGACTTCCATCTAGTTTACAGTTAGTTCATCAGTTTCTAGATTTTATCATCAGTGGTAGGAATTTCTAACTTTCTCTAAAGGGCTATTTGGCATTGTAATAAAAATTTTAGAGACAGGCTACTAAGAAGAAGCACTTTGAATCAGAAGTTGATTCTTGCACATAGATTGAAATCTTGTTTTACACTGCTTTGTTCTGTATGTATACCACTCTATGTACATTACTTATGTGAATGTGCTGTCTTTCCAACTAGATCATTAGCAACATCAGGTTATGGTTCTGATTTCCATTTATCTTGATTCCAGTGAGTAAATAGTTCACTAATTTGCATTAAGTAAGCATTGAGTGATATCTTAGGAGGAAAATTCTTTCTCTTCTATTTTTAATTTCTCTGAAATATTAGAGATGAATGCAGAATATAGAGTGAATATAGAAAATATTCCTTACCTTTCTAGGTATTAGTGGAATAGGTGAGAGGAAGATGTTCAAAGGAGAAGTTCTATATGAACTACTTACAAAACTATCTATTTAGAAAACATAATAGTCAGAATGCCCTATCTGAAATAAGTCAAGTCTAAAATATGTTAAATGGGGTGCCTGGGTGGCTCAGTGGGTTAAAGCCTCTGCCTTCGGCTCAGGTCACGATTTCAGGGTCCTGGGATCGAGCCCTGCATCCGGCTCTCTGCTTAGCAGGGAGCCTGCTTCCTCCTCTCTCTCTGCCTGCCTCTCTGCCTACTTGTGATCTCTCTCTGTGTGTCAGATAAACAAATAAAATCTTAAAAAAATATATGTTAAATGACCATGGCTGGAGAGATAAAATATTTGACAATTTAAATTATCTATATTACTCAATAATATTCATGTCATATTTATTCAGCCTAATTTTTTAAATTACTTTTAATAATTCAAGTTTGGGAAATAAAAAAAACATTGTTTTTCAAATTGGTACTTCTTTCAACATTGATGAAATGCTGCTTAATGCAATTTTCAAATAAATAGGAAACAAAAAATTGTGAGTTGATCATATCACAGTCTGTCCTCACTTCTCAGATATTTACCAGTGATACTTCATAGGAAGAATCACATTTAAAAAGCTCATTGTTTGGGAAGGAGTTCATCTGGAAAATCGCAGACACTGTGGCCTATTTATAAAATAATTCAGATGTGGGTGATGATAACTATTTGCCTGTGTTAATGTAAAGAGAGTAATTGTTTGATGTTTTGCCAATTTTTAAGTCACACTGGAAAAATTTAAAATAATCAATGGATTCTTTTAAAGTGGAAATATTAGAGGCTTTATATATAAGTAAGATGATCAGACCTCTTGGAAACTAAGAACTTTACAGATTCTCAACAATTTGTGTGTGTGTATGTGTATAAAAAGGCATTTGTGATACATGAGCAGTACCAAGACATTTAGGTAATTACAATTCATTCATAAATAGCTTGCCATAGCCTCAAAAATATATTTACATATAGTCAAGAGACATAAATGATCTAGGACTGAAGTCTGCATTTGCCTTGGGTACCTGGTAAATTTCAAGTTCTATAGAAAGGTGATGAATCAAGCTGAAAAAAGTACTAATTATAACACTTTTATGAGACTTAAACCAATCTGTGAGTTTTTTTCACATTTCACATTTAAAACTTCCAGATTTAAGCCAGGCTCAAGAAAGAAAAATAGAATGAGAGGATTATACTTTCAAAAGGTATATGAGTTGTGTATTTGTCATCGCTGTGTATTTGAATATTTATGTGGAATTCACATGAATTTGGTATCTTCATCAAGAAATATTATTTTTTTCCAAATCTTTTACTGTTAATTAATATTAGTAATAATTACCTAGTTTCTTTATCTTTTCATATATATCAGGAGTCAGTTATTTAATGGAAAAAGAAATCCTTGCTTGTTTTAAAAACACTGTCTTGGGGCACCTGGTGGTGTAGCTGGTTGGCTCTCTGACTCTCAGTTTCAGCTCAGGTCATGATCACAGGGTTGTGGGATCGAGCCCTCTGTTGGCTTCTGTGCTCAGCTTGGAGTCTGCTTGGGATTCTCTCTCCCTTCCCTTTCTGCCCCTCCCCCTGTTCTCTCTCTCTCTCTCTCAAATAAATAAATCTTAAAAAAAACACTGACACACTGGGGCTCCTGGGTGGCTCAGTCGTTAAGCATCTGCCAGGGTCCTGGGATCGAGCCCTGCATTGGGTTCACTGCTAGGCAGGAAGCCTGCTTCTCCCTCTCCCACTCCCCCTGCCTGTGTTCCCTCTCTCACTGTGTCTCTCTCTGTCAAATAAATAAAATCTTTAAAAAACAAAACAACAACAACAGCAAAAAAAATCACTGACACAATTTTCTATAATCATAGGTTGTTTTATCTGTGGAAGATTAACCCTTCCCTGGAAGAATAAGCTATAAGAAATGATCTGCCTAATGGTGACCACAACTTGGATGCCCAGTTGGTGACCAAATCTTAGTAGTCTTAGACTAAATCCATCATTTTTCCCTGTCAAGCTATCTTCTCCTCTCTTTACTATTTTAGTGAACTGATGTCTCCATGCAGCCAGTTAGCAGCCAGGAATGTGGAGGTATTTTAGACACTGTCACCTTTGGTTTTACTCATTCACCAAATCATATAAGTTGCATATTTTCACCTATTATGAATTTGTCCCCTTCTACCCACCCCTATTGTAGAGTTTTTGTCAATACTCTCATCATCTTTTTGGGCTAATGAAATGCTCTTCTAATCACCCATCTGTCATTCTACTGCCTTGCATAATGGCTCTGTGTCATCCGCTGATAAATTAGAAATTCATTAAATTGCCCATAAAGTGTCCTTAAGATCCTGTATAATGGCCCCTGCTTGCACCTTTCATCTGGTCTCTTCACAGGCCTTAAACCCTAATTGTAGCTATTCCAGATTTCATACAGTTTTCAAATCACAGCAGGCTGTTTCCTAACTGCTTCTGTTCATGGTAGTCTTTGCTGAAAGTTACCCCCACCCCTCACCTTCCTTCACCATGCTGCTTCCCTAGCTGGCATACTCATTTCTCAACCTTCAGATCAAATACGTAAAATTGGTAACTTTGTTGTTTCGTGGCCTATATACATATAGGTCTTTCACAGTATTTACGATACTTTATTAACACACATCTATTTACTTGTCTGTTTTGCCATGATAGAATGAAAGTTGCTCAAGTATAGACCTACTTTATTCATCTTTGTATCTTCAGAAAACTGCAAAGTTTTAGAAGAAGAGTATATGGTTAATAGTTGCTTATTGACTTGACAGGTGAGGTAACAAAAGTTAATACCTGGGTTTTCAATAAGCATTTCAGGTGGAAGTCATATTTTTTGATTACTGTTGAGAGGCACTGTCTGGAAAGAAAAAAACAAGTTTAAAAGTGGGTGGGAAAACTTACATAAACTTTAGCATATTATCATAAGTTCTGTTTTGTCCGTGATTCTATAGCAGACATGGTTAAGAAAGAACCGCTATTGACACCATTTTAAAAACCATTTCAGATGAATGTTTATAAACTTTCTGTAACTTGATAGGCTACAAACATATTTGAAAACTTTAGAACTCCAAAAAAAAAAAATAATCCATGACAAATTAACCAAACTCTCAAAGACTGTTCATTGTATCAAACTACTCTTAATTCAAAATGTAAGTTACAAAAAAGATTCATGAGCAGATAATGACAAATACTAACATCAAGAATTGTTAAATATGCAAAATCTTGAAGAGAATCGCTTTCAGAATTAATTACATATATTTATAATAGATAAGGTTGTCTTTGGCTTCAAACCTCTGTGTTTTTCTTTCTTGAGCTTCTCTTATTGCTCCAACTTTATCTTTGCTTCAGTGGAATAGGCGTGAGATTAGTAGAGATTCTTCTGACTTCAGTTATCAAAATTACTTTCCTAAATGTTATGACTTACCCTTCCTGTTTGTCCTAAAAACACCTGAATCGAGTTGAACAAATGATACAACACAAAAATGCACCAATATATTTCACAATAGCTGCCTTCTCAGCTTTTATTAAATCATCACTTCAATTGCATTACATCTAACAGTTCAAAGACAAAATTCATAGACTATGTAAAAGTCAGTGGAGGTATAGGAAAAGAATAGTGAAAATTTTTGGTTATTGGAGGGAAGGTTTTTATATAAAATCTGACCCTTAAACTTAAAAGACCCCCAAGAATATATACCTAGTTCAATACCTTGCTATTAAATATTATATTATTTTATAGAAAAACTCCTAGAAACTAATGAAGGTATGTGATTTGCAGCAACTTATAAAATGGAAGTCAAGTCAGGGAAGAGGAAAACTGAAAACAAAGCTCCTGCCATCTAGTGTTTGATCTTTTAATGACACCATAAAGTGGGCTGAGGAGGACAGGCAGAATAGCCTTGTAATCCAGAAAGCAATGTCTTGGAGGTCACCAAGATGGCAAAGTAGGAGATCCCGGCCTCTTTCTTACCACAGTAAGACAACTATCCATGAACAAAAAAACAGCTCTGGGAGAGCTTAGGAATCCTTCTAAGAAAATTCCACAACACCATAGTACAACAACAACAACAACAACAAAAGCTGAGAATAACCACACAAAAAGGGAAGGGAGGGCAATTTCATTTTGCCTGCCTCATCCCATCCTGCAGGCCAGCATTGCTCACTGCCAAGAGGGAAACCCCCTTGCTGGGAAAGGGAGAGTGGGGATCCAGCAGCTTCCCCAGCTTTTTGGGCTACTACTGTGTTGGTTTTACTCCACCCAGAGACCAGCAAAGCTGAGATGCATAAAGACAGCTAGAAACAAGGAAGAAGGGCTGGGGCTACCAGTATCAGTCACACAGTGGGAGTTACAGTGGTTCCCAGTGACCTGCTCTGCAGAGAGCCCAGTAACTTTTACCACTGAAGAAATCAACAACCAACATAGCGGCTGCAGACCCCCCTGCAGATTTCACTGTCCCCCCTCCCCCCAGGTATCACATTCACAAACAGCAGCTGCTTGAGTCCCTCTCCACTCCTTCCTCACCCCACTGCCACCCCAGGGCTCACTGTAGCTGGTCCCAAAGCTGCGCACCTGCAGGCCCTTGGCCTGACTTATGTACTGGCCTTCATTGCTGTGCGCATGTCTTCGGCAGACACTGCAGTCACAGGAATGCACACCAGCAGCCAGGGCCCCCATAGCTGCTTGTGGGCCTGGTTCTGGGCCTGTTTCCTGTAACTGATTGACACAGTTGGGCTTGCTTGCAACCAGCCCCCCCAGCTGTGTATCTGCATCTAATGAGTCTGATTCCCATAACAGCCTCCACTGGTATGCACAGGACGAAGGTCTGCAGCCACAGGAGTGCATGCCAACAGCCAGGGTCTCCACAGTGCCAGCGCACCTAGAGTTAGTCCTAGTCCTTGCTGCTGGCCCTGTCCTTCCCCACTATTTGTATGTCTGCCAGCAGCCCCTGCTACTACGCAGGCACCTCCAGCTGGCCCCTGTAACTGTGAGTGTGTGCATGACACCAGTTCTAGCAACAAACACTGCCTGCTCTAGTCCCTAGCTACTGGACCTGGGGGCACCACTGAAGATGCCAACAGCACTCGCAGCCACTGCAGATCACCCACAGCACTTCAAGGACCACACAGTTAATGCTGTGGGCCCCAGTGGCCTGACTTGAGGAGACGTCATGTTCACCAGATCTGGATCTTCCACATGACTCTGCACTTGATGCTCTGCACTTCTAGACCCAGGGTCACAGCATGCTCCAGTGTGCCTCTCCTGCAGGTGAATGTCCTGTACGGAGATCAGCCCATAAAGTCTGGAAGATGTGATAGCTTCTTCCCATGCACCGACACCTATGCGAGGCTCTAGGGATCACAAAGAGTCAGGGAAATATGACTCCACCAAAGGAACAGAGTAAACTATTAGCAACTGACCTCAGAGGAATGGAGATAACATGAATGGCCTGACAAAAAATTTAAAATAATTTTTCTAAAGAAACTCAGAAGTATAAGAGAACACAGAAAGACAATTTAATGAAATCAGCAACACAATATGAGAACAAAATGAGGAATTCAACAAAAATCTAGAAAACGTAAAAAAGAACCAGGAGTTTTGGAGCTAAAGAATATAGTAGTTGAACTGAAGAATTCAATAAAAATCTTCGACAGAAGAAGGGACGAAGCAAAAGAAAAAATCAGTAAACTCAAAGACAGATGATTTGAAATTACCTAAACAGAGGAACAAAAAGGAAAAAAAATGAATTAAGAAGGCCTGTGGGATTCAAGGGACACCATAAAAAGAAACGATGTACATGTCATTGGAGTCCCAGAAGGAGAAGAGAATGAGAAAGGAACAGAAAGCTTTTTTAAAGATAATACTTTTGAACTTCCCAAACCTGGGTAGAGATTTGGATATCTAAATTTATTTAATAATAGTTCACCTCATAATTTCAGTACAAAATGATCTTCTCCAAGGCACATAACAGTAATAAAAATGTCTAAAAGCAAAAACAAAGAGAATTTCAAAAGCAAGAGAGAAAATGTTTTCTTCTTAAAAGAGAAACACCATAAAGCTATCAGTGGATTTGTCAGCAGAAATCCTACAAGCTAGGAGAGAGTGGGATGATAAATTTAAGTTGCTAAAAGAAAAAACAAAAATAACCCCTGCCACCCAAGAATACTTTACCTAGCAGAACTGTCCTTAGAAAGGAAGGTGAGATAAAGACTTTCACCAACAAAGGCAAAGGGAGTTCTTCTCCATAAGACCTACCTTGGAAGAAATGCTAGTTCTTTAAGCTGAAATGAAAAGATGCTAATTAGTAACAGGAAAACATGAAAATATGCAATACACCTTACTGGAAAGGTAAGTATATAGTTGGATTCACAGTATTGTAATAGTGATGTGTCAGTCACTTAGCTCTAGTATACAGGTTAAAGGGAAAAAGTATTAAAAATAGTTATAGCTGTAATAATTGTTGATGGATATATGATATAAAGAGATATAAATTTTGATATCAAAAGCATAAAATTTGGGGGAGAGTAAAAGGTGAAGTTTTTATGTAATAAGGTTAAATTGTTTTCAGCTTAAAAGACTGTTATATCTGTAACATATTTCAAGTAAACCTCAGAGTAAACACAAAACAAAAACCTATCATAGGGGCACCTGGGTGGCTCAGTGGATTAAAGCCTCTGCCTTCAGCTCAGGTCATGATCTCAGGGTCCTGGGATCGAGGCCTCAGCAGGGAGCCTGCTTCCTCCTCTCTCTGCCTGCCTCTCTGCCTACTTGTGATCTCCCTCTCTGTGTCAAATAAATAAATAAAATCTTTAAAAAAAAACCCTATCACAGATACTCAAAAAGCACAGATACTCAAAAAGTAAAGAGAAAGGGAATCAAACCATACTATTATGGCAAATCAGCAATTCAGGAAGAAAGGAAGGAAGGGAGGGAGAAAGGGAGTGAGGGAGGGCGGAAGGACAAAGCTGCCGGAAAACAAGATGTCAATTAAGTCATTACCAACCAGTAATTACTTTAAGTATAAAATTTTCCCTCTCTCTCTGGCCCTCCCCTCTGCTCGTGTTCTCTTGCTCTCACGCTCTTTTTCTTTCTCTCTCTCTCTAAGAAAAATACATAAAATCTTTAAAAGGGGGCAGGCACCTGGGTAGCTCAGTTGGTTAAGCATCTGCCTTCTGCTCAGGTCATGGTCCTGGGGTCCTGGGATCGAGTCCTGCATGGGGCTCTCTGCTCAGCGGGGAGTCTGCTTCTCCTTCTCCCTCTGACCCTCCCCCCTGCTTGTGTTCTCTCTCTCTCTCTCTCTCTCTCTCTCAGATAAATAAATAAAATCTTTTTTNTCCTTCTCCCTCTGACCCTCCCCCCTGCTTGTGTTCTCTCTCTCTCTCTCTCTCTCTCTCTCTCTCAGATAAATAAATAAAATCTTTTTTAAAAAAAGTGAGGGGCGCCTGGGTGGCTCAGTGGGTTAAAGCCTCTGCTTTCGGCTCAGGTCATGATCTCAGCGTCCTGGGATCGAGGCCCGCATCGGGCTCTCTGCCCCACAGGGAGCCCGCTTCCTCCTCTCCCTCTCTGCCTGCCTCTCTGCCTACTTGTAATCTCTCTCTCTGTGTCAAATAAATAAATAAAATCTTTAAAAAAAAATTAAAAAAAAAAGTGAGGTTTTCCAGTCAAAAGGCAAAGAGTGGCTGAGTCAATAAAGACAGAAGTATATACTAGCTGAAAGAGACTCCCTTCAGCTTCAAGGGCACACACATTCACAGTGAAGGGATGGAGAAGGTTACTTCATGCATATAGAGAACAAAAAAGAGCAAAGGTAGCTATACCTATCTTCCACAAAATAGACTTTATTTTAAAAGCTGTTACAAGGGCCGCCTTGGTGGCTCAGTTGGTTAAGTGTCTGTGTTTGGCTCAGGTCATGAACCCAGGATCCTGATATGGAGCATTGAGTCTGGCTCACTGCTCGGTGGGAGGCAGCTTGTCCCTCTTCCTCTGCACCTCCCCCCACTACTCTTTCTCTCTCTCTCTCAAATAAATAAAATCTTTTAAAAAGCTGTTATAGGGCGCCTGGGTGGCTCAGTGGGTTAAAGCCTCTGCTTTCGGCTCAGGTCATGATCTCAGAGTCCTGGGATCGAGGCCCACATCGGACTCTCTGCTCAGCAGGTAGCCTGCTTCCTCCTCTCCCTGTCTCTCTGCCTGCCTCTCTGCCTACTTGTAATTTCTGTGTGTCAAATAAAATAAATAAAATCTTTAAAAAATAAATAAATAAAATAAAAATTAAAAAAGCTGTTATAAGAAACAAAGAAGGAGCAAAAGAGACTACTGTGAACAATTATATGACAAAAAATTGGACAACCTAGAATACTGGATAAATTCCTAGAAAATACTACTCAACAAGACTGAATCAGAAAGAAATAGAAAATCTGAATAGACCAATAAGAATATTAAATTGGTAATCAAAAAACCTCCCAACAAGGAAAAATTCAGGGGCAGATGACTTCATTGATAAATCCTACCAAATTTTTAAAGACAAATTAATGCCAATTCTTCTCAAACTCTTCCAAAAACTTGCAAGGGGTGGGGACACTCCTAAACTCATTATACGAAGCCAGAATTACCCTGCTGCCACAACCAGAGAAGGACACTACAAAAAAATAAAACTACAGGCCAATATCCCTGAAGATTATAGATGCAAAAATTCCCAACAAAATACGTGTAAACCAAATTCAACAGCACATTAAAAGGATCATATACACTATGGCCGAGAAAATTTATCCCTGTGATGTAAGGATGATTTAACTACATAAATCAATAAATGTGATAAAGCACATTAATAAGATGAAAGACAGAAATCAGTGATCATCTCAATAGAAGTAGAAAAGCATTTTAAAAAAGTGTTACATCCTCTCATAAAAACTTTGAACAACTTAGGTATAGAAAAATATATCTCAACATAATGAAGTTCATGTATGACAACCCACAACTATCATCATACTCAATGATGAGATGTTGGAAGTACTTCCTCTAAAATCAGGAACAAAATAAGGGTTCCTACACTCACCACTCCTATTCAGCATGGTACTAGAAGTCTTAGAGTAATCAGACAAGAAAATGAAATAAAAGACATTCAAACTGGAGGGGAGAAGTAAAATTATGTCTGTCTGATGATGGTACAATCTTATATGAAGAAAATACTGAGGACTCCACCCAAATACTCTTAGAACTAATGAATGAATTCTGTAAAGTTTCAGGATGTGAGACAAATACATACAAATCAGTTGGGTTTCTATACATGACAAAGTTTTAAAAATTAAGACAAAAATCCCACTTGCAATAGCATAAAAAATACTTAGTGTTAATGAAAGATCTATACAGTGAAAACTATAAGACATTGATGAAAGAAATTGAAGAAAACACATAAATAGAAAGGCTTTCAAATTTTTACATCAGAAGAGTTAATATTGTTAAAATGTCCATACTACTCAGAGCCATCTATAGATTATATATTTTAAGTAAGCACTGTGCCCAACATGGGGCTTGAACTCACGACCCTGAGATCAAGAGTCTACCGACTGAGCCCGCCAGGCACCTCATTCAATATAATTTTATCAAAATTCCAGTGTCATTTTTCACAGAAATAATAAAAATAGTCCTAAAATTAATAATGAACCTCAAAATACCCTGAATAGCCAAAGCAATCTTGAGAAAGAACAGATCCAGAGTCATCACACTACCTGATTTCAAACTATATTACAAAGCTTTGGAAATCAAAAGAATTATGATACTGATATAAGAACAGTCACATAAATCAACTGAACAGACTTGAGAGCCCAGAAATAAACCTACACATTTATGGTCAAGTATTATTTGACAAGGAGCCAAGAATAATCAGTGGGAAAAGGATAGTCTTTTCAATAAATAATGTTGTGATATGTGGATATTCACATGCAAAAGAATGAAATTGCACGCCTGTCTTAAACCTTAAACCTTGCTCTGCACAGCAAAGGAATGAATGAACAAAATAAAAAGGCAACCTAGGTTAAGAGAGAAAATATTTGCAAACAATATATCTGGTAGGAGATTGATACGTAAAACATTAAACTCAACAGTGAAAAATCAACCCAGTTTTAAAAAATGGACAGAGGACTTGACTGGACATTTCTCCTAAAAAAATATATACGAATGGTCAAGAAGCATCTGAATAACAAGTACATGAACAGTATCCCTAATTGTTGGGAAGATGCAAATCAAAACCATAATGAGATACCATCTCATACCTGTTAGAATGGCTATTATCAAAAAGACTCTTGTCAAGGCTTGGAGAAAAGGGAACCCTGGTGTATTGTTGGGAATGTAAATTGGTACAACTGCTATGGAAAACAGTATGAAGTTTCCTCAGAAAATTAAAAAAAATAGTAGAACTATCATATCATCCAGCATTTTCACTTCTTGTATTCAAAGGAAATGAAATCACTATCTTGAAGAGATAGCTGCACTCCCAAGTTCATTGCTGCATTATTCACAATAGCCATGATAAACAACCTAAATGTCCATCAATGGATGAATGAATAAATACACACACATATATACATATATAATGCCATTGTATATAAAATAATATATAATAGATATCAATAATATAAAATACTCTATATAAAATAAAAATGTATTCTGTATACAACTTTAAATGTGAATATAAAATTTTATATATGTATTATAAATATTTTATAAACATTTTTATATATAAATATTTTATGTAGACTTATGAAATATATACAACTGAAGTGGAATAATCACTTACTGAGAGCTAGACATTTGATTTTAGTAAAATTTTAGCATAAATTATCCATATGATGGTTGACAAATTTTTTAACTTTTCTTTCTTTTAGTTTCTTTACCAAAGGATAAGCCACACTGCCCTGGAGTTGAAGAGAAGGCGAGGAGGACTTAGATTCTGAGGCTAGTTTGTCCCTGTCAGGTTTCCTCTAGTCTTCACTGTGGCAGAGCTTTTTCTTTGCCCTAATTTAACCCTGTGAACACCTGTACTGCACGATGGTCAAGGTCACCAGTCTTCTGTGAAGGGCATGACAATGGCAGGGTGAGGCAGGAACAGAAGGAAAACTACCTTGCTCTCACCTCCTAGCCTTCCCTTTTTTCTCTGTGTCCCAGGCAGCAGCTGTCTACATGTAAATCACAACCCTCCACCAAACCAGTTCAAAGCAAATCTTTGTCTCTCAAGGATTTCTCACTTTTTAAAGAATTTGTCAGATTCAATGTCTCTCTCTACAATTTTTTTTGGATAAATTTATTTTGGAATAAGGAAACTGCAGCCTTTATTAATATGTCATTTTGATGGGAGCCTATACCTACCTGATCCATGTAATTAGCTATAAAATAAAAATTTGGGTTAGGTTACGTTGAAAGTCCTTCCTAGTCATACCCATTCTATGATTTTATTGTTGAAGACAAATATTTTGGGGGAAATAAGGAGAGGCACATAGGGAAAGACACAGTAGTTCAGTAGAAAAAAACCACGATCTTTGCAAATTTCAGACAGTTGGTCTTGCAAATTTCAGGCAGACCTAATTTTGGTCCTACCATTAATGAACTGTGTGGCCTTAGGCAAGGTATTTAATTTTCTAGAAATTTAGTTTCTTTGATTCTGAAGTAAATTCTGTCTTATCATAGGGTTGTAGGGAGAATTAGATGAGGTAATGTGTGCAAAATGTACATAACTCCACTAAGTGATTGATAGCTATTATGAATAGTCACTAAAAACAATTTTAACTCATTTTATATCAGGTTTGCTTCAGAGATTAATGATATATTCCTCCCATACCCCATTTTTTGCTCATTCAGCTCAGAGCAACTTTAATTCCAGATAAACCCATAGTGTAGCACTGGTATCTTCTCCCAGGTTAGCTTCCTGATGGGTCTATTCTTTCAAATAATACATGCATACATTTAGATATCAGAATCAATTAGGATATATTCATTGACTGTCATTTGAGTTTTCCAATTTGAATTCACACTCCTCTGTTTATGATACACCAATTATTTTCAGGGAGTTCAAGAAAGAAATTTAAAGCAGAAGGTTTTGACTTTCAAAGTATGGAAATTCAGTTATACAAAGAGCTTAGTGACACATGCATACTCAACTTCACAAAATGAATGAGAAAAAAAAAATCCTTGAAAACGTAATAACTGGTAGCAGAGAGATTTTAAAATGAATGTTAGATTGTTCTGGAAGGTGTTAGCAGCTCTTCAAATGTATCTGAATAGCTGTGAAGAATAGATAATTATTAACAAAATTTGCCAAAGGGAGATATCTATTAAAAGTACAATAGCTTCCACGATACTAGTGAAAGGACAGTTTTTACAATCAACTGAAAAATATTGTGATCTGGCACTTGAGAACTCAGTCAGAAAGTAATCTTGGAACAAAATAAAATATCTTACCTGGATACTTTCCAAATATGCATAAATTCTAGAAGTTCGTTCAGATAAAACTGACTGTGGTCATCTTCATGCTGTAGACAGCAGAATGTATTAATATTTATAGAGTAAGTAAGAATGAGTACCAGATAAAAATAGGTCTGTAACTTCCTGCTGTCATTTTATTCACCTCTTTTGATAACCCTCATTCATCATTTTAATACTTTGTTTTAAAGACTTTACAAGACTCTTCTTAACTCTGTTAGCATTCTTTTAAAAAAGTGAATCAGAAAACTGAGCTTTGGTTGAGGATAAACCTCAAGGACAACTGAAAAACATCCTGGTATCACCAAGGTCAGACATTAAGTTCTAGCACGAAGGCAATTTTGCAGATACTAGTTCTCTCACATACATGCACAGTTTCTTTACATTCAGGCTGTGGATGCCATGGCAGTATGAGACTTGACACCTTGCCAGATCGGCTGGCAGACTCAGAATGAACTCCATTTTTCAACTTTACCACATCTTGCCTCCCAAATATTAGTGTAAGAGGAGTTATCAGGGGGCATGTGTTTTCTCCCAAGATGAGCAGAAACTACTCATCGTGAAATATCAGTCCTGTGGTCCATATGCATAAACATACAAACACACATGCATGCATACACACACTCATGTTCCATAACTCCTCGATTCGCCCTTCTGCATCAGGTACTCATGAAAATCCTATGCAAGTCTGCAAGGGAGAATGCGATATATTCCCTCGTAATAGCACTATTTCACTATGCACAGCTGTTAAGTTTGAGAGCTGAATGAGTCCCTAAATGCCTGGAGTGTGTGTAATCTTATATGTTAATATATGATCTATTTTTAAAACTGCCTGTTAGAGTTCCTAACAGAAAACATCAAAAGGAAAGCCTTTATATGGCTGGGGTCAAAGGTATATTAATATTTTTATTGGGTGGTTTTATGAGTAAGAGTAAGGCAGCTGTTACATGGAGAGAATAAGGCCATCCCTATAATATAATACTTTGAATGCATACTACAAAAAAGAAATGCTTTTTAGATGAAGAAAACTTTTTCTGAAGTTAAAAACCAAAGCAAGGGCTCCTGGGTGGCTCAGTGGGTTAAGCCTCTGCCTTTGGCTCAGGTCATGATCTCAGGGTCCTGGGATCGAGGCCCGCATCGGGCTCTCTGCTCAGCGGAGCCTGCTTCCTCCTCTCTCTCTGCCTGCCTCTCTGCCTTCTTGTGATCTCTCTCCGTGTGTCAAATAAATAAATAAAATCTTAAAAAAAAAAAAGAAAAACCAAAGCAAACATATAATGACTTATTTGCATCTTTCTGGATAGCATAATCACATCATTTTCAAACCACTTTACTTGGCTTCCAGAGATGCTTTTGGGGGAAGAAATTGGCCTTTGTCATATTGTCACTTAAAGAAGAATATTTTTATTTAAAGGAGCTCATAAGTCTGGAGAACAGGTTTAAGCAGTTGTCCATGGAATATATTGTACATTTTACTTTCCTCCAAAGCTGAAGGCCATTCCTTCATCTTCAGGAAAAAGTTAAGGTGTCTTCTTTTGCCTTTTTCCTACAAAAATCTCCTGTTGTATGTGTTCTGTGAATGTTTCCTTGAGCTAGAATGAAATCTTGATTTTTATGACTAATATCAACAGTGTTGACAATTCTTATCAAATTTGAGGGAGATAAAGAGAGAAAAATGTTTTTATAAAAGACTCACTTATGGGCACCTGGGTGGCTCAGTGGGTTAAAGCCTCTGCCTTTGGCTCAGGTCATGATCTCAGGGTCCTGGGATAGAGGCCCGCATCAGGCTCCCTGCTCGGCAGGGCACCTGCTTCCTCCTCTCTCTCTGCCTGCCTCTCTGCCTACTTGTGATCTCTCTCTCACATTCAAATAAATAAATAAATAAATAAATCTTAAAAAAAAAAACTCAGTTATACACATCTAATCAGGATAGGGATTGTAAAATTTTGAAATCTGAAAGATTTCTAAGGACTGTCAATATATTTTATGAATAACCTCATGGAACAAGAATTAAATGACCATATTTCAGTATAACACAAGCATGTTTAAAATAGGAAAGCCATCTGAGATGAATTGAGCTTTGCAATATGCTCGTACAATTAGAGAACTCTAAAGTATCTACTGTAAGGCAATGGTGTCAATAAATTTAATGGAATGACAATCACCATTATGTTCCTAGTATTATATAGAAAGGATATCATAAGCCATTTTACGTCATTTTACTGGAAATAAATGTTTTTATACAGCTAAGATAATGAAAATCATAGAGAATTTTGACACCACATTAAACAGTAGAATCAAGAGAGGCGACCATTTAGTATCTCCTTACCATAGAGAGTTCTTAATAGTAAAAGGCTAAAATACCATCTAGTCTAACACCTTAATTTTATGACATCAATAATTGATACCTATGTAGTCCTGAGTAAGCACAGGTACTGATTTAAGCTCTTCACTTACATTTTTCAATTAAGTTCTAATAATAATCATATTAGGTATGTATGATTATTCACATTTTTCTTAACCAGAAAACTAGGCTGAATATAAGCATTTGTCCAAGAGCAGACATTTGAATTTGGCAGTATGAATCCAGAATCTGTTTTTAGTCAAGTTGCCAAATCAGTAAATTTAACACTCTTCATTTTTTAAGGTGAAAGCTAGGTCTATATGCTGTAGAATTTATACATAAAAGTAATCACCACAACTAGCCCTTCATATTCGTCTGTATCAGATGTTCCTACCCTAGGCTTTAAAAACGTAATTATCTTTTCTTTCAAAGCACATATCTCTATCAGAATTTTTTTTTAATTATTTTATTTTACTTCAGAGAGAATGCATGTGAGCACATGCATGAGTGGGGGAAGAGGCAGAGGGAGATCTTCAAGCAGACTGCCCTCTGGGGGTAGAGCCGTTTGTGGGACTTGATCCAATGACCCGTGAGATCATGACCTGAGCCAAAACCAAGATTTGGATACTAAACCAACTGAGCTACCCAGGTGCCCCTAGGTCTATCAGACTTTTAAATCTAAATTTATTTATTGCATGTCTTCTTTACTCGAATGAGAACTCTGCATTCTAGAATAAGTAATGACGTATCTTGTCTGTTTCTGTATCTCCAGTGTTTATAAGAGTGCCTGGTATATGCTCAGTTATCTGGTAGGTGCTCAATTATCATTTGTTCAATGAACAAATAGGTATCAGTCTGTGCATATGTGTTTTCTAAGTCATAATTCTGAATTTTAAGTACGTTCACTAACCTGTTCCTTCACATATGAGATCCTCAAAGGTAAGTACTAAATATGGCATGTAAAAAGTATTTAATAAATATTTGTTGAATTAATTATTTTTAGATTGTATAGTAATGTACTTAGCATGGTATCTGAAGGTAAGTCCTTATAGATTTTAATAAAATATAATATTTTCTCTTTGGAAATATGGTGCTAAAAAAAATCCTACAAGACCCAGGATTTGGGAAGATGGAGACATGGAATGCCTTTCTAATAGTCTGTATGGAGGCCACCACTACTCTTTAATTGAGAGTCAGAGCTGGTTGAATCTCCTGGACGCTAAATCCTTGGAAGGCCTTGTTGATTTTGTTCAGTACTGTAACATTAGAGTAGGGCCTAGCACACAGCAGTTACATGTTAATATTTTGAGTTAATGGAGAATATATAAACATCAGTGTCATCAAGCATATTATCTATTTTAAATAACAGTGTTAGTGCTAGGAAAAGTTGTGGATGAGAAAAGCATTTATACTCTTTACCTGTAAATTGTTGAATTAGCCAAGAGATGGTGATATTCACTGTAGGAAGTGAATTTTGTGAGTTGAAGCATAAAAAAGGCAGCCACGTAACTTAATTCTTGCTGTGATCCAAATGACACATTGAAAAGCAGGCATTTCTAGTGACAGTTATACACTTTATACCCAGAAATGACTATATGCTTGTCCCAACAGTATATGACAACACTCCAAAGATACTTAATTGGCTGGCATTATGATATAGTGAGCTCTGTCACCAGACTAGCTCTGTTCAAATCCCATCTCCCTATTTAGTAACTGTGAGACTTTGGACCATTCAGTTACTCTTTTGAATTCTTAGTACTTTCATTTAAAAAAGGAAAATAATAGTAATTAACATTTTTTTTTTGCTCTTGAGCTGTTGTGAGTTAATACATGTAAATATTTATGATGTCCCAGACTTTTGGGTAAGTGGAATAGCTGTGGAAAACAGAACAAGGGGCTCCTGGGTGGCTCAGCTGGTTAAATGTGTGACTCTTGATTTGAGCTCAGGTCATGATCTCAGGGTCTTGAAATCAACCCCCATGTCGGGCTCAGTGCTGGGAATTGTCTCTCTTTCTCTCCCTCTGCCCCTCCCCTACTCTCTCTGAAAAAACAAAAGGATTGTATATATATATATGTATATATATATGTGTGTATATATATATATATATATACATATATATATATATATATATACCTAGAATTTTTACCAGTTGTACTGAAAGTCACATCTAAACCTTTTGGATTCAGTCACATCTAAATCCTAAGTGTACTTGTCATATAAATTGATAGTGTAAAGTATGGGCTATGAATTGACTGGGTTCAAACCCAAGCTCCTCTGCCTGCTTATTAGTCCCATGAATATAATCTGGGAAAAGTTATGGAGCTCCCTGTGATTTACTTTTGCTATTTTTAATAGTATTTGCCACATAGAATTATTGGAAGATTAAATATAATAGAAATGTTAATTTCCAGACATAAAATATATGTCAGTACACATTGTATCTGAGTAGTCATGCTAAATGGATTTAAGTTTAAACCTTAATTTACATGAAACTGGAATGTTAGTGATTTGTGAATTACAACCAACGAGATAGCTAATTTTTTAGCAACATGAAGGTTCTCAAGAAGACTGGAAGTTCTAATCATACGTTTTCTCTTCTTCCCCCATGTTGAAATGAAACAGATGATTTCAGCTTTTTCTAAGCATTGAGGACAATTTGAAGACTCTCGGGATATATTAATATTGAGAGTATTAGTTGTACTTTATAGTGTTTCTCTGTAGAGATTTCAGATGCATAGCCCTGCAGCTGTCAACACTGGCTGAGTTGAATACCAGTTCCAAAAGATTTTTCTAAACAACTCTCTTTTGGCCTCATTATGTTATATTCCACATAGATATATTGCAACCTAATGCACCACCTGACACTTTTCATGATGAAACACCTCAGACTAGGGGAAAAAAAGGAGTCATGTACTGGAAATCTGTTATCTGATGTAAATGACAGGGTGATGGGATTTTTGCTTAAAGCAGGTAATTGGAAGATTCTACAGATAAAGCTGCCAAAATATCAAAGTTCATTGCATACTGTGCAATTTGGGTTTGAAATAACTCAAGACATCACATAGGGAATAAAATTCATATCTAACAGCATGAAATTGTGTCATTAAAGCACAGTAATCCCTTTTGAGGTAGTTTTATTATGTATATTATGAATATTAATCTGTCCTGATTTAAATTGTGTTGACACCGACATAAACAGTCTTCAAACAGAACGAGAGTTGTGTTATTTTTCTTTCTTCAATGGTTTCCCCTTCACATTTTTTATTCTGTTCACTTTCTAGTGGCTTCATGGATAGTATGAATGCAATAACCTTAATAAGTTTCTCATAAATGATTTTTCCAAGAGACCAATTGATTTACTATTATACTAAGGTTGCAGTAATGTGTTCATGTAATTGCTTCAGTCCAAATTGTTAACAGGCATTTAGATAAATATTTCATTATGTTTCAGTAAATATACTCAAATGAACATCTATTCATTAAGCTATGTAATTCCAAATTGGCAACAATCCATAAAGATAGGAATGTTGTACTTAAAATGATCAGCTTGCAAATTGAAGCCAATGGTAAGAAAATCTTACCTTTCGAGATAACTTTCCTGGAACTTCCCCATTTTTCTGCAGGTTAAGTTGAATAACAGATTTATCTTTCTGAAATATTTTGTGGCTCCCCAAAGAGTAATCACTAAAGGAGAAAAAAAAACGAATACTTATTTCTGCCCATAATATCCCCAAGTGTAAGTTTTCCTCTCTGACTTGTTTCTTTCTTTCTTTTTTTTTTTTTTTGAAACTTAGTCTGGTAAAAGTTTTATATAGCCTTAGTTTTTATATATTTATTTAAAAATATATCCTCATATTCATTTTTAAGTGACAATTTAAAATACTATAGTTATTAAGATATTACAATTTTTTTCAAGTGCATCAAAAGAGAAAATGATTAGATAACTTTAGAATGGACATAATTTATAATAAAGAATATTTTAAATATTCAGAGTTAGTTTTATCCAGCCATCTCAAAGCTGAGGACAACATGCTTCTGGGAGGTCTAACTGATGCCACAAAGTCTATGCGGAGCAGTGAGGTGGAAATGTCATAAACTTTAGAGACAGATTTACTAGCTCCATGACAGGCAGATCAATTAAACTATCTGAAACTCAATATATATTTTTTAGAATTGATGTTATTAATAATCTACATCAAAGGGTTGATGAGTAGACTAAACAGAAAAAATATGCCTACATATTTCAGATATTTCTAATGGCATAATTTTTCTCCCTCCCTCTCTCCTTCCTGCTTTCCTTCTCCCTGTGTGAGAGTCATTAAAAAAGGATGTATTTGTTAATGTACTTTGTTTAAAGATCTTAGTTAAATATACGAAGGGTTTCAGAAGAAGTAAAAAGCCTTATGTATTAAAACATTTGAGGCCCTTAGGTGGATATATTCACTTATCTGGAAAATTCACTTAATATTTGAGACCACTTATTCTCAAAAATGGCAGAGAAATAAAACATTACTCTGTTGATAGCTACTAAATTTCCTATAAATGTTCTTATTTTGACAATTGCTATTTTTTTAAGAAAGCTCAATACCTATCCACTTATCAAAATGATGAAAGTATTCACAACCTGTGTTCTACACTCTGTGTTCCTTCCTCCTGTTAGATTCCTACCCTAGTGCTCTCCACGAGCTCTATATTGTTCCTTGCATTATTTCTACTGCTAGTCTAAACATAAGTCATGGCATATGTATTTCTTGAGCTCCTGCCTTCCTCATCACCCGAGTTCTGCTCCAAGGGCATTCTCCATATTCTCATATGGATTCATTCCTTTCCTTTCACCTCCCTCCCCCAACTCCTCTTTCCATGCTTAGAGTTCTGTTTTCCTATTCCTGTTCTGGGACCCCACTTAAGAGTAGTGGCCCACCTCGCTATCAAAATTTCCTTTCCTCAGTGTGTTGAAGTCTGGACAATGGACCCGTCTGGTAACTTCAGCCTCAGATATGGTTATTGCTTTCTTGAGCTATTTTACTTCACCCACCTATATACATACCCCTTCCTAGGGCTTCCAGATAAATTAGAAGATGCCTGGTAAATATGAATTTCAGATAATAGTGAATAATTATTTTATTGTAGGTATGTGTCATGTAATATTTGATATATATTTTTAAATTTGGGGGTTTTTATGAAATTCAAATTTAACTAGACAGCCTATATTTTCATTAACTAAATGCCAATTCTACCACTTTCTAAAAGGATCTCAGTCTTCCCTTATCTTTGCCTCACTCTGTGTATGTATGTATGTGCGTATGTGTATATGGCAAGATCTGAGTAATTATCAGATTTTGGGTAGTTACCAGATTTTGCAAGTCTCTTCTTTCCCCTATAACTCATCTCTCCATTTTTTAAAAGTTACTTTATGGGAATATAGTCTCATGGAAAACGCTTGAATTGTAGTAAACTGTAAAAAATAAAACAGAAAAGAAAAATTCTCCTCTGTCCCTTTTCCAGAATAACAATTATTCAGAGTTTATGGCACTTCTTTTGTAAGCCAAAATAAGTGGCCAACTACATACATATTTCTGTTAAAAATGAAATCATTTTATTTTACCTGTATCTCTAACCTATAGCTAAATGTCTTTTAACTCATTTTCTGAGACTGCTTTATAATCAGAAAATTTAAACCATCGCACTCATAGCAATGCCTTCTGCTATGTTATTGTTGGTTTATATTAACTATAATTTTTTTATTATTTTCCTTCATTTGTTGAGATTGTTTGAGTCTTCTTTGAGTCTCTTTATCTTTAGAGGCTTGGGAGATGTATGTATTTTTTAATCTTCCAGTGGTTACCTAATTTTTAAATAACATGTATCTTAAGTCTTTTCCATTGTAACTTCAATTTAGTCACTGTGTGTATCACACTCTTCAGTAAGCCTCAGAGCCTAAATATGACTTCAGTTCATTTCTCTCCCATTGCCCTCCAGTTGCCCAATTAGAGGCCATTTTGAATTTTACTTCCATATTCTCTTATCATTTAACTGATGAGGTTGAGAAACGTGTAAATAAAACAAAGTTAGAGATGGGAATTATAAAAAATACAGAACATTTTAACTAAAAATATTTAAATGGACTCTCAATCACCTAAGTTTTGATATCAGAGTAAAGAAAGCCTTTGATATAAGATGCAGGGTCTGCCGATGACCATTTTATGGCTTCTTTCTGGCATAAACCAAACCTATAAGTAATTATCTCTAACTTTTTGTTCCACCTTCTTTATAAAGAGCATGTACTTGGACTTGAAGAACAACCTGAATAAAGAATTGGTTTAGATTTTTATAATTATTGCTCTAATCTTTTAAAGTTGTTTCTTCCACATTTAATCCAGCAGTAGTAGTTTTTAATGATTCCTCTTTATCAATTATCTATAGAGAATTCAACTTAATTTTTTTAAAGCAACACTTTCTTTTTTTTCTTTATATTTATTTACATCTTTATATACAATTTATCTGGAGTGCATTTGTTGAGTAAAGAGTGATCTATAGCCCTAATTTTAGACATTTTTCCAACATAATGGCAATTTTCTGGAACATCTTAAATAAGGACATCTTCTCATCTCTGACCTGTTACATTTATCACATGACCAGTTTTCATAAATATCTGATCTGTTTCTGTACTCTAACTATTCCATCTGTTCCTGTGCCAATACCAAATTGCTTCAATTATTTAATTTTCTGGCATATTTTGAAGTGTGGAAATGAAAGTCACTATTTAAGAAAATTATATTATCTATTTTTGCTCGGTTTCTCTTCCAGAACAATTTTAGAATCAGTATGCCACTCTTAAGGAGAAAATGCTAATATGGTGTTGACTTATATTTAATTTATGGGATTATGTAAGAAGAATTGGTATTTTTATAATATTGAATCTTCTTTTCGAGGATAAATATATTTTTATATGCACCCTAATTTCACTTTTATGCCCTTGAGTAAAGTGTTAGTTTTCTTTCAGGTCATAATTACACATATGTTTGTTGCAAGATATTTTATAGATTCTGTTCTATTATAAGTCAAAGGTTCTATTAATGATATTTATTCATTGGTTTTATGTGTTGACTTAGCTTGTCAAAGCCTGCTGTAATAACTAATGGTTTTTCAGTTGATTATTTTGGATTTTCTAAATAAAAAATTATATTCTTTTAAAATCATTACTGTTTTATCTATTGCTTCTCCGTATTTTTGCTTCCTGTTGTCTAGAACACTCCCGAATAGTAATAATGATAGTAGACACCCTTTTCATTTTCTTACTTTTGTAGGAAATGCCTCAAATGATTAACCGCCAGATATGTTATTTGGTGTGTATTTCTGCTGTATATTTTTCATATTCTATTTTGTTAATGATTTTAAAAAGATAAATAAGTTTCAAATTTTATCAGATAGGTTTTCTGTGTCTCTCTGGTGCATCAAATTGAGAAGATCATTTTTTTTCTGAATGGGTTAATATATTAATTACACTGATAGATTTTCCTATTGTATAGTTATATTTACATTTTTGTGTAGATTTGTCCCACTGGCAGATTTAATTTGCAATTTTTGAATGTTTTTTTTTTTGCAAATCAAAATTTATATAGGCCTATAATTTTAACATTTTATTACCTTTATTTGTTTTAGGCATCACAATTAGGCCAACCTTGTAAACTTCATATACCTTTTCTCTGTTCTGGAACAGTTTATATAATTGGAAAATCTCTGTTCCCTGGAGGTTTGGTGCAATTTGCAAAAACTAACTTTTCACCCCACACTGCTCATTGTTTTCCTACTTTAATACTTCTCTCCTTGAGCTAATTTTGAAAGTTCATCATTCCTTAGTAAATTGTCTTGTTTTTTATAGAACTGTCAAATGAATATCCCAAAACCCTCCTATTTTAAATATCTTTTGACATTTTATCTAGGAGCTCCACAATCCCCTTGCAATTGTTTTGTTCTTCCCATGCTATCACTCTTCTTGTTTTACCAGGAAGTTTTTAGTAATATTTTTTCCTGCTGTTTCATGAGAATTTTGGTGGGCTGGTGGGTAGATTTGCATTTTACTGTATTAATCCAGTCCTGAGGATATCTAATTATCATTCTAATAATGGGGGTATCATGTATGATTTTTGCATGAAGGAAGATCTCAAAAACTGGAAAGGAAGAACAGTTCTGGCCCAAATCTCTCATTTTGCAAATAAGGACACTAAGTTTGACAAAATAAGACCAGACATTAGAACATAAATATTTGTAGTAAAAATAGCACACTTGAAATTTATTTATAGATTCAGACATTCTTGGTATAATGTGATACATGTGTTTTTTTCTTTCTTTCTTTTTTTCCACATGTTTCTTTTTACATTAGTGGGCAGTGAGGTGTTTTGCAAATTGCGGGCTAAAAATAACAGGTCTCTTGGGAAAATAGGGTTGGAAGACACCACTCAAATCAATATAGGTCTCTAACCAGAACACACATGGACAAACATATACAAATCTGAATAAAAACATCAGCACAGTTTTAAAGCAACTTCTTGCTAGATATGTCTCCAAAGGCAAGGAAACAAAAGGAAAAATGAACTATTGGGACTTCATCAAGATAAAAAGCTTTTGCACAACAAAGGAAACCATCGACAAAACCAAAAGACAACCAACAGAATGGGAGAAGATACTTGCAAATGTCTTATCAGATAAAGGGCAGTACCTAAAATCTATAAAGAACTTGCCAAATTCATACCCCAAAAATAAATAATCTAGTCAAAAAATGGGCAGAAGATATGAACAGATATTTCTCCAAAGACGACATCCAAATAGCCAACACACACATGAAAAAATGCTCAACATCACTCGCATCAGGGCAATACAAATCAAAACCACAATGAGATGCTACTTCACACTGGTCAGAATAGAGGGACAGACAAATGTTAGAGAGGTATGGAAAAAGGGGAACGCTCTTACACTGTTGGTGGGGATGCAAGCTGGTGCAACGACTCTGGAAAACAGTATGGAGATTCCTCAAAAAGTTGAAAATAGAGCTACCCTATGACCAAGCAATTGCACTACTAGGTATTTACCCCAAAGATTCAAACGTAGTGATCTGAAGGGGCACCTGCACCCCAGTGTTTATAACAGCAATGTCCACAATAGCCAAACTATGGAAAGAATCCAGATGTCCACCAACAGATGAATGGAAAAGGAAGATGTGGTATGTAAATACAATGGAATATTACTCAGCCATCAAAAAATGAAATCTTACCATTTGCATAGACATGGATGGAGCTAGAGGGTATTATGCTAAGAAAAATAAGTCAATCAGAGGCAGACAATTATCATATGATTTCATCATGCAGAATTTAAGAAAACAGAGGGTCATAAGGGAAGGGAGGAAAAATAAAATAAGACAGAGGGAGACAAACCATGAGACTCTTCACTACAGGAAGCAAACTGAGGGTTGCTAGAGGGGAGGTGAGTGAGGGGATGGGGTAACTGAGTGATGGGCATTAAGGGCGACGTTTGATATAATGAGCACCAGGTGTTATATGCAACTGATAAATCACCGAACTACCTCTGAAACTAATAATACACTATATATTAATTAATTGAATTTAAATACAATAAAATTTAAAGAATTTTTAAAAAATCTTTAAAGAATCTTTAAAAAATATAAAGAAAAATAAAAGAGTTGACTTTTAGAAGGGTCTTAGTTTGATTGGAAGAGGATGTAAGAAACCTTTGCTCCTTCTAAATACAGAGGCAATAGCAAAATGTACAAAAATTGTGGAATTCTGCAGTAAGCATTTTCAAGACAGAGCCTGAGGCTGAGTTGAGAAGAAAAAATGCATGTTTGGTGAATGGTCACTGGTCACTGTGTACAATACTGTCACCCTCAGCAGCTTCCTGTGTACTTTGCTTTTAGCCACTCTTTTTAGTGGAACAAAACATTAATATGCCAGAATGTTTTACATGTAGTAAGGTGACTTCTGTGGATAAGCTAATTTATGTTACAGGACATGTTATTTTGAGATTGTACTTAGTACCTCATTTTTTCAGATAACATATTTAAAATACTAACAGTCATTTTTATATATGTTAGCAGTAACAAAAACTATTATTGTGCTAGAATTGTCACTTAAGATTAAGTCTCCGATGTTACAGAGTCTCCAATAACCATAATTCTTTCTAAGAGCTATAAACTACTATTCACCTCTTTGCCATCACTCTACTTGGCAAGATTACCATTTTGGTCAATTTGTTTATGATGATCTAGGGCTATAATATCCAATATAGTAACATCAGACACATGTGGCTATTGAACACTTAAAATGTCACTAGTCTGAATTAAGATGTGCTCTAAGTATAGTATACATACTGAATTTTGAAGATTTAGCATAGAAAAGGAATATAAAACATCTCAATATTTTAAAATTTTTGATTACATGTTGAAATGATACTATTTTGGTTAAATGAAATATTTGAGTTAAATAAATAAATATTGTATTAAAATTTATTTCTACCAGTTTCTTTAAATATGTTTTTAAAGTGGCTGGTAGAAAACTTAAAATAATTATGTGGCCCACATTACATTTCTATTGGACAGAGCTCATCAAGGGGAGATGAAAGAGAAGAGAGAAAAAGAAAACAAAGTATTAAAGAATAGAAAGAAGGTTGGTATAGAGAATTTAATGAGTAAATGGAATAAGGAAAAATCAGTTAGTGTTTGATGACTCTAGGTATCGGAAAAGGATAGGAAGAAAGCCTACCATACCAAGACAAACAGAAACAAAAACCATCACTGCTAAGATGAGTAATATAGGAGAACAGGATTTGAGCACTGAGAGAAAAGGCCACATAGATATTACTATGCTTATAATGTAAATATTGGAATTATCTACTTCAGATTATACACAGCAGATGTTTTTCTGAATCTGGTAACATTTCAAATATGGCTTCTTAGTAGTTTTATTTAACAATCATGTAAAAATACTTAGACTGTTAAAAGAACTGAATCTTTATGATACAATGAAAAGTTTAGATTTTTTCTTCATATATACTAGTAAATCAAAATTCTGTATATCCATTTATTTATTCCTCAGCAAATCTTTGATTCCTGCTATGTGTTGTTAGCTACTATCTTAGGAACTGTTATGAGTATACCTGCCATTTAAGATAAACACCAAAAAGCTGAATCCTCGCACATAATTACTCCTATTTCTTATTCATAAATAGCCCACGATATTTTAAAGTATTTCTATAACAGTATGTTTATATAAAGAGAGGTTAATGACCTTAACACCAAAAAATGGTAGAAGTACTTCAAATTTATCTTATGGGCAAAAAAAGACATCCTAAGTAATGTTGGACCTACAAATATTGATTTCCATCAGGCTGGGTGGGCACTCCTTGTAAACTCACATTTACAAACATTATTCTATTATTGGAATAAATACATATCCTTTTTTTATATAAGATAACCGAGTTAGGTTTAAATATTCTCCATTCTTACATGTAAGAAGTAGTCACAGAGATGCATTATGAAATATTATAGCCCGACATAGAAAAAAATATGTCCATTTGATTTTATTGAGAGCCAGGATTGCTGAGAGCTATTAAAGATACTTCTTTAAGGAAATTAAACAATTAAGCCTTTTAATACTTAGGTTGACTAAGACATGTAAGGTGAATATAAGAAAATATTAAAATATTAATAATACTGTAGCACTCTAGAGAATAATTTTCAAATACTTATGTGTGTGCATTCTGTGCACACACCTATTCATTTTGTATTTGCCACTTAAAAATGTTGATGATGTTACATCTATCGTAATCCTTAATTTTAGTAAGTTTTGTAACCAATGAAAACACCCTGGATTTTTGCTTAAAGTGTTACTTGTTGCTTCTCAGCATAGATAAAGTTCACTGGTACATTGTTTTCCTCAATCAGTACTCATCAATTTTATTGTTATTTTGCTTTCAGGGAAACCATAAATAGGACAAGTTAAACTTCATGATTTAGAGAGACAAGCATAGGTTAAATTGTAAAACTAGGGCTCACAGCCATATGGTGGTTAGTAGACGAAGGTCATGGTTTTGAATAGGAACCCTCTATGGGACATAAATTGATACCAGCAGGTACAATTCGAGACAGAACTGCACCTAAGAGATCTAAACCTTTCTTTTCAAATGCCCCATTTTTTTCTTAAGAATTCCCTCCAGCTTGTAAAAGGGCAACTATCCCTCATGCCTCTTCACTTGAATGTGGTTGTATTTCTTAACATGTATAGTACACATACTTTTTAAAATTCTGATATATTTTTTTAAGATTTTATTTATTTGACAGAGAGAAACAGCGAGAGAGGGAACACCAGCAGGGGGAATGGGAGAGGGAGAAGCAGGCTTTCCCGCAGAGCAGGGAGCCCGATGTAGGGCTCGATTCCAGGACGCTGGGATCAAGACCTGAGCTGAAGGCAGACGCTTAATGACTGAGCCACCCAGGCGCCCCTAAGTTCCATTATTTTTAATCTAGAGGAAATGTTTTATAACAACTTTCAAGTTTATAAGGCCCTTTTTAAAGCTGTGCATTCACAAAAGACAAATAATAGCACGATTTAAATAAATAAGGTTAAGGAAGGTAGAAAGTAAATAAAGAGGAAACATATCAGTGAATGTGGAACTTATGTGTCCTTTGCAAAAATGTATACTAAATTACAGGGAGTTATTTTGGAGGTATGGTGTGCAAAATTTGTAATACAGTCACCAACTCAAGAAAATAAAAAATACAGATCTTATCCCATTTCAAGGTTTCGTTATTTTCCCACAATCTTCCAGAGGAGAAACATTCTTTAGACTTTACTAATACAAAACTTTTAAGAATTAAACTTAAAATAACACATGTAGGTTTCCTTAAGATGATAGTGGCTTATTTGAAATACTACACAATTCACATATTCTCTAGCTAATTCCTTTACTCTAAGAAAAATAGAGTTTCATTTGATTCAAAATTGGTGGGGGATAGGAGTGTGATTTTTATTTCTTAGCTTTTAGGAGTAAATGCTTTTTAGTGACAAAAATAACTTGATAGCTGCCTATTGATTATTACAGTTTTAGGTATAATGAAATTAAATTATATACCTTTGTTTAGTTCTGCTTTGCTTTGTCTTCTTGGAAAAATCATGCAACAGGTTTTTGTTTTTATAAAACCTTGATAAAACTTTTATAAAAACTTTTTTAAAAACTTGATAGAAAGAATCAAGTCTGTTGGTTAATGATGCATGTATATACATGACAAAGCTTTTTAGAAAACTTGGGTCTGAAATATGCTGTTATTCTTACCTGTAGCTTTTAATAACAAACAACCTTTATTTAGCACAAGCTCTCTCTTTGGGGAATTGCTTTCAAATGAAGTTATATAAAGAGTATTCACATATTAGTACTTTTGTTCTAGTATAGAAGTATTGGTTGAAACCAAATGCAAATTCGTATAGTATATTATTATTGTTATTCTAGCTAACTATTTAAGATAGAAGCCAAAATTCATTTTTAAATGTTAGGAAAAGTACTCTGAAAGAGATCTAATAACTGAATTGAAGAAACTCAAGATACTTTTAATGGATGATTTATTACTAGAATACAACTTCTGTTATATTGTGAGAGCTCTCAAAGTTATGATTTTTTTTCTAATTCTCTGACATGATTTGTGATTTGTAAGTGGAAGAGCGAAGTTATATAAAAGAGAAAAATACCTTAAGCTATTTATTTGACCAAATTAAGTCTAAAAAGCGAAAAAGGGTTAATTATAATATTGATAATCTTAGGCTGTTCCACATGTACTGAAAATAATCAATTTGTTCAATTTTACTAAATGGAATCCTTAATTTTATTAAGAAGGAAGAGACTCATTATTTTTTCCCCAGGAATGTACACAACCCAGTTCTTACTGCTAATGAGTATAATCCTTATATATAAAGTTTATTTTATATAGCTTTAACTTTATATAACTTAGCCTTTTCCTTACTGGTATTTAATAGTCTGATTACTTTGAATAAAACAATTCCAATTTATAATCAAATGTTTAAAGAATAAATTAATACAAATTGTCATGAGATTAGCTAGTTTTTCTAAATGGTAGATTTCTTTTAAGGAGATTATTTTGCAATTCTAATTAGGTTTAATTTTCAAAGAGGATTTTCTCACTCTAATCAAAGGTTATTCAACTTTTTCTCTACTAGGAAAGGTCAGAAGAGAGAAAAGGGACTCCCAAGTAGATAGCCAGATCAAACTAATCAATGCTGCTGATGACTAAAGAGGAAGATACTGCCTTCTAAATTTAGATTTAAGAATGTATATGACAATTTCAAAGTAAGATTTTTAATTACAGTAGGTTTGTTTTTCTTTTTTCTTTTAGATTTTTTTTAACACTCTGGCTTTTACCATTCCTTGACAAAAGTCAATTAAATCATAAAGAACAGTTTTGTTTTGTTTCATTTAGTTTTGTTTAAATCAAGGATATAACACCTGGTCATAACCATAAATAATTGGCCCAAGCAAAATTACCAAGAAAGATTTTTGGTTTCTTCTTATGCATCACTTGTGGTTTGCTACTGACAGTGCAGTCATGATTTATTCAGCAAAAAGCTTTTAAGTGCAGTAAATTTTATTGTTTCACACAGCACCTAAGAAACATTGTTTTTAAGCTGATTTAGAAAGTAAAACACATAATAAGACTTTTGAGAGAAGAAATTACTTAAACTACATAGGTTAGGAATAAGAAACAGAAAAACCTGCACTTCCATAAATGCTGGGCTAGATACTAAGAGGTACAATTGTGAAGTAACATTATATTTCATATATTATAAATATATTTATGAAGAAAAATCTCATGTGAGATGATCAAAGAGTAGGTGAAGGTGCAAGTTTTGTTACTCCCTGGAAGGACAGAAGAACCAGGCACACTTTGGGTTTTATTTATTTATTTTTTTAAGACTTTATTTATTTGTCAGAGAGAGCACAAGCAGGGGAGTGTCAGGCAGAGGGAAAAGCAGGCTCCCCACTGAGCAAGGAGCCCAGTACAGGACTCCATCCCAAGACCCTGGGATCACGACCTGAGCCAAAGGCAGACACTTAACCAACTAAGCCACCCAGGCATCCCTCACACTTTGGGTTTTATATCTGTACTGCATCTAACAGGTTGTAGTAGGTCCTGTCCTCAAGCCTACCACTGTATTAGCCTGATGGGGTCTGTCTACTGGATAAGCTCATGGGAAAAGGAGAAATGAAATTACCAAGGACATCTCCTACTGTGGTACTTAATTGAGGGTCTATAGACCAGGAACATGATGGAAGATGTTAATATTTTTTGAATGTACAAGATTCCTCTTATTCTTCTATTACTTCTCTATTTAATTTATTCAGATTCTAATTTACAGTTTTCATACTCCATACTTTATAGTGCTGACCATTTTGTATTAAGATATCTTGAACCAATGTGAAAATTGATAGTTTCTATCCTAATTCTTTAATTTTTCTTTGTTCATAATATATTATTTAAACCATGCATAAAGAAAGCAGTTTTTGAGGAGAATACTGTAGTTAATGAAACTATTTGATGTAATTGAAGTAACTGGTAAATACATGATATCTAGGTGTAAGAGGTCAGGAATCTTCACATTTTTGAGAATAGTTGTAGAGACATGGTATTAAAGTGAGTTCCTGTATTTATGGAAACATTGAACAGGAAGGGGAAGAGCTAGAGCAAGAGCAATAGAGAGAGAGGAAGGAAGGAAAAGAGAGGGAGGGAGAGAGAAAGTGGAATATTTTAATTTACAGAAAAAGTCTGTAATACTAAATTAGGATGAATGTTATAAATGAGTTGCCATAATAATATAGTTGACTTATAAAAAAAGAATTTGGACTTCCTAAGAAAGTCATCTTTCTTATTTTACAATAGGTTACAAAATGTACATAGTATCTTAATTGCTTTATTGATTAAATGCAGTTTTGTTTAATGTACTGTTTTGGAAAAGTGTGTAAATTTTTTTTCATAGATTCTAAATTATTAGGTTAGTAATATCCCTGAGCCTCTGAAGACAGGTGTGTTCAATGAAATAGCAAAGTAGAACTTAAGGAGGAAATAGGACTAGAGCATCATAAATATACTATTAGCAAAGTTATGAGAAAGCATTCAGACCATTGACATTTTAATTATGTTAACAAAACGTCTTAGCTACTTCCTCAATACTTGGTTCATGAGGTAGTTACTTACTTATTGTGACTATTTTGACAGACAAATATACCAACTGGAAGAAACTAAGGCGTTCACGTTTTAAGGATTTGCCCTTAGTTAGTCTAAAATAGGTGAAAAATTGCAGAAGTAGCAACTAAATTTAAATTATCTCTATCTTCATAATGCAGAACAGATTGAAAAGCATAATTCTGATAACATAAGGAGAACTTAAGATGAAAAAAAAATTTCTACATCATCCCATTAAAAATAATAGTGTTTTTTTGCTGGGGCAAGGGGAGGGAGAATATTTCTCTACTTTTAAGTTCACTGTATCTGAACAACCACATAATATTTTTAATTTACTTAGACCAACACTTCACAGGAGCTCAAAGCAATCTCTACACCCTGAAAAGATTAGTAAAGGCTTAATAAAATTTTTACATTTGTAATTAAAGATTACTAAAATATAACCCTACAGTTCATTTGTAAAGTAGAACAATACATTAAAAATAAATGGGGCGCCTAGGTGGCTCAGTCAGTTGGGTGTCTGCCTTCGGTGCAGGTCATGATCTCTGGGTCCTGGTATAGAGTCCCACATCTGGCTACCTGCTCAGCAGAGAGTGTGCTTTTCCCTCTGAACCTCCCCTTTCTTGTGCTCTGTCTCTCTCTCAAATAAATAAATAAAACCTTAAAAAAAATACATTTTTTTTAAAAGATGAAGAAATTGAAGTTAAAGGAAGTTAAACTCACTGTTAAAAAGCAACAGTGATAGAGTAGCGTTATCAATAGTGGGCAGATTGGGGAGGGTTTGTGCAATGGTGAATGCTATGAAAGGCGCAAGCCTGATGATTCACAGACCTGTACCCCTGGAGCAAATAATAATAAAAAAATAAATTTAAAAAAATAGTGGGCACAATTTGTTTTGATGATATTTATTTGCTTACAGAGTCTCAAAATTCCAAAAAGAAAATGTTTATCTAATCAGAAATTTAAGAAGCCCACGTTTAGTGATTTTAATTTACCTTTGTTTTAGTCAAACCACTTCTAAATGTTTTCTGGTTAAAGATTTTTAAAAATTTAAATATGTCAAAAAATGAGTATTCTACAAGTTATGTTTTCCTTGTGTTTGACCTAAATGCTGTATGCTCAATTATAAACCCATGTTTATAGCCCAAGTAAATGGTCATTATCCTTAATGAAACATTATCCCTATAATTTTTATTTTCAAGTGGTCCTTTATTATGTAGGAGGCTATGTTATGTATTAGAAAAATTCGGGCTTCAGAGCCAGATAAACCTGTGCTATCCTGATTTTGCTGCTTCCAAATTTTATAACCTTTAGGAAGTCATTATTTTCTCTTAGCTTCAATTTTCCCATCTGTAAAATGGAAATAATGCTTCTCTTATATGAGAATGAATGGTATTACATGTGAAAATTCTAGTCCATTAAAGACTTTTAATAAGTGAAGTAGATTTTGCTGTTGTTTTACTGTTATTATTTTCGTCTCCATGAGAAATTATTTATTTCCTCAATCTCTTGATAGCAAAAGAGGTAGGTTTATCATAGGGGTTTTGTAAATTAAAAATGAAATAAATCAGTATCATTTGTATTATAGTTCTTTTTCAAAGTGGAAGTAACTACTTTAACATTTTAGTATATAAGATTTCTTCTTAGGGCGCCTGGGTGGCTCAGTTGGTTGAGTGTCTGCCTTTGGCTGAGGTCATGATCCCTGATCCTGGAGTCCCGGGGTAGAGCCCCCGCTTCGCTTAGCATTCCCTGCTTAGCAGGGATTCTGCCTTTCCCCCCGGCCTCATGCTCCAGCATCCACAGGTACTCTCGCTCTCTCTCACTCTACCTCAAGTGATTTCTTCTTATTTTCCAAATAGAAATATACTTATTTTAGCAAAAATTAATATATTTAAACATGATTTGAAAAGACATATTTTCATCCTTAAAAACTATGATGCATGTTTTATTTCAAGACATATGATTCTGTATTTTTAATAATTTATAAATTCTATGTCTTATTATAATAAAATTATGTTCATGCCCTATCTTACCCCTATTCCGGAGCACTACTGGAGATTTAGTTTTTTCCCAGTTTTTGTTCTTACTGTGTTGTTAATACTAGAAATTATGTTATGGTAAATATCCTTTATAACTAAGTCTTTTTGTATTATTATGGTTGTTACTTAGAAATATTCACTGAAGCAGAATTGCTGAAACACAGATAATCTATCAGTTTTAGACACATTTCTACAGACCTTTAAGTGTTGGACAAAATTTTCTTCAGTTAGTGCTATATCAATGTATATTTCTAGCAGTTGTTTACATATTGTCCATTTCCAACTGAATTTCATCATAACTATTTTAAGAATTTGACGGGCAAAAATGATATTTCATTGTTTTAATTGGATGTTTATTAGGTAAATTAAATTCTTTAAATAATTTCTTGTCCATTGAATTTCTGTTCATGCTATTCACATTCTTTTTTTTTTTTTTAAGATTTTATTCACTTACTTGACACACAGAGAGAGAGAGCACAAGCACAGGGAGTAGCAGAGGGGGAGAAAGAAGCAGGCTCTCTGCTGAGCAAGGAGCCTGATGTGGGGCTTGATCCCAGAACCCTGGGATCATGACCTGAGCCAAAGGCAGACACTTAACTGACTGAGCCACCCAGATGCCCTCATGCCGTTCACATTCCTAGCCTGTTTTTCCTTGATAATTATTTTTTAAAAACAAAATTTTAAGTGTATTTTATATATTCTAAGGCTATTAACATTTTATCACATGGTACTGATTTTTTTTCTCAGTATTTATTCTTTAAATACAAGTTTATCATTGACTTTCTTTGCACTTTTTCCATATTCTTGCCATTAATCCCTCTGTGATCTACAAGCATTAGGTATATAATAATGCTAATACTGCTCACATGATAGGGCATTATAAGAAGTGATTACAGGACTTTGTGAATTTTTAGACAAGAGAGAGGGCAAAGATTATATATAACTTAGCTTTATATTCTCAATGATTAACCAAATGTCTTATATGTGTGTTGTTTCCAATAGGAGTTGAAGTAGACTAATATAATCTCTGCACCCCATTCCTGCAGACTAAAAAACTACATATATTTTTCACCCAGTGCTCCAGCATGAAGAACCTATTTTCTATTTCTCGTATATCCTTTAAGGACTTTTGCTCTATTGTTTTGTAGTTCATACCCAGGACAAGCAGCCAAACCCAGATTTGAATTCAGGCTTCACTCTACCAGCTTCCTAGTGTGTGATCTTAAACAAAGCCTCAGACTTCCTGTCTATAAAAGAGGGGTAATTACAGTGTCTATCATACTGATAATGTCATAAGACCTAGGAATCTACCCAATATGAGGTAACCAAATAATGAGCATTTGATAAGTGGTTATTATTATTGCAATCAAAGCTAGTCAGATACTCCAGATGAAGTGTAGTACTACAACTGTTAGAGTCTAAATTATTACCTATTACATCATTAACTTAATTATGTGTTACCCCGTGTTCCCTCTATAGAACATTATGAAGATTTCCAAGTATTTAAGGACATTTTTATTTATTTATTTTTGTTATTACTTTTTTTTTTTTCTTGGAGAGAGAGAGAGTTTGGGGGAGGACGGACAGAAGGAGAGAGAGAGAGAATTTTAAGCAGGCCTCACACCCAGTGTGGAGCCCAGTGTGGACTCCATCTCACAACCCTGAGATCATGACCTGAGCCAAAATCAAGTCAGACACTTAACCAGCTGAGCCACCCAGGCGCCCCTAAGACACAAGTTTTTAGACAAGTTGCAAGAGAATAAACAAACAAAAAAAATCTGAATGATTTAGATGTTAGAAAGAATGATAGTGAATGTTATATTTTAAAAAATCATACCAAACAGGTAGGATGTTAATCTTAAATAGTGAGTAAATCCCTGATATATATGTGTCTTTCAAATTCCAGTAGGGAAAAATGACTATAATTAATTTATACTAATACTTGTAACTTTACTCTCTTAATAAAAACCCACATAAATGATATTTTGTTAGAAACAACTTACTATAAAATATTTTACAAATCTGTTATGTTAACAAAAAAAGAGCAAAATGATATATACATTTTTAGCAATCAATAATTGAGCTAATTATGGATGACTTACACATTTGAAACAGCAATTGAGGCAAGGTCCATTATAAATTTGTTCACATTATATTCTTCCAAATTTCTGTCTCTTTAACACTTTTGTTTATGGTATGATGCTTCCTACTGATAATACTACATACATAAATTTGGTAATGTTTCTTTTTCTTTACATCTAATGTTTGTCATTAGCCAAAGTCCAGCTGTACATTTGAAGACATATGCATTCAGAGGATGAATTTTAATGAGTATTCAGTATAAGGTTACATTTCTCAAGTATTTCTCCTAGCTCTTTGGATATACTTTCAAAAACCATATGTTGGACAAAGGTAACAGCCTAGTCATTGGGTATGTTAATAGGTTCAAATAGGTAAGAGAGAAAGGGAGTATCTATGAGTTCAGTACAACAAAACATCTGTGATTTCATATAAATATTTATTATTATTATTTTGTTATAACTGGGATTACAAGAAAGGAAATAATCAGTCTTAAAAGTCACTCACAGTTAACATTGCACAATAAAGGTCTGGATTTGCTGATAATATTGTTAAATTCATCAGATTTTCATGTACCTTTATGATGGAATAATAATGACAGTGACAATGAGTATCTGAAAAGAAATATACTTTTACTTCCATCAGACTATTGTCATCTTTAGACACTTGTGGAAACACAAAGGAAAAATGTAAATGACAATCCACTTTATTGACTACTTTAGCTTATTACTCTACTCTCTAGAATAACTGCAGTACCAGCAGAGAAATATCTCCTTTCTTAAAATTGTATAATATTTTCAAGGTTGATCTTTAAGAAATTTCAGAATAGTCATAATTGTGATATAATAACAGGTGAGTTTTCTATCAAGTAAGTATTTGCGGTTGACCTACATGAGAATACTTTCCTAATTGTTATAAGAGCTGCCTGACTAAAGAAATGAAGGTTACTCTTTTATGGAAATGTTATAATGCTCATACTCAATCCCTCTGTGATTTTTAAATATCAGCATTTAATCAGCATACTAATATTTCAAGTAAAAAATTACTGCAAAATAATTTGTTACTTTTAAAAAACTGTGGTCAGTTCTAATAAGCTTTATTACAGTGATGTGTTTTGCCCAGGACTTTCTTGGTTTCAGAATTTAAATTTCCATGTCCTGAGAATATCACCCTCCTGGTCACAGGTCTCTTAAATACATGTTGCCATAAATACACAAAATACAAAATAAATCCAAGAATGAGACTAGCTATGAGTCATAAAATTTTGAATTCACCTTAAAAAGGGCAAAGTTGATTTAATTATGTTGATTATGAGTATAGTTTTTGTACAAAGTATGTTTAAAAGAAAAAAATGAAGCGTGCCTTAGCATAGATTATAATAATGATCAGATTTTACCTTAATAAGATACTTACTTCTGCAAAAATTCTTCATAGCCACATATACTTAGAAGATGATCTTTGGGGAATAACTGGTCATTTGTACAAAACTGTAGAATCTCTGCAATTAGGTCTTTGACAAGATAATTAGCTAAAAACAAAGATGAATAATAAAAAGTTAGTAAGAGCTTATCATATATTGGCTAAGAAAAAGGTTTTGAGCACCAAAAAAAAAGAGATATATACGTTACTATTGTAACTATCTAGCTCCATCAAGAGGAATGAAAATGAGATGCATCTCACTTATTAGTCTGGTTAAATTTAGAGATACTTTTGAAAAACAATTGTCTGCATTTTCTTTAATCAGTCTGCCTTTATATTACTGACAGACCTAGGTATTGTATTCCTCATGTTAAAACCTTAATACATTGTGGCTCTGCATAAAATGTATTCTACTGTGAGGGCAGTTGGGTGTCTGTCTGTCTGTTAAGGGTCTGACTTTGGCTCAGGTTGTGAACTCTTGGGTCCTGAGATCAGGCCCCACGTTGGGCTCCTTGCTAAGCAGGTAGTCTGCTTGTCCCTCTGTCCCTCCCCTGCTCATGTTTTTTTTTTTTCTCTCTCTCTCTCTTTACCTATCTCTCTCTCAAATAAATAAATAAAATCTTTAAAAAATAAGTATTCTACTGTGGTTACTCATAGGTACTTAGGAAATGCAGTGAGTGCCTAATCTAAATCTGTTAGATTCCAAAGCCTGTACTCTTAATGATTCTAAGTCTCCACAACTTACTGTTCTTCCTTCCCCATGTGGGAATCACTCAAGTTTCCATCTCGGACAGCATTATAATAACTTTAATAAATGTGTTTTTTTTCTCTACCTTCTCTGGAGCTCAAAATGTAAGCAAACTATAGGGTAAATTCCTTTGTCTTTATATTCCATAATCTCACCACTAAGCTCTTACATACATCTGCCATTTAATGGTGGCTAGAACCATACTGACTTGTTACAGTTATATTTGTCTATGAAATATTTTCCTAATTATAGATGACAAGTAGTACAGGGCTCATTTATTACCATAAATGATAATAGTTGAAAATTTACATATATATGTCTCCTTGCTTTGAGGGTGATCTCACAGTCTCAATCAATGAAGCAAGTGCAAACAGACTGTACAAATGACACCTAACCAGTGGGAATTTGAATAGCATACTGCAAACACTCAGTTGTATTCGTCTGAGTTGTGTTTAGTTTGCAGTTATGTGTTTACTTTGCTGTAGCTTCTTTTTCTTCCATAGCTTTTTGTTTGGAGTAAAAGTTTTTTGACACAAACTGGCTAACAAAGTGTAGTGCAACTGACATAGCTGGATCTGCCACAAAAAAGTTGGGGGGAGAAGAATGCTGGATTTTAAAATGTGGGTTTCATTGTAGAGCAAGGTATTTTCTAAGAAATGATCAGAGAAACAAATGGTAAAGATTACGTGGAATTAGAGATTGTGGAAATGCTTTGACATGGTAGAGAGTGTCTTAAACCCTCTGTTGCTTGGGAATAATGACTGAAATGCCATGATAGAGGCTAGAAGAAAAGATGGCCACAGCAAAATCATGACTCTAAGGACTCTGACAAGGAGGGGAGAATATTGCCAGTATACGATGATAGGAAAATATCTCTGGAGACACCAGTTCATTTTAATTAATTTGGCTCTCCCATTTTCAGGCTGTACCCCCTGTGCTATACAGGGCATATATGAATTTATTATTTCACTATGGTCATCTTTCCACTCTGTGTGATAGACTCCATAATCCAATTTGTACTGTTACTTATCTCCCACTGTTTCATGTTACTCTTTGAAAGTTTCGTTATTTAAATTAGACATCTCTAAACCTCAGATTATCATCTTTCTCCTTGAAGTTAGCCAGTAAGTGTCTGTAAGTTAAACTTCTCTTCCATATTATAAGCCAACAAGTACTCTGGCTTCTTTTAAGTAGATTTTATACTTGTACTTTCACTCTGGCAGCTAATATAATACTTTTCCCAATTCCTTTTTTTTTTTTAAAGATTTTATTTGTTTATTTGACAGAGAGAGTACAAGTAGGCAGAGAGGCAGGCAGAGAGAGGAGGAAGCAGGCTCCTTGTGGAGCAGAGAGCCCGATGCGGGCCTTGATCCCAGGATCCTGAGATCATGACCTGAGCCGAAGGCAGAGGCTTTAACCCACTGAGCCACCCAGGCGCCCATTTCCCAATTCCTTTTACTCTTCCACTTGATGCCACTTGATGCAGTCCTTCTCAATCTGTTGACCCTATTGCCTACCATATCGAAGAGAAAAATGCCCATTTGAGATTCTTTAATTAAGCACCCTGTGCATTAAATCTAGTTTTTTGCACATCATCCTCTACCTCTTTACCCTCCTTTTGAAATGTAAGTATCATTGCTTTTTACTATCTCTTACTTCTTAATCTTTTATTTTTCTTGTACAAGCTTCCATTTCCATCAGTTAAATCCTCTCTTATATATTCAATATCCTCCACTACTACATGCTTTTGTCTTTTCTTAAAATTGCTGTTTCTCTTTAATCTTCTCATAAAATCTCCCCTCATCCATTTCATTACATTAAGATAGTTTTTTTTTAACCTTCCCATTACTGCCAAACTTCTTTAAAAATTAGATAACTTCTGCAAACCATTCTCAATCCCTCTTTAATCTTTGCAAACTGACTTCTACATCCAACACTGTGCAGGTCACAAATGGCCTCCTAATACAGTTCTGACCATGAATCGTCTCAATCTGAAAGGAAAGACACTCTAGAGTAATCTTTTGTACCTGGAAATAAGGACAAGGGAATCATCTTCATTGAAGTGATAATTGAAGATTATGGAACACAGAATTCTTTGCTCCAAACACCTACTTCTCTAAAGGATTCCATTTCCTCACTCTTGGGGAACCAGTGTTCTCTTTGGATGAAAATGCCATATCCTCACCAGTCTCCTCCTCTTTATTTGTCTAAATTTCATTATTCCCTAAGTATCTAGGACCAACTTCTACCTTTTATTGAAGTCATTCTTGATATACCTTTAAGATACACTATTTTGTCTTTATAGCACATCTGTATTTACTAGTAAAACACTTACATGAAGTGTGAAAGGATCATAGTTTTGGCATAAAGATTATTTCAAAGTGAAAACATTTGAAATCTTATCTGAACTTTATCTGACTCAAGCAGAGACTCCCTAAAATACAGCTTCCATTAACTTCCTTCTGAGGGAATTTCCTGCCAATTCCAGGAAGGAGACAGACAGCCTATCCACTAGCATGAATACATATATATAGTTCCTATTTTCCTATTGAAGCTCCAAATGACGCCCCCTGCACACACACATACACAATTTTACATTAAATTGGTATATAAACCTTTACCTCTGGGTATTCAGCAAGTAATCCCTGCATGCATATGTAGATAACTTTACATTTTCTCCTACTAATTTGTCTATTGTCAGCTAAGTCACAGCCACCACCTCCACCCCCTTCAAACATAAGTGGATAGAGGAAAGATTTTCCTCCCAACAGTGACATATGCTACTCTGTGTGTTTTCTTGAATATGTCTTTTCTCCTCTGCTTCATCCTCCTTCTTCCTCTGTACTTCATCCCTTCCTCCACCTCCTCTTCCTCCTTCTTACAAATATTTTTAATATCGTTGAGAGTACAGACATCCTCTTTACTACTATACATCTCTAAGACTGACACAATGACCTAATCACTTTCCTGAAACTTCTCATAAAAGTCAAAAATGACCTCCAACTTACCACATTCAACAAAAGAACAGAGAGAGAGAGAGAGAGAGAGAGAGGGACATGTTGGAAATTGAATATTTTAAACTGGAAGAAGAGAAGTGGTCTCCCTAGATCACAGTTATTCAACCTCTTCTCCAGCAACTGAGGGCAAGATGACACAGACTGTGATGGGCTCAAGGTTTACCACCACTGATTTTGGCTGGGCAGTCAGAATCCTGCTTTTAGAAATTTGGAATTAGATCTAATAGAGAGATTGAATTTTCTTTGGCCAGGTAGCTGGCCAAATAGCATTTAAGCTTGAGAGCTTGGCTTTCCGTGTGGCAAAGCAAGGGAAATGAGTCAGCAGAAAACAAGGGAAATCTGAGAACCAGTTACATATAAGAGATGAGGTGAGATACATATAGGAATTTTGGACTGCTTATTCATCTGTGCCTTTAGTACATTCCTGAATCTGCTGAATTCTTACTCTTAAGTTCTGTAAGAAATCTCTATATTCTTTATGTTTTTTTTTCTTCTTAAGGCAGTAGGAGTTGGTTTTTGTTGGTTTCAAACCAGATGGTCCTAACTAAATATTCCAACATAACTTTGTTATGGTTGTAGCCATCTGTACTAACTCAGAATCTTGACTAGAGTAAGAAAGAAAAGAGCAAAATAATTATATTAATAACAATCTATGAAAGAAAATATTTGTTGGATCATTATTTGTCAAGAAAACTATTCATATGCAGAAACTCTTTTAGTAGCAGCTAATGTTTGAAGAACTAATTGTTTTGCAAAATAGTTGACAATAACAGTGAAATAAAATATTAAACAACTTTAAAGTGATTCTAAAAGTTTAGAAAAATAAGAATCATCTGATGAGTTTGATAAAATGCAGATTCCAGATTCCAGGATCCATCCCCAAGACTGATTCAAAAGATCTATCTGTTCATTATACATAAGGCTCCTACAGTTTGTACAGTGGGGATAAATACTATGTATCGGTGCCTGTTTTATGTCGTAATTTTTTCACATTTGAATGACAGTTGTTTCTTATGGGTAGTATTGCCGTTTTCAAATATATATATATTCATTCATATGCTTTTTGTATAATCTTTTTTGAAGATTAGATTTTGTTTTTAATATGCTAAAAATTTGTTATACTTGCCATGACTATTTTATAGCAAGAAAGTAAAGTGTCCTGGGGTGAGCTATGTGAGTTCTTAAAAACAATAGCTAAACAAATGTTAACAAAAGGTTTCCAGCTGTTTTCCTCTTAACTCTACTTCAGGGCAAAATACTAGCATTTAATAATGCTTCTTTTAATGCTTTCAGTCTGTGGACTCAAGGCTATGCAGCCTATACCAGCTTTACATAGATTTTTATATTTATTTGCAAGGTTGCTTACCATATGGCATAAAATGAAGTAGTTGCGTTGAGTTATCAATACAAATATTTATATTAAACTTAGTATTAGAAAAAAGCTGATAGGGAAATGCTGTAGTTGTGCTCCAGATCCTCCCTGAGTTGGAATTAATGTCAGCTGCATGATATGTTTCTCTTATTCTGAAAAATATATGGAAAATAATACTTAGGAGAAGATTACAAAAAACTTCATGCACAGTTTTGCTATAGGAGATTTAAAATATGAAAACAATCAGCAGCTGATTTGTGCTATAGTGCTGTTAGCAAGGCCAGATTGGTAAAGATTGCAGTTCTACCAAAACAACGTAAAGGACCATTCTTAAGATTTCCCCAGGAGTGTCTCATTTGAAGCAATTAAGAATACATTGTCATTCCTTAGGCATGAAAATTCATTCTGAACAATGATTACTTCCTTCATTGACCTTACTTTAGAAGCCTGAATGCCTCTCCTTGGTTTTCCATAACATTCTCAAGCTGGAAGTCACTCATTATGATATAAGGGTTTTTTTTTTTTTAATAAATTACCTTGTGTCCAATGGATAAATACCATTCTTGGCTGTAAATTTTTGGATTTTACAGAAATTTCTGGATTTTACATAAGTAATTTAGCCCAGAAGTCATTTGTACACACCGAATAATTCTTTATTGCTCAAATGAGTCAGAGAATTGCAAAATAGTTTATCCTTGGAGCCAGAAGCCTTGAACTTGAATCTTGACTCTTCCATTTAGTGGTTTTATGGTCAGAGGCAAGTTATTTGACCAGTTTCTTTGTTTGTACAAATGAGGTTATTTATATCTATTTCAAAAGTTTATTGCTAGGATTAAACGTGATAAAGCATGCAAAAGGTTTTTGTAGAATGTAAACATATATGCACCCATATGATGTATCATAATTATCATTATATATTATTATAGTTGTATCCTTGTTGATCCATGTTATTGCCCACACATAGAATATAACATAAAATTATTTGCAACTTAGATGTTTAAAATACTTTTGATGATGAACATGAAATCATCGGGGGGGGGAGTTGTTGTTAATTATGCAAACATCTAAATTTTGTAGTGCTATTGCCAAAGAGAAAGTGATACGTTCTGTGTATAGAAGGTATACTACGCAGTCTATGTAATGTATCAATATGAATTACATCCTTGGCATTCATTCTATTTGTGCATCATTAAATAGTGCCAGGCTCACTAAAGTAGCTTAATCTCTGTGCCTTTAAATTGCACAGAAAGAGGGCGCCTGGGTGGCTCAGTGGGTTAAAGCCGCTGCCTTCGGCTCAGGTCATGATCCCAGGGTCCTGGGATCGAGGCCCACATCGGGCTCTCTGCTCAGCAGGGAGCCTGCTTCCTCCTCTCTCCTCTCTCTCTGCCTGCCTCTCTGCCTACTTGTAATCTCTCTCTCTGTGTCAAAAGAATAAATAAAATCTTAAAAAAAATAAATAGCACAGAAACATCCCCTTCTTGAGGGGCCTGACAAATGAAAAAGTGTGTGGCATGCATCAGGATCCTTATTTTCTGAATCCCATCCTCATCCTTGCTGATTCAATGGATCTATGGAGGAATCTTCACATTTTCTCTACTAACGGTTTCCTAAGTAAGTCATTACTGCTGCTACTCCAGAACTACAGTTTGAGAACCCATTGTTTAGGATAAAGATATGGGTCACTCTCCTTTGTTACGCCTAAGATAAAGGTCTAGACTCCAGTTCTGGTTGAGGGACTTTATGATTTAGTATTCACCGTATGATAGGATACTACTCCATGCATACAGGATTTAAGTATTCTACTGTTTGGGGGAATTAAATTTAAAATGCACATTAATGACCTATTCTCTCCTAAAACTTTGTTGAGTGTCTACTGTGTTCAAAATTTTTCATATGCTATGCCATTTTATTGTATTTTTTACAAAAATGCGACACATTCCTTGAAAGATGTGGCTTAAAAATATGTCACAACACGAAACCAAATCCAACAAATTAGACAGCTTCCTTAAAGGGTGTATAATAGGAATATCAATAACACTTTTGGGTATAGTTATTTAAATATTAGACAAAAAACAGATAAAATTGGATACATAAATCCATTCTATTGTGACCCTCTTAGGAAATTTGGCTTTCAAACTCAATTTGATCTTTTGAATTAAGAGCCTTGGACATTACCTAGTACATAGATCCTCCGAAATAGTTGCTGTTGAATGAATAGTGTGTTTGTGTACAAAATAATTATGCATCTATAAATTTAATTATTTTATATATGAGTATACATCAAAAAAGATTATTGAAAACCAAGATAAGTGCATGTGAATATAACCTCTATCTTCCTTTCACTACTCTATGAAGTTTATTATTGTTTGGTTGTCTGTTTTAGTTTTCACGGTTACTTTGAAAGGAACCATTGAGACAAACTACATTTAAGAATTCAGAAAATGCCCCATGAGCTACTGACAAACCATTACATAAAATATTTTCCGTCGCTACTGGATCCACAAGAAGATTTATCTAAGGATATTACATTGTGTTAAAAAAAGTGATGGGAAAGACGAGTAATAAGTGTTTTGTCAATGAATTTATACTGAGCGATATCTTGTGATATTAAGATAGCTATTTCTCATGCTTAGAGGGTAGAAATGATTACATCTTAGATTTAAAGTGTCAAGTTCCTGACAATGCTTGTCAATTTGTGAGTAGTTTATTCTTGAAAGACTCAATATTGATATCTTTAAAGATCCTAATTTAGGAGTACAAAGAGTCATTTTAATTTTTTCTGTGAACAAGAGTGAGACATTAATTAAAATATTAAATATTGTCATGGATTTGAGTTCCTTGGTTTTGTTTTTTGTTTTTTATCTGCGTACCTTTCAATTCTTCCAATAGGGTTACAAGTTTTTTAAGGCAGAGACCTTGCTTTTCTGTTTGTTCTACATTTGAATATCTCTCATATATGGACTATTTATTAGGCTTTCAAATAGCCTTTTAAATTAATGATTAAATAAATTATTCCAGTCTTTAATCCCAAATGATCATTTAGTAGTAAACTGCTATAGCTGATAAATAAATTATAGTTCATTTATATGTATATTTATTATTTTTAAAACAGCCATAAATAGATAAAAGTCAAAAGAACAAAATGTAAATGCATTAATTTTTCAAAACTTTAGGGAACCTTAGCAATAGAAGAGATGGCGTTATATAAATTTTAACTGCAAATGAGAAATTGGTCTTTAAAAAAAAAGGCATCTATAGTTGTAAGTTCATTTTAAATGAGCAAAAAGAGGATCAGTGATGTTTTTGTAATATCCCCTAGTGAACAAATTTATTTTTCAATGGACAAACACCCATGCATTTGCACATTTATTTTGGCAGTTCATTCAAGGTAAGATTAAGTTATTAAGAGGAGGGCACTCTCACCATTTTAAATAGTATATCCCAGGTAAGAAGGATAAATCTATACTATTTTATGACAGAACCAGAGAAGTCAGTCAATTATGTCATTAAATGAGAAATTAATTCACTGCAAACTAAATGATCAATAAATAGCAAGGGCAGTTCTGAAATTATGAAACATCTAGCTTTAACTGAATTTTCAAGAGAATAAAATTATTTGACTAAAAACAACAAAAACAATGCCAGAAGTTAATGAACTAGTTTGTCACAAATGTATATTTTTCTTTATGTTAAAAAATTCTAAAAAAAAAAACTTTAACATTTTGTATTCAAAATTAATCAGTTCAATGATGTTAAATTAAAATAGACAAATTTATGCTGGTACAGAAATTTCAAAGTGTAATGAAATAGCGACACTCACTTTTTTACTTTGTCACAGAAGGAGGCCAGAGTCTTATTACTGCCTTGAGGTACTTCAACTAGCCGAAGAGAACAACCTGTCAGCTTAAAATAAACTGTTTAATTAGTATAGTTTGGAGTGGAGAAAACATTAATACAGTTCTACAATTTTAATTTTGTTCTAAAGATTCTGTCAGGAAGGAAGACCTTCCTCTGCCCTAGGGTCCTTCTAGCTGGACTTAGAATCAGATTGACAGGAGACAGACTAACAGGAGAAAATCAAATTTCACAGGCCTATGTATGGGGAATCCACAGGACAGAAAATTACAAAAACAATGAGGCAACTGGAAGCTTATTAGAGCTAGGGAGAGGGGGAAGGGGCTTAGAGGGGGAAGGGGTGGAAAGCCATTAGCAAGAAGGGGAAAGATGTTTGAAAACAAAGGTTGCCCTATTACCTGGGTAAATTCCTTAGGTAAAGGGGAGTCTCTGTTATTAGCTCCCTTCCTGTTACAGACTGTTCTTTCCTACGTAAATTCAAGCAGTTGTGGAGGAAGTGGAGAGTTTTTTCAGCATCTGCTGGGTATTATTACTTGAAATAATTATAATTTGAAATAATCTTTATGCCGAAGTGGCACGATTTGGGGCATCTCATCCTGAATCCCTTCAATTCATTCTGTTTTTTATTTTTATTTTTTTGGATTTTTTTAAGTGAAGTAATGTATATAGAAAATGTGTATATCTTAAATATGTAATTTAAGTTTGAGGAATATAGATAATTGTTCTATCAATATCACAATAAAAATACAGGACATCTCCATCACGTTAGAAAGTGCCCTCATACGTCCTTTTGTCAAACTGTACATCAATTTGGTAACTTCCGTTATTCAGATTGCTAACATCATAAATTAAGTATATGTGCCCTTTCCTTCTGGTTTCTTTCTCTTAAGTGACATATATTTTTAAATTTATCTGTGTTGCCACATATCAGTAGTTCATTTTTTATTGCCAGTGAGTACTGTTCTATTGATGAAGATTTCACAATTTGTTTTTCCATCTTCCTGTGGATAGGTATTGGGTAGTTCATAGCTTTTATAAAGAAACTATTAATTTTCATATACAAATATTTATATGGACCTGTGTTTTATTTCTTAAGAATAAATCCATAAATGCTCAGTCAGAGGTGGGTATATGATTAAAAGAAGTAGTTATTGCATTATGTATATTGAAGTTGTTATTAGGTACATAACATGTTTATTGTATCTTCCTGATTGACCCTGTCATCATTATGAAATGATAATAATACTAATAATACTCTGACTTGAACTCTTTTTCTGCTGTTAATAATCAGCTTTTTGTTTGCCAATTGAATATTTTATCTTTTTATTTTTTACTTTCAACTTACCTTTGCCTTTCTTGAGTTTGTCTCTTGTAGATAGTAGTTAAATCTTTCTTTTTTATCTAGTTTGTCAATTTCTCCTTTTTTCTTGGAATGTTTAGTCTATATTTAGTATACTTATGAATATTGTTGCATTTAAGGCTGCTATACTCATTTTTGTTTCTATTTGTTTCTGTTTTATTTTATTCTTCTATTTTTCCTTTCCTGCTTCTTTTGGGTTTTTTTTTTTTTCCTCATTTCATTTAATTCCTCTGTTGGATTTTTAGTTTTTCTTCTTGGTATTATTTTTCTAGTGGCTGTCTTAGCTTAGAAATGAAAATAGGCATCCTTAGCATATCATAGTGTACTTAGAGTTAATACCGTACCATTGCATTTACAATGTAAGAATTTACAAGACCTGGGCGCCTGGGTGGCTCAGTGGCTTAAAGCCTCTGCTTTCGGCTCAGGTCATGATCTCAGGGTCCTGGGATCGAGGCCCATATCGGGCTCTCTGCTCGGCAGGGAGCCTGCTTCCTCCTCTCTCTCTGCCTACTTGTGATCTCTCTCTCTCTGTGTCAAATAAAGAAATAAAATCTTTAAAAAAAAAAAAAAAAAAAGAATTTACAAGACCAAATAACATTTACCCCTTCTATCCTTTATGCTAGTTTTGTCATATATTTTTCATCTATTGACATATATAGATAATAACTCAATAAAATGCTATCTTTTTTTAAACAGCTATCAAAAATTAATTTAAAAGTAGGTTTTCATAGTTACTAATATATTTATATATAATATATAATATATATAATATATAATTATATATAATATATAATATATAATTATTATATATAATATATTTATATATTATATATATGCATAATATATTTTTTCTTTTTTTAAGATTTTATTTATTTGTCTCAGAGAGAGAGAGAGAGAGAGAGAGAGAGTGTGCACAAGCAGAGGGAATGGCAGGCAGACCAGGCAGAGGGAGAAGCAGGCTCCCCACTGAGCAAGGAGCCCAATGTAGGACCCAATTCCAGGACTGAGCCGAAGGCAGATGCTTAACAGACTGAGCCACCCAGGTGTCCCACTTTGTTCGTTTCTAGATTCCATCTGGTGTCATTTTGCTTGTATCCAAAACACTTAATTTATTATTTTTGTGTGCATGTTAGCTGACTAATTTCTCTCAACATTTGTTTATATATCTATTTCATTTTAAGTTTTGAAGTGTATACTCAATGGATGCAAAAGTATGGAGATATATGTATATGTGTGTACGTATCTGTATATAGATTCATATACATATTATATAGGTATAGGTACATATCTTTTAAAATGTCATTCTGTTGTTGTCTGACTTCTATTGTTTCTGATAGAAACTTGCTTTAATTCAGATTGTTGTTCCATTGTGTGAAATCTGTTTTCCCTTGCTGCTGTCTTTTATGATTTTCTCTTTAACTTTTGTTCACAGATGTTTGAGTATGATTTGTCTTACATGTGGTTGTCTTTGTATTTATTCTGTATGGGAATTGTTGACTTTTTAAATTGTAATCACTGCGTGTTTTTTCATTTCAGGTATTATATTTTCAGTACTAGAATTTTCATAGTCTTCTTTTTTTTTGTAATTTCTTTCTCTTGAGATTCTGCATTGGTCTACTCATTATGTCCATCTTTTACTTCATCTACTTTAACATTCTTTTATAACCACCTTAAAGTCTCTATCTGTTAATTTCACCATCTGGACTGTGTCAGAATCTCTGTATTGACTGGGTTGTTTACTTGATTTGAGGCCAAAATTCCTTGCTTCTTTACAAATCTGTGCATTTATTATTACATGTCCCAGCATTATAGATGACACATTGTAAATTGTGTTGTCCTTTTTACAAAGTATATAATTTTTCTCTGGCAGGCAGTAAGAAGATCCTTTGATCTCTTCAGCCTTTATTTTAGTTTTTGTTAGGCCACTTCTATTTTGGTAGGTGCAGCATTCACTTTAGAGTTATTGTTTCATACTCTTAAGAGATAGCTTTGGGTGATCTCAGTTGAATGCCTGAAGTACTCAGCTCAGTGTCTTCTCTTGCTAGGTTAGAACTTTAGTGCTACATAACTCATACTTTTGTGTGGTGAACACAATCGCTTGGTCAAAAACCTACAGCAAATGTCATGCAGATTTCTGACTCCTACCCATTGCATAGCTGGAAATGTATTCTGCTCTGAAACACAGGCTCTGCCTTCTCAAGCTTAGTGATACTGCTGCTCAAATGGGGCTCTACTATCCTGCCCCCATGCAAAAATGAGGATGATCATGCAACACATTGGTGTTTCCCTTCTCTCAAGGGTCAGGTCCTGCCCTGCCTTGTGTTCAGTGCCTGAAATCAGGAGTTTAGTACTTGTTATTCTGCCCTGATCAGCAATAGATATCCCTAAAATTCACTGACTTTTAATTCAGATGGGTTGAGTTGCTACCTCCTCTGCATATGCTTCAGACAGAATTAGGTATTTCTTCTCCTGTGGACTCATTCTATCTGTTAGTTTACTCTGTTGACATTATTCATTGACAAGTTAATTTGAGCAATATGCTATTTCTGAAATCAAGTATCATGTCTTTTCTTTGCATTCATTATGCCTAGTATATCATGTTTATTTTAAGAATATGATAGTTATTGTATAAATGAGGAATCCTTTTGCTTCACCCTGGAAATTGTAGCTGCAATACTGTTTCTTTTTTTTTTCTTTTTTTTTACTGTTTACTTCCAGTTTCACTTTTGTCTAGACTCAATGTAAGCAGAGAAATATTCAAATATACAAGAAACTCTGTGGTGACTTAATTGAGGAGAACTACTGATGAAACCATTAGGATGAATTGCATGATGATTGCTTAATTTCCTACTCTTGGAATAATACCAATAGAAAATGCCTGCCAACAGTATAATTTAGGAGCCTCCGGGCAAAAGGACATTTTTCGTATCATAATAATACAAAGTTTTAATCTATGACAGTATGACTCAAAATGTAAATCTAATGAGATGTATGTATGTTTCTCTGTGTGCATAATAACACAATAAGAATCAAAAGTACTTTCATCAAAACCTCCAATTATGATATTTTTATCCAATAAAATGTAAAGACTATACCATTTTATTTAGTTTTGACCAAACTGGAACTTTAAAAGTGATACAAAATTTTTGTTTTTCTTTCTTCAGATAAAAAATCATTAATTTAGGAACATGGAATTTGTGAATCATAAATTATTTTTTCCACAAAAATATTAATACATTTTCCTGTTCAAGATGAGTGACCCTCATTACCAAATTAATTCAATACATAATTGAATGGTTCTTTCAGATTCTTTTTTTTTTTTAAGGTCAACATATATGATACATACCTCTCTATTCTTTGGCCATGTATTTTCCCAGACCCTGGGTAAAGAAGAACCTTCAAAAGGCATCAGAGACTGTTCCACAATGTCCATATTTCTACATCTTTTATTCTTTTCTTTTGGCATGAAATTGGTTGAGATGGATGGATACGTAGAAGGGACGCTACTTTCAAATCCTATGTGGTAGTTATTGTTTTCATTTTCTAATTCTCTCTGTGAATTAACTTTATCCAGACTAGTAGATGATGAAGCTAAAATATCGAACCTGTAATCATCAGCACCATGATATTTTCCTATGGGGTATCCCCAAGAGCATTCTTTGTTCGTGTGTTCAGGTTTTGGTAGAACAGAGCTCCTAAAACCAATTACTGGTGTGTTCCTAACTTGGTGACAGGAGAGTCCTGAGCTTTTAGAAGTGAATTCATTCAAGGATATTTGATGTGTTTCATCTAACGAATGCCTTCTTGAGTTCCTGCTTAGTGCACTGAGTATAAAAACAGTGTTTTCTTCCATTTCACTCTGATAGAGTGGAATTTTATTACTGATCTCATCTACTAGCTGATCAAAACCCAGACTGACTTGGCTAGGGAAAAGGAACTGATTTACAGAGTAAAATTCTTGGTGCTCATGCTGCTCTTGATGTGATTCATTAGTATTTAGATCTGTTTTCCGACAATATGCCATTGTTTATTTTATGTAACTGAGAGGCTTGATTCTGCTCCAGATATCTACCTGATGATATTATAAAAGAGGATAAGAATTTTCCTAGAGAAAACATAAAAAGAAACAAATTATTTGGTTAATTAGAAATAAAAGAACTTGCATAAAATAAATACGATGATTACATATAAACAATTGTTTTGAAACTTCTTCTTAGCAAATGAAATGATTCACGAATAATCTAAAACTCCATCGAGACTCACAACATTAAAGTCTCTTGGGTGAGTATTGACTTTATATTTGTGAAACTCATATAAAAGAAAAATAAGTCCACCTGAATTATGACAGGAATTTCATGAATCATTCAAAAGTCAATACTCCCCTTTGAACTCCTTTTTCCTACTGAAGATCCACTTGCCTCCACTTATCATCTCCCTCTGTATTCAATCATCTCTAAGTATGCTAGCAGGTTAAAATCTTCTATAGCTCAAGTCTCTTCTTAATCAGCAATTACTCCATTCCTAGACATAGTCTTAACTTTTATCTCCTTTCCATAGCCAGTTATCTTGTAGGTTGGCTAGGCCCTTTCGTTCCCTTCCAAAAACTCTTCAAACAATTGTAAACTTTCATTACTTCTCCAAAATGACTTTCATTAGGTTCACCAATGAGCTTCATGTCAGTAAATTCAGTTGACATTCACCAGTTTCTTTTTTTTATTTAAAGATTTTATTTATTTATTTCACACACACACAGAGAGAGAGAGAGAGAGAGAGAGAGAGAGAGAGAGAAGGGAGATGCAGGCAGAGGGAGAGGGAGAAGCAAGCTCCCCACTGAGCAAGGAACCCTTTCTGGGGCTCCATCGCAGGACCCTGGGATCATGACCTGAGCAGAAACCAGACACTTAACCTATTGAGCCACCCAGGCACACCCAGTATTCATCAGTTTCTATCTTACTTTTGTCTCTCTACAATACTTGATTCTATTTATCATACTTCTCATTTTAAATTTTTTTGCTTTCTTACTTTGACTCTCTGTGATACTGTCCTCTCTTGAGTCCTTCCTTGTCTATTCTTTATCAAAAACTCCTTTACCTATTACTCATTTTCCACCTGACCCTTGTCAGAGCTTCTTTTCTTCTCAATTATTCTCTCCTTTAAGTTATTTCTTACTTCCTGTGACTTAAAGTGCCATTTATATGTTAATGACTCCAACCTAGACTGTTCTTATTATTACCTTCTCGATGTCTCCACCTTGAAATTTTTTTAACCTCCAAGAGAAAGTCAAAAACTTGTATCAAAGTTCACCCAAGAACCTGCTCCTATTCCATTTTTCTGTGACAGAAAATGACTTGACCATCCACTCAGTTGCTCAGACCAGAAGCCAGAGTTTCATCTTTGAATCTTACCTCATCTTTATTCTCGTATAGCAAACAAACTACCAGTTCCTATAGAAAATCTGTCTATCGCTCTCACAATGCTAGTCTAAAGCTTTTATCCCCTTACCTGGAATGTGGCATTGTCTCTGGAACTGCTTCTACATTTTCTGCCTCCATTCTTGTATCCTGTAATTCCCCCCCCCCTTTTTTTTATTATAGTGATATATTTAGAGACTAAGTAAGTATCTCTTCTGGATATAGCTTTTCAGTGTTTTCCTACTGCCTCAGGATGACATCTATAGATGCTACATATGAAAGATTTCACTTTTCCATTATAGCATTAGACCATGTTAACCTTTCTCACTTACAGCTCAGTACCTAGTATTTTGCTTTACTCATTGTAATTGTACATTTGTATTTGTTGAACAGATTATTTAATAAGTTAAGAAATTACAACTGAGTTATAAGAAAATGAAATTGAAAAGTATTTGTGTCATTTTTATGAATTTATTAATTCCCTTAACAATTATATGTTTGTGTATTAAAGACTAAAAAAGGAGGGATAATTATGATAGTGGTTCACTATCAAATATGATTATCAATATTTTGCAATGGCTGTTGATTTTTATTTTGTTGGCACTAAGATTTATTTAAAACTCATAATCAATCACCTAAGAAATAAATGAATTAGATGTATTATACTGCTTTACTCAAGAAATTGAAGTGATAGATTTGGTGAAAAATTTCAGTTCAATGCAGTCAAGAATTAAACTGATAGATTTGGGAAAGTTGTTCAAGAGATGTAAGAAGTGTAGAGAATGAAGTGTTAACCAAAAAAATTAATCTATAAAATGTTATTCCAAACTATTCTAATTCATAGGTCACATTATCTAGCCACAGTCTTTTTTTTTTATAAAGATTTTATTTATTTATTTCACAGAGGGAGAGAGATCACAAGGAGGCAGAGAGGCAGGCAGAGAAAGAGAGGGGGAAGCAGGCTCCCTGCCGAGCAGGGAGCCGGATGCGGGCCTCGATCCCAGGACCCTGAGATCATGACCTGAGCCGAAAGCAGAGGCTTTAACCCACTGAGCCACCCAGGCACCCTAGCCACAGTCTTTTTCAGGAATTGCTATTTTTAAATTTTCATGTTAGTAATGAATAGTACAGTTCATTAAAACAAATGAAACTCGGTGCACCTGGATGGCACAGTCAGTTAAGCATCCAATTCTTGGTTCTGGCTTGGGTCATGATCTTGGGATGGTGGTATTGAGCCTCATGTTGGGCTCCACGCTGGGCATAGAGCCTACTTGACATTCTCTCTCCGTTTCCCTCTGCCCCTCCTCCTTATGCTTTCTCTCTCTCTAAAATTAATAAATACTAAACATGATAAAAAATAAATGGTTAAAAATAAAATAAAATAATAAAAATTAATAAATAAAATTAATAAATAAATATTAAAACAAAAACGAGATTCCCTCATCTGACTCTGTCATGAAACTCAGGGTTTGTCAATAGGTGTGACTTTAATTCTGACAACCAGAGTTAATATCCTGTTGTAATCTTTCTTAGTCCAACCTGCTCTATCTTAGCTTAAATAGGTAAATGTGGCTACATTAACATGATTTTAATAAATTGACAAGTAAAACCCAAACCCAGCAAAAGGAAAATCAAAAAAATTGATAAGCCTCCAGCAAGACTCATCTGAAAAACAAAAAACAAAAAACAAAAAAGAGAGAGAGAGAGAGACCACCCAAATAAATAAAATCACTAATAAAAGAGGAGAAATAACAACCAACGTTACAGAAATACAGACAGTTTTAACAGAATGTTGTGAAAACCTATGTGCCAACAAACTGGACAACTTAGAAGAAATGGATAAACTCCTAGAAACATATAACCTACCAAAACTAAACCAGGAAGAAATAGAAAATTTAACAGACCAATAACCAGCAATGAAATTGATCAGTAAAAAACTCCCAAAAAACAAAAGTCCTGGACCAGATGGCTTCACAGTGAATTCTACCAAACATTTAAAGAAGAGTTAATACCTATTCTCAAACTATTCCAAAAAATATGAGAAGAATGAAAACTTCCGTATTCGTTCTATGAGACCAGTATCACCCTGATACCCAAACCAGATAAAGACAACACAAAAAAACAGAACTACAGAGGCACCTGGGTTGCTCAGTCTGTTAAGTGTACGACTGTCGATTTCAGCTCAGGTCATGATTCAGGGTCCTGGGATCATGCCCTGTGATGTGCTTCATGCTTAGTGGGGAGTCTACTTGAGGATTTTCTCTCCCTCACCCTCTGCCCCTCCCCTTGCTCATGCTCTTTCTTTCTCTTGAATAAATAAATCTTTTTTAAAAAAAGAGAACAACAAACCAATATTTCTTATAAATATAGATGAAAATATCCTTAACAAAATATTAACAAATCAAGTTAAAAAATACATACACCATGACCAGGTGGGATTTATTCCCAGGATACAAGGGTGGTTCAGTATTCACAAAACATTCAGTATGATGTGTCACATCAATAAGAGAAAGAATAAAAACCATGTGATCATTTCAGTAGATGGCAGAAAAAACATTAGACAAAGTGCAACATCCATTCATGATAAAAACCCTCTGTAAAGTAGGTCTAGAAGGAATAGACCTCAACATGATAAAGGCCTTATATGAAAAACCCACAGCCAACAGCATACTCAATAGGGAAAAACTGAGAGCTTTTCCCCTAAGGTCAGGAACAAGTTAAGGATGTCCACTCTCAACATTTGTATTTGGTGTAGTACTGGAAGTTCGAGGTACAGCGATTAGACTATAACATAGAGGAAAAAAGGCATTCAAATTGGTAAGGAAAAGGTAAAACTCTATTTTCATATTACGTGATACTATATATAGAAAACCCTAAAGACTCCACCAAAAAATCTACTGGAACTGATAAATGAATTCGGTAGTCACAGGATACAAAATCACTGTACAGAAATCTGTTGCATTCCGATACCCTAATAATGAAGCAGCAAAAAGTGAAATCAAGAAAACAGTCCCACTTAAAATTGCAACAAAACCAACACAATATCTAGGAATAAACTTAACTAAAGAGGTGGAAGACCTGTGTTGTGCAAATGTAAGACACTAATGAAAGAAATTCCAGATGACACAAAGAAATGGAAAGACAGTAAATGCTCATGGATTGGAAGAACAAATGTTAAAAGGTCTATACTGGGGTGCCTGGGTGGCTCAGACAGTTAGGCAGCTGCCTTTGGCTCAGGTCATGATCCTGGGGTCCTGGGATCCAGCCCCGTGTCAGGCCCTCTGGTCAGTGGGGAGCCTGCTTCTCCCTCTCCTTCCCACTCATGCTCTCTCACTATCTTTGTCTCTCTTAAATAAATAAATTAAATATATATTTTTAGGAAAAGGTCTATACAGCCCAAAGCAATCTACACATTTAATTTAATTCCTATCAAAATAACAACAGCATTTTTCTCGGAACTAGAAAAAATCATCCTAAAATTTGTATGGAACCACAAAAGACCTTGAATAGCCAAAACAGTCTTGGAAAGAAAAACAAAGCTGGAGGTATCACAATTCCAGATTTCAAGTTATGTTTCAAAGAGGTAGTAATTAAAAGAGTTAAGTACTGACATAAAAATGGACACATAGATCAATGGAATAGAACAGCAAACCTAGAAATAAACCCACAATTATATAGTCAATTAATCTTTGACAAAGGAGGAATGAATGTTCAATGAGAAAAAACAATATTTTCAACAAATGGTGCTGGGAAAATAGGACAGCCACATGCAAAAATAAAATTGGACCACTTTCTTTTACCATACACAAAAATAAACTCAAAATGGATTAAAGACCTAAATGTGAGACCAGAAACCTTAAAAATCCCTGAAGAGAGCACAGACAGTAATCTCTCTGACATCGGCTCTAGCAATATTTTTCTAGGTATGTCTCCTGGGGCAAGGGAAACAAAAACAAAAACAAATGATCAGGACAATGTCTAAATAAAAAGTTTCTGCACAGTGAAGGAACAGTCAACAAAACTAAAAGGTAACCTATTGAATGGGAAGAGATCTTTGCAAATGACCTATCTGTTAAAGGGTTAGTACCAAAATATATAAAGAACTGATAGAACTCAACAGTCAAAAAACAAATAATCCAATTAAAAAATGGACATGAAGAGACATTTCTCCAAAGAAGACAGATGGATAACAGACACATGAAAAGATGCTCAACATCACTCATCACCAGGGAAATACAAATCAAAACTACAATTAACTTATCACCTTACACCTGTCAAAATGGCTAAAATCAAAACCACAAGAAACAAGTATTAGCAAAGTCATGGAGAAAAAACCCTCTTGCAGTGTTGGTGGGAAGGAAAACTGGTGCAGCCTCTGTAGAAAACAGTATGGAGATTCCTCAAAAAAGTTAAAAATAGAACTACCCTATGATCCAGTAATTGAACTACTGGGTATTTACCCCCAAAATACAAAAACACTAATTCAAAGGTATACATGTACCCCTATGTTGATTGCATCATTGCGTTATTTACAATAGCCAAGATATGGAAGCAGCCCAAGGGTCAATCAATAGAGGAATGGATAAAGAAAATGTGGTGTGTATGTGTATTTACTATACTATTTGTAACTACAAATACTATTTGTAACAATATGGATAGAGCTAGGGAACATAATGCTAAGCAAAATAAGTCAGTCAGAGAAAGACAAATACCACATGATTTCACTCATATGTGGAATAAACAAAACAAATGAGCAGAGGAAAAAAAAAGAGAGACAAACAAAGAAACAGATTCTTAACTATAGAGAACAAACTGAAAGTTACTAAAGGGGACTTGGGTGGGGAGTTGGGAGAAATAGAGAATGGGGATTAAAAAGTATACTTATCATGATGAAAAAGAATAAAATGATAAAAATATTAAACAAATTAAAAATGTTAAAAACTGGAAAATGTGATTTTTTCTTTATACATTAAAAAATGAAGTGACTTTATAATGTCTTGTGGCTTCAAAGAACTGATTGGGTTTTTTAAAATTGTTTTTTAATTTTGTAGAGCCATTAAAGGAGGTCTTTAAAGGTATCACTAGTCTGATCCTGAAGTTGAAGTTTCCTTTTTAGGCTGAAGCATTTGTTGTTCTTAATAATAATAGTGACACTTAATATTTTTTAGACCAACTCTGTGCTCCTACTCTATATACATATACATGCTACATGTATTAGCACATTTATTTCTCATCTCAACCTATGATATTATTATTGCCACTTAACAAATGAGAAAACTGAACACAGAAAGGTGAATTAACTTACGCAAGCTCTCCAAGTTTGTGTTTACGGATTTGTTTTAAGCAAGGATTAAAGAGAGACATATAGGTGATCATATCATCGTAATATCACATCTAGAGCATGCCTGAACTTAGGCACTGCAACTAACTCAACTCAAAGAATCTCTACTGAAAAGAGTTGAAAACTTTGAAGTTTTTATTAATAACGATATTTTTTCAACCATCTCTCACAGTACTAACACTTGAATGGGTTAGAGGCTTCTCTGAAAAATCTCATTATCATGAGATAAAGGAGAATGAAAAATACTTATCTATATTGAAAATGTAATAAAAACAAAACTTCTTTCAGATTCACTTTTTCAATATTAAATTTGGTTATTTTAAGGAATTTCTAATAATTTTAAATCCCATCCTTACCATCACAATCTAGAAGCTAAATTATTTCTTAGTTTATAAACAAATAGAAACATTATTTAGTACCAGCTGGCACATGTATACGCTCTGCATTATGAAGTAATGAATAAAATAATTGAAAGTCATGTACCTTGACTTTGAGGTAGAACTGTACATACAGATTAAAAGCAATTACAACGTAATTGAGAAGACATGGCTATTGGTTCCTGACTTAAGTAAGATTCTTCAGAATAAAAAAGAAATGTGTAATAGGTAGAATAATGCCTCCCTTTCCAGGTATTTCCATGTCTTAATACATGAAACCTGTGAATATATTAAGTTATATGGCAAAGAGGAATTAAAGGTTGCAGATGGATTCAGTTTTCTAATCAGCTGACCTTAAAAGAGGGAGATTACCTGAGTGGGCTCAGCAAAATCACAAGGATCTTTAAAAATGGAAGAGGGAGCAGTAGAGGTGGTCAGTGTGATGTGATTTGAGAGACTCAACCTCCTTTTGCCGGCTTTGAACATGCAAAGAATGGGCCATAAGCCAAGGAATTCAAACAGCCTTTAGAAGCTAGAAATGACAAGGAAACAGATTTTCCGCTAAAAGCCTTCCAAAAGGCACACAGCCCTTCCAACACTTTGATTTTAGCCCAATGAGACCGATGTTTTTCTGACGTACAGAATTGTATGATAAATTGTTTTGTTTTAAGGCACTAAGTTTGTAATCATTTGTTACAGTAGCAATATAAAATCAATACAATATGCAAACTGGAAGCTGCTTCCTAAATTGATCAGAAAATCAGAGACTAGGGGCGCCTGGGTGGCTCAGTGGGTTAAAGCCTCTGCCTTCGGCTCAGGTCATGATCTCAGGGTCCTGGGATCGAGCCCCGCATCGGGCTCCCTGCTCAGCTTCCTCCTCTCTCTCTCTCTGCCTGCCTCTGCCTATTTGTAATCTCTGTCAAATAAATAAAATCTTNTCCTCCTCTCTCTCTCTCTGCCTGCCTCTCTGCCTATTTGTAATCTCTGTCAAATAAATAAAATCTTAAAAAAAATTCAAAAACTGGAACAAAAACAGTCCTTTATTCGTTGTTGGTATGTTCAGCTAAATTCAAATGGAATATTTAAACATGTTAATAATGACAAGTTAGTTTACTGCAATTGCTTATAACCTTCCATTCAGTTCAACTTGTCAGAGATCAGTGTTTTATTGAGGTTTAATTACTCATCTGGCCCCAGGAGAAAGTACAGACAGAATTTAGGCGCCTGTCAGAGAAAGGGCAGTCCCTGCCAGCTGCTTCCATTTTCTAAATCTACAAAGGTGTAGATATCATCCAAATAGCCCCAGTGTTCAAAATGGGAACAAAAATGTTTGTTTTACAAAAGAACAAAGAAAATGTCTGAAGGTGTCTGTTCTTGATTCAAAAAGCCCTGGCTATACTATTGAATTAGTATGTCTGCATGGGGACATGAGAAGAGGGTGAGAGAAATATATTACAAGGCTGAAGAAAATGATTTTTATATCAGATGGGAAATTTTAGGCATTGAAAAGTTACCAGTTTTTAAAATATATATAAATGTCAAAGAAGATAAAGATCATGCCAACATAAGACATGTCAAAGTCTAATCAAGTCAAACCATTTGTATAGTCAGTAAGGTGGAGGGAAAGTCTATAGACTATGGAGCTAACCTAGTTCCTGAGAAAACTCTGGGCTAGAAGGATGATCTGAAATTCCCATCTTTCTTCATCCGCTGAACCAATTATATATATCATGCAGATACAAAGAGACACAATATTTTATCTAGACATAAATTTGAACTTTCTCAGTTCAATTTGTTTTATGAATATACAGAAGACCACAAACGATTATATATATATATACATATGTATATATAATTTACATTATGTCTAATTTGGAACTGGGTAATGATGAGGTAAATGTATTATTATTATTATCATGAGCCCTGATATTATTTTCACCTAAGTGAAGGCAAGAGGTGCTTGGGGAAAACATTAATCTCCAAAAGTCTGTATTAGGTGCCTTTTTACATGAACAATTGACATTTTCCTTTACATGTATAATCCAATAGAAGACTCACTTCTCATTAGACTGCCTAAGCTGTTATATATGAAAAGTCTGAAGCTGTTATTTATTCTTATTTTGGGGAGATATTGGCTTAAATAAATGAACTCATTATTCATACATATACAGCTGACACTTGAACAATGCACTGGTTAGGGACGCTGAACCCCTCCTATAGTCAGAAATCCACATGTAACTTTTGATTCCCCCCAAATATCTACTAATAGCCTGCTGTTGACTGGAAGCCTTGCCAATAACGTAAGTGGTTGATTAACACATATTGTTATCAAGAAATCATAAGGAAGAGAAAATACATTCATGTACTGCAGTTATTGATATAAAAAGTTTAGGCCGTTTGTTTAAAAATGAATTATCTGTTAGAACCTACATCAATATTGTCTTATGTAAGATAAAACACTAAAAGTGTTATATATATTACTAAGACTAGACGTCAAAAAGAGAAGATAATGTGAAAAATTCATATTTATTACAAGTACAATGATTCATGCATTGATAACAAAGACGCAGCAATATGATGGCTTTATGATAGCCTACTGTAATCAATTGCTTCATGGTAGCCTAGCCTATACACTGATGAATGAGTCATTATAAAATTTTTATAGCCTACAGCATTACATTCATAGTCATAATACAGTATAGGAAACATTGTTTTTTTTTCAATGTTACTTTTTAAAAAAGACATTCATTTATTTGAGAGAGAGCAAGGGGGAGGGAGTACATGCCTGCATGGGAATTGGAGGAAGGGCAAAGAGAGAGAATCTCTAGCAGACTCCACGCTGAGCCTGGAACCTGATGTCCCATGACCCACGTGATCATGACATGAGCCGAAATCATGAGTCAGACACTTAACTGACTAAGCCACACTCAGGCGCCTCCATTGTTACATTTTTAAAAAACCATTTACCTGTGATGTTAGGCTGATACCCACTTTCTCTAATTATGAGAGAGAGACTTGCTGTATGATAATGTGATTTTTTGAAAGCAAAGTTATAAAACAGGAAGAAAACTAACACATGATTATTTTGTATTTAATTAATTCACACTATGCCTATGTAAGGACAGGCTATCCACTTCCATACAAGTCTTATACACAAGGCCTTACACAATGAATACTTAATGACACAAAAATGTCTCATACAGTTCTTGCCATATAGTTACTAGATTTCCATACAAAGACACATGCAACAGATAAGTTTGTTAACTGTACGGTGTGATGATTATATATTGTCCATTAAGAGGAAGTCGATCATCATAAAGGTCTTTATCCTCATTGTCTTCATATTGAGAAGCTGGGGAAGAAAAGGAGGAAGGGGAGGGGAAGAGTCGGTTTTGCAACCTCAGGCATGGCAGAGGGAACAGGTGGAGGAGGTGAAAGTGGAGGCAGGAGGTTCAGGCACACTTGGTGTAACTTTACAAAAATACACAGTAATTTCTGACTGTTTTTGCTTTTTCAAGTCTCTAAAAATGTTTCTATACAGTACCAATCCTTCTTTATCATTTGCCTTACTTCCAGCACATGTGTTATGGAAGGGCCCATGTCATAAAAGAAGTCAAAAGTAGACTTGAATCATTGAAACGCTTCATTAGCTAGATTATCTAATGTTAATTTGTTTTTTGCTACTGCTTCTTCTATATTTTCTTCCTCATCATCTGGCACTGGTTTGGAAGCACTTATCTCCATCAAGTTGTCTTCTGTTAATTCCTCTGCTTAGCTCTTGAATTTCTCCAAAATCGGTATCTTGAAACCCTTCATCCTACACCTTTGTTGCCATATCCACAATGCTATGATTTCCTTGATTGGCTCTGTCATAAATCCTCTGAACTCTTGCACAACATCTGGACACAGTTTTCTCCAGCAGGGATTTATTGTTTTGGGAATCATGGTTTTCATGGCTTTTTCTATAATAGTGATGGAATCTTTAATGGTGTAATCCTTCCAGACTTTCATGCTGTTCTCTCTATTAAGGTTCTCTTCCATAGTGTTGACAATCCTTTCCATATGTCCTGTGTGTAATGAGCCTTAACGGTCCTTATTATCCCCTGATTATAGAGACTTTGTGTTTGGGGGCAAGTAGACCACTTTGATGCCCTTGGTGTTGAGTTCATGGAGTTCTGGGTGGCCAGAGGCATTTTCCAATATCAGAAGAACTTTAAAAGGCAGTCCCTTAGTGACTAGAAACTTCCTGACTTCAAGGACAAAGCATCAATGGTACTAATCCAGAAAAAAAAAAGGTTCTTTTTGTCCAGCCCTTCTAGTCATACAAGCAAAAGATAGGTAGCTAGTGTTTGTCTTTTCTCTTCAAAACTTGGGGTTAGAAACTTAATAAATAAGGGAGGTTCTACATTTGCACAAAATAGTAGCGTTAGCCTGCCCCTCCCTGCCTTAAATCCTGGGGCTCGCTTCTCTTCCTTACTAATAAATGTCCTTTGTGGTATTTTTTCCCCAGAAAAGGACACTTTCATCTGCATTAAAAGTCTGTCCCGGCAGGTATCTTTTCTCCTCAGTGATTTTCTTAATGCCATCTGGGGACGGCTCCCTCTTGATCAACAGAAGCTGCTTCTCTTGTTGTCTTGACATTTTTTAAAGACAAACTTCTTTCTAAAATTATCAAACCATCCTTTGCTGACATTAAATTCTCTAGCTTTAGATCCTCCACCTTTCTTTTGGCTTAAGTTGTTGTATAATGACTTTGCTTTTTCTTGAATCATATTAGACTCAGTTGTATATATTGCCTATTAGGCATATTAGGCATATAAGTATGGCCTTCTTTTAGCAAACATGCACCCACATAAAAGCTGCATTTTCAATGAGATAAAAAGATATTTCACAAAAAGTACAAGGTTTTTAGGCCTGGCAGTGTGGCTGCCATCATCGATTCATAAATTTCCTTTTCCTTTTTTTTTTTTTTACAGTAGTTCGCATGCTGGATTCATTTATTTCTAAATGGTGGACAAGTGCAACTAGAGACCTCCATCTACAGTACATATGAAGCAATTCAACTTTTTTTTTTGTAATGTCCTGACTTTTCTCTGCTTCTTGGGCAAACTTCCAGCATCGCTAGTGACACTTTGTATGGGTCCGATGTGGTTATTCAAGGCTGATGATATTATACTAAACATGATGAAAAATATTCAAGAACCTCAAGAAATCACTTTTTGCAGCAATATGCAGTTTACTGGAGAGAGGAATTGCTCACGTGGAAATGACTAACATCACATGGCATGTAAAGTGGATATTTGCAACACTTGAGCTCACCACAATAACAACAGGAAGTTGCTATGAAATTATTACAGTAATGTAGTATGTACTACAGTTCATTTTAAGCAATTATGATTTAACTGCATGTTTACATTTCTCTCAACTGAATAGAGCCATGTATGGTCTGTAAGTATGTATATAAATTTTGATAAATTTTAACTTTCTATAATATATTTGTGTATATTTTATGGTAGTAATAAAAATACCTGTATCTACATTCTACATATATTTTATGCATTCATAATATACCTTTTTCTTACTTTTTAATTGTTCCTAGGCTATACAGTTCAATTGTAAATTTTTCTGAATTGTTACAAGTCTCAAAAAAGTTTTCTTTATTGAAAAAAATCTGTGTATAATCATGCAGTTCAAACCCATGCTGTTCAAAGATCAACTGCAATTATTCTTAGTACATTTATTTATTCAGTATCTGTTTTTTAAGTATATTGTTGTGCCTCAGGCATTGTGCAAAACACTTAGAATACAAAAATGATAAAACACAGCTCTTTCTCTCAAGTAGTTCATAGACACAAATTTATACTACCATGCAATATGAGAATAATTTTAATAGACATAGTCTCCGTTTTGTTTGGGGGCATTTTATGTAGAAGACTGTTAAACTTATTTTGCCTTAGAAAAAGCAGAAGTAAAATTCATGAAAAACATATTTAAGATTTACATATTGGGTAAGTTTTTGTTGAGAATGTGCAATAGAGGGGTGCCTGGGTGGCATGGTGGGTTAAGCATCTGCCTTCAGCTTGGGTCATGATCTCAGGGTCCTAGGATTGAGACCCACATTGAGTTCTCTGCTCAGTGGGGAGTCAGCTTTTCCCTCTCACTCTCCCTCTGTGTTCCCCTTCCACTTCAAATAAATAAATAAATCTTGTAAAAAAAAAAAAGAATGTGCAATACATCAGAGATCATTTCTAGCAAGTCATTGAGACCCGGTATCAAGCATATTTTGATTTCTAAGTATTGTTAAATTTTTATTTAAACATGATAAAGCAGTCAAAGCAGTAATTCATTCAATTCCTTTGAGTATATCTTAAGAATAAATAAGAGAATGAAAAGTGTGTAATGCTGGATAAAACAAATGAGTATTCTAGCATCCCCAGTGCCCTTGAGAATGAGTTTTCTCTAGGATCAGAACTGAAAGCGCCAGAGTGAACTCATGAAGTTAAAAAAAAAAAGTTTTCTCTCTTTATCTCATCTCATCTCTATCTATCTATCTATCTATTTATCTATCAATCTACAGCGTTCTTCCTTGGAAAGCNTGAGTTTTCTCTAGGATCAGAACTGAAAGCGCCAGAGTGAACTCATGAAGTTAAAAAAAAAAGTTTTCTCTCTTTATCTCATCTCATCTCTATCTATCTATTTATCTATCAATCTACAGCGTTCTTCCTTGGAAAGCCCTAGAAAAAAGTGCCTTCTCATTGATAGCAATGAGCATCACTAACATCCAGGTTATGATATTGAAATACTACTCATTAAAAGCAAGGCTACTTGAGGGACCAGCTAATTTCTGATCTAGAGAAAATAATGTATAAGGTGAGTTTAAGAGATCCTATTACTGTACTTAGTAAGGAAGCTATCAGAGGATATAAGGGTGCACCAATAGGAAGTGAGAGCCAACTTGAAAAGGCTCTCATTGGCCAAAAAGTGTAATAACTGAAATGGATGAAAACATACCATATGTGTTTAAATGCATACATTCATAATGACACACATACACACACACAACTAATTAATTGCCTTTGTACAACACAGGGTTAATAGAGTACATCACAAAACATTCAGTTTGTCTTTTTTTATATGAAATGATTCCTGCATAACTGAAGTGAAATTTCTCTTTGTAGAAGTATTGCAACCAATAAATGGAGAAAGAATGATAAATTGGGTTATCAATGGTTTACAACAAGTCATGAATTAAAAAATCTAGGCATCAAGCATTGGTGGCTGCTAACATTACAAAAAAAAAGTCAGCCAGGCATTTTGTGCTTTCTGATACAGAATTCAAAACTACTATAAAGACGTCTTGCAAATAATTTAACCTTCATCTATCTGATTAAACTTCTATATCCAATCACTCATGCCCAAGAAACACAGAGGGCAGAGGAACATGTAAAACTAAAAACAGGATAGAAATTGATATAAGAAAAATAAGCTAGTTTCTTCAACAAATAAATTGCAAGGAAAAAAAGGAATGAAAATGAAATACATTAATTGAAAAAAACTATAAAAGCATACCTACTCCCACCTGACTGCCAAAGAAAAAAAAAGATAAAACAAAGCCATACATTTTATGTCTATACATTTGGATGATGAAGCTATATAGAAAAGTACAGTATGATACCAGAAGGGTGTTTATTTTTGGGGAAAGGATGGTTATTGTGATGGGAAGATTCTAGAAGGCTTTATAGGTGGCAAGAAAGGTTTACCTCTTGACACAGAGTGTGGTTGTTCAACGTATAATAATAGCACATTAAGCCATATCCTTGCTTTATGTTATTGCTAATATCATAAATCTTACAAAGGGAATAGGTAGCTTGATTTTGTAGACATGTGGAACTTGAGGATTTGTACAAAATCTAAGTGAAGATGCTGAGTAAATATTTGCACATATGGTGAATTCAGGAGATAGATTTTACAGTTGAACCCATGAGCCTTGTTTAAGGAAGGTTTAGTTAATTAAGAAGAATTAATCAATCTAAAAATAGAATCACAAAAATAGAGCACAAGCAGGGGTAGCAACAGGCAGAGGAAGAAGCAGGCTCCCTGCTGAACAAGGAGCCCAATGTGGGACCCGATCCCAGGATGCTGGGATCATGACCTGAGCCAAAGGCAGAGGCTTAGCCAACTGAGCCAAACAGGTGTCCCAGATAACCCATATCTAAAGAATCAACTCCAAAAGTAAAAATACAAAGTAGTCTGAGAGGTAGGAAGAAAACTGTAAGCCACTATCACCTCACTTTGTCCACTTCTGAAACTAGAAAGAGGGAAAGAAGTGAAAGGCAATTGGCTCCTTCTTAAGAACCTCACTGGGTAGTTGGATGTATGTCTTTTTTCATCCATTGGCCTGAATGTAAAACCACAAGGAAGGCTGGGAAATGTGGTTCTTACGGTGTTGCCATGAGACCAGAAAAATACATGACTATGCTGTTACTAAGAGGAAGAAATCATCTTATTTAGAACATTCATGATGGGATGGTTTTCCAGTTTCCTGCGACGCCTGGAGTTAGAATGTGAAAGGCACACACTGAACCAGGTGCACTAGGAGCAGAAGCCCCTAACAGATGAGAAATGAGAAACAATGTCAGTGGATGTGAGTAAGTAGGAGGGCTATGGGCAGTAGAACAAGATGTCATGGGATTCTGAACAGTACAGTTTATGTATGAATTGTTCAAGAATAAAGTGTTAGAGGGGCCCCTGGGTGGCACAGTCGGTAGAGTCACCAACTCTTGGTTTTGGCTCAGGTCATGGTCTCAGGGTTGGGAGATGGAGCCCCATGAAGGGCTCTCAGGCTCTGCACTCAGCACGGAGTCAGCTTAAATTCCTCTCTTCCTCTCCCTCTGCCCCTAACCCCGCCAACCCACCCCCACGCGCTCTCTCTCTCTCTACAATAAATAAATCTTTCTTTAAAAAAAGAATAAAATGTTAGAAATGAAGGACCTGTAAACAATCTGGATGAACATTGGCTTTGCCTCATGTTGCTTGGTATGTGGGCATGGGAGAATGAACAGCTTCCACAGGAGGGCTGCAGAGGAGCGGGTCCTGGAGAGCCAGGGTTCCCTTTAGAACACGGAAGTGAAGGAAGGCTAAAGACTTCAGCAACACGACTTGTATAGATTAACTCTTGTCTGGAAAAAAGTGCTCCCCCCTATATTTTGTGACTTGGAGTTTCTGTCACTCTTCTTACATCGAGGAGGCATGGAATACAAAGCACTAGTTAATTCTGATCTAGTTCTTAAATAAGTATATTGAAATTGTTTAAATAACAATATATTAGTTTGTTTATAGTATTCAGTTTCAGGCATATCAAAGTTACATTTTTAGAATATGAGACTATTCTTTAAAAGGACTTATATTTATGAAACATTATGCATTTTTGTTATAAAATACCAGCAATGGATTGTTCTCTGTCATTTCAAACTGTCTAGAATTAGAGTAAAATCACAAATAGTTATATAACTAGGATAAATTTCTTAGTATCCTGGTCCAAAATCATTTGGACTACTTTGTTTTATCTGACCCAGGAATTTAACCCTTAAATATTTTCTTGGGAAATAATAATAGGACAATTCCAGGGGCTAAACATAAGTCCATGAAACTAAAGCAAATTGCTTTTCTACCATATTCTCTAGTTTATAAATATTTATTTTACCTTTTTAAAAACATGAATCTAGGCATTTTAAAATAAATATAAAAATTGATATTTTTATACAAATAAATATTGATTATATTTATTTCCTTCTAGTTTAAGCTTCATTGCTAAATACTAACGTAGCTTAGCAAAATTTTCTTTTTTTTTTTTTTTTTTATAAAGATTTTTTTTTTATTTCTTTATTTGACACACACAGAGAGAGAGATCACAAGTAGGCAGAGAGGCAGAGAGAGAGAGGAGGAAGCAGGCTCCCCGCCGAGCAGAGAGCCCGATGCGGGCCTCGATCCCAGGACCCTGAGATCATGACCTGAGCCGAAAGCAGAGGCTTTAACCCACTGAGCCACCCAGGCGCCCAGCAAAATTTTCCATACATGCAAAAGATTACCCTTTCTGTAAATATTTGACATAAGTAGCAGAAGCAAGCCAATAACATTTTTTTCTTTGGGGGAACTCTAATATGGATCTGAAACTAAAGCAGTAAATATTTTTATCTCTCAAATGAAATCTCATTACATGGTAGTAGCTTTCCAGGACACAGTTTGAGAAGAATTGTATGGCTGAGCAAAGCTGAGGGAGCAATAATGCCCTATTACCACCATCTGCCAGATGCAGAAGAGGGAACAGAGACCACATGCCATGTGGTATTCAATACTGTTCTAGTAGCTAGAAACATGTCCACATTTTTCACCAAATACATTCAGATTTACAAGTGAAATAGATGTTCAGAATAGGGGTGCCTGGGTGGCTCAGTCTGTTAAGTATCTGCCTTCAGCTCAGGTCATGATCTCAGGGTCCTGGGATCAAACTCCATGTGGGGCTCCATGCTGGGTGTGGAGTCTGCTTAAGATCTTAATATTCTTTTGCTCTCCCTCTCCCTCTGCCCCTCAACACCACCTCCCTCATGTACACATGCTTTCTCTCTCAGGGAAAAAAAAAAGTGTAGGAAAAAAACATAATAATATAAATACAGTGGTAATTTTAATGCTTCTGTGGACATGTTTATTGTACCAACTCATACACCACAAGGCTCTCCTTTAAAATATGTGTGTTCTATTTAAAATATACATCTAAAAGGCATACATAATATTATTCACTGCGTAGGAGCTACAACAATAAGAATGCATTTAAAAATCAACATAGTATAAGAGTTGAGTGAAATAGTATTGTTTAAAAGAAAACCAGAGGCCCAAAATGATGTCACTTAGATCTAGTTTCCAAACCAGGGCTTAATACTTAATATAATTGCAGTTTCAATCTCCTCCAGAAATGCAGTTTTAGCTGGTCAGTCAGGATTTTTCAGTCACCCCCAATGAGTCTGCTTAAAGCCCTCTCCATTCCCCCCAACCCCAAAAGGAAGATTAGGTAATCTGCATAAGACTGCTAGCCTTGCCCCCAAGGCAAGCAGCCTTGCTTGAAACAATCCTTTTCTTTTGCTTTCTTGGCCCATCCTCCTTTTATAAAAACCTTCCATTGGGTACAACTCCTCAGAGTGCGCTCTATTTGCTAGATAGGATGCTGACTGATTAATGAATTGTTTAATAAAGCCAATTAGATCTTTAAAATTTACTTGGTTGAATGTTTGTTATTTAACAGTATGTAAAGGTTAAATGAAAAAAGGTAAGGCAGAATCAGAGAATTGTAAAACATCCTGGAAAGCTTGTAAATTACCAAAATAAAAATAGGTTCATAGACTGTGTGTTTAGTAAATGAGTCCAGTTGCCTAATCTGAGAATAATGATAACAAAAGAAATTGGGGTTTTCAAGTTATTTTCTTTAGAATGGCATCTGGTTGGTAGTATGTGATTTAAAAAGTTAATCCTATATTTTTAAAAAATTTAAAAACCTGGGCGCCTGGGTGGCTCAGTGGGTTAAAGCTGCTGCCTTCGGCTCAGGTCATGATCCCAGGGTCCTGGGATTGAGGCCCACATCGGGCTCTCTGCTCAGCGGGGAACCTGCTTCCTCCTCTCTCCTCTCTCTGCCTGCCTCTCTGCCTACTTGTAATCTCTCTCTCTCTGTGTCAAATGAATAAATAAAATCTTTAAAAAAAAAATTTAAAAACCAAACTATATATATTCATAGTATGACTATAACATTACCAGCCATAAGAACTGACAACCATTCATTTGATCACCCCAATTTTCACTATATGTGAGTCAAGGTAGATCAAACTGAAATAGAAGGGGGAAAAATGGCTGACACTTGCTTTGTTATCTGAAGGAGAATAAATCTGCCAGCCTGAAAAATGGTATAAGGAGATGACTTATTTCCCTTCTACTGCTTAATTTGGATCTGGGGTCTGATCATCTTTCCTCTCAACCCAAAAAAAGGTATCTGTAGCCAGAGCTGCTTTATCAGCCCTCTTTTTACATGCTTTCTAAGATTAAATTTTGCATTAATGCAAATATCCAGAGTCTACAGTAGCTAAGCATTTGGTTTACTACATCTGGGGCTGGGAGATGAGAAAGTGCCATGAGAAAGTGCAAAAGTAGACTATTTTTGGCAAAAGGACTAAATATCTATTAGAATTACCTAGAAATATGTTTACCTTCTCAAAGTGGTCAACCAGACAACAAAAGCAAGAGAGATAAAGTTCAGAGTTTAGTTAAATTGACTGTTAGTGATCAGTAATTAAACTAAGTCTGCTCACATTTACTGTTCCTCTAGCTGAAAACTTAAGAAACGTGTTCTAACAGCAACCAGGTAAAAATGAAAGGAACCAGGAGAAGCTACAGACATTATTTATGAGTCATCAGTGGAGAAAACCTTCATTCCTGAAGGATGAGTAATTGAGAAAAAAAATATCAACACAGGAGATGTGAAAATATTTTGTAAGAAGTAAAATGACTTTAACAATCAGGACACAAAGGAAAAATTACTTCTGAAAAATACATGCTATAGTATACCAAAGTAAATTGTATAAAAACTTAAGCTATATATATATATTATTTTATTTTATTTATTTATTTATTTATTTTTATTTCACAGAGGGAGAGAGATCACAAGGAGGCAGAGAGGCAGGCAGAGAGAGAGAGAGGGGGAAGCAGGCTCCCCGCTGAGCAGGGAGCCCGATGCGGGCCTCGATCCCAGGACCCTGAGATCATGACTTGAGCCAAAAGCAGAGGCTTTAACCCACTGAGCCACCCAGGCGCCCTTTTTTTTTTTTAAATTATTTTTATTTATTTTTATTTATTTTTAAGCTATATATATATATTTAAAATTTTATTTATTTATGTGAGGGAAAGAGCAAGAGCAGAGGAGGGAGCAAAAGGGGAGAGGGTGACAAACAGACTTCCCATTGAGTGGGGAGCCCAATGTGGGGCTCATCCCAGAACCCTGAGATCATGACCTGAGCCAATGTCAAACACTTAACTGAGCCACCCAGGTGTTCCAAACTATATATGTTTTTTATAAAATTAAGGAACCATGTGCTTGATTAAATACGATGTAAAAATAAAGTACAAGATAATAGAGCAATAAAATACAGGATAAAAATATAAAAGAAATTGGATAAAAGGAAGATGTTAATAAAGATGGAGCTTAACAAGTTGTTGAAATGTATAGAAACTAAAAATTTAGTCGCACATTTAAAATATTCATTAAAAGCAGAATTGGGGGGCGCTTGGGCGGTTCATTCAGTTAAGCATCTGCCTTCGGCTCAGGTCATGATTTCAGTGTCCTGGGATACAGCCCTTTCCCTCTGCCTACCCTCCCAGCTCATGCTCTCTCCTCTTTCTTTCTCTCTCTGTCAAATAAATTAATTAATTAAATTGTTAAAAATAAATAAATAAAAGCAGAATTGGCACAGCAGAAAATGAAATTTGAATACAAAGGAAAAGGAGCTAGTGATAGAAATGATTGGGAGGTGTTACTGCAATTGCAACAGAAAAAGCACATCTAACATCATACTGAAACTCTATAAATGAAATGAAACAAATAGGTAACATTAAAGATTGTAAAAGTAAATCAAATTGGGCTAAGTAAAGCTCTGAATATGCATATCAAACCTGTATATGTATATGACACATAGATACACAACTAGAAAAAAATAAGAAAAAATATGTAAACTGATTAAATTTCAAAAATAAAGTATTTACCTTTGAAAAGAAGGAGGAGGAGGAGGAGGTGAGGTGTGAAGAGGGAGAAGGAAAGAAAAAGTTAGTTTATACATAGACTTCACCTTTAAGACAAAGGAACGTAGCTAAATAGTTACATAGTTTTGAATATTTGGTTTTCCATTTTGTGAGACCAGCTAAAACATATTTGCATGTAAGTATGTGCTCAGAAATCTTTGTACCCTTCTAATGGAAAAGGTGGATCAGTCGACAAAATTTTAATCAAAATAAGAATTCAAGAATAGGGAACTAAAAGTAAGTTTTAAAAATTGGTTGACATTGACTTTAGACTTAATAATTATTGCAAACATAATTTTAAATATGATAACTTCAAAAATTATTTGATATTAATAAACTAGATGAAAAATCATAGCCTTTCAGCTAAAACTGAAAAGCATGCTAAATTTTCTGTTCTACAAGAAGAAAAGGATTAAATTATGCTGTTTTCTTTTCATTGATGATTAAGAAAAATAAGTTCAGGGGTGCCAGGGTGGCTCAGTTGGTTGAGTGACTGACTCTTGCTTTCTGCTCAGGTCATGGTATCAGGGTCATGAGATCAAGTTCCATGTTGGGTTCTGTGCTCACTGTGGAGTCTGTTTGAGATTTTCTCTCATTCTTTCACTGCCCCTGCCCCCCAACTCACATTCTAAATGAATAAATAAATAAGTAAATAAAATCTAAAAAAAAGAAAAAAATAAGTTCATATATATTTTTAGCCTATATATAAAATTGCTATGTATTACAGAGTCTTATTAGTTGAAGACAAATGGCATGTATAGTTTCTAGAATGCTAGAAGAATCAAAATTTGATGACATTTACATTATAATCATTGGGGAAATAGGAAATTAAAAATATGTGTTAAGAACAGAAGACAGAATGACTCAGATAGGATCAATTGCATTTCTAATGCAGTAAATACAAGCAGCTAATTGGATTAAAAAATCATTATTCAAAGATATATTCTCAATTATATAATTTGAAACATAAAAAGGAACAACAGAAACATAAAAAGCATCAAAGCAAAATTAAAAGTGTTGCCAAATATATTACTCAGACATACACATACCATATGCATACACATACACTCACAGAAGCACATAAAATTAAACAAGATAGTAAATATTGATGTCTAGTATCAGAAAACAATAGTGAACAAAAAGTATCAAGAGCATTTTATTGCAATTTCTAAAGAAGTTATAATAGATATGGGCATTTGTATATCAAATAAGACTGTGTGTGTGTGTGTGTGTGTGTGTGTGTGTTCACTTTTTAAAAAGTGAATTAATGGACATTTCAGGGAATTTGTAACCAATACAATTTACCAATGAAAATTTCATATTTACATTTTATAATTTTCTTTTTTAATCTGCCCAAGATTGAATCTCTTAACAAGTAGTTCATCAATAAATCATAGCAGAAAAATAATTTTTGGATTTGATATTTTCATCTACTTATGATTTTTTAAATGTTGAACTACAAGTGAAAAGAAACCATAAACATAAAAAATGATTTGCACACCCTAACAACCAAATTTTATTTAATGAAGAAACACTATGAAATTTTTCCTTCAAATCAAGAATAAGAAAATTATTTCTTTTGTCAAATTATTTTAGGTATATAGCCAATGCAATAAGATAAATGAAAGTATAACCATTAGAAAGGGGGAGATTATTATTATTTATAATGATATGCTTATGTATGGAGAATGTGTCAAATCCTTAAAAATGTGGAGACACAATATTTCAAGATGAGAAGATGTGAAATTAAGAAAATATAAACTTTAGAAGAATTTAAACATTTAATTCAATACCATTATTTGGGAAATTGATAAACTGATTGAAAAGCACTTTTGGTAAAGAAAAGGATTAAAAAATATTAGTAGGGACTTGCATATGAAAAGTAATACACATTTTAAAGACACAGTAATTAAAACAATGTAATAACTAAGCAGTTATAGACACATGCATCAAAGAAACTAAAAAGAAAATGCATGAATCAGCATTAGCATGTATCAATTTTTAGTTTAAGTTAGATGAAAGAAATAGTGGGTTGCTTAACAGATGTAACTGGGCAGGCAGAGTTAATCACCTGGATAAAAATATCTTAACACCATTAAATATGGATTACAATTTTAAGTTTTATAGGGAATAAAGAACTAAAATGTGGAATCGTGAGGCTACTGTTATTAGTGGTTCTTAAACCACTGTGAAACATTAGATTGTGCTGTGAAACAGGAGTTTGTCGCTTGTTATGAGAAGTTGTCAGGAAAAATGACCAAATATGTTTGAGAAATTCTGATATACACTAAAGTAAGCATGTTTTTGTTTGTTTGTTTTAATGTAGAAATACATAGAAATTTTACATGCCTTGTAAAATATCAAGAAAGGGCTATAGTTTGCAGTATTTTAAAATGGGTTTACTCAAGATACTTTTTTGAGAGCACTTTTGTTTTGGTCAGTCCTCTTGGTCACAAGTGGCAAAAAATGCAATAGGGGATTTGATGTGAACTAGGAACATGAACAGTGTCACAACTAAGTCTCTCTTCTCTCTGTCTTGAAGTTCTTTTTTCTCTAAATACATTGGCTTCTGTATTTTCTACAGCAAAATGGACCTTTTCTTCAGGATGGGAAATAGGGATAGAGACTTTTGGGAAACATGTTTTTCCTGCATGGTAAATGACAGCAGTTTGAAAATTTAGAGCAGGAATCTGATTGAGCTGGCTTAGATCATATGCACATCTTTTGGGTTAATCACAGGGGTCAGTGGTAGGTGGAGAATGAAGTACTAGGATTAGCCCAGACTGGACCATGAGCCTAATTTTATGTTCTGTTAACAGGAGAATGAAAACCCAGACATGGCCATACCCTTTCTAGCCACACTCATTAATATTTTCTGGAAGATTGTCAGAATGTATTCTGGAAACTGCTGCTTAGGAAGAAAAAATAAAATGTAATAATTACAACCATTGCAAACATCTATTTAGTGATAACTTAGGATGTGCAAAGCATTATTCTAAATGCTTTCTGTTTTTAATGTAATCCTAATACAAAACTTAAGCTTCATGATGGTCCTTTGAATAGGCATTATCAATATCTCCATTTTAGAAGAAATTAAGGCACAAAGCATGTAAGCATTTTTAGGAACTTATATAGCTAGGAAATGGAAGAGTTAGAATCAACCTTAGCAATTAGAAAAAAAAGGATTATTATATTTTAAGAGATCAACTCAACAACCCACTCTTGATGTCAGTGATTCTTATATCTTTTGGACATCATAGATGTCCAAAAATACATAAGTAGTATTATAAGAAATTATTTATCGGTAATAACATAAACTTAAAGCATGAGGTAACAAAAATAATTACATGGCATTGTGTAAAGATTAGCAAACCAAGTACTGTACTTTTAAAATACATTATCAGGAAGATTTTTAGTCTTGTTTTTTTTTGGTACACTACTTATGGTTTTGTGATTTTAAGGAATAGTATATGTATACTTTATCTATTATATTTAGCAATAGAAAACTATTTGGTAACTCTAAAGGTTTAAAAATAATTTGAAATAGCAAAGATATGTGGTTGAGAAAGTAAGTGGAAATTGACATGAATTCACCAAAATTAACACAGAAAATGAAATGACAATTACTAAAGTGGATTGCTATACCACCAAAAAGGCCAGATATGTGAACCCTTAGTAAAAAGGAAATTAAAGTAAGTTGTTGGAAAGCCATAGGGAAGGTGTTCTGTTTCAAAGATCGGAAAAAAATTATGCCTGTTATGTGAGTTCTTCTCTTTGAGGCTATCAGTGTTTATGTCTTCTTATTCATAAAGTGAAAGTATATTGAACATTGTTATATGCATGTTACAAAAAGAAGGTTTTTTTCCCTTCTTCAATTCTGAAACTCCAACCAAGTGAAAATAATGAGCTATAAAGTAGTAGTAGTAGGGGGTGGCTAATAATGGTGAATTACATCAAAGAGCATACAGTGTTCTTGTATAAAATCACTGTAAGTTTGAAAAAAAGATTAAAGACCTCCTGACAGCAGTTTTTTTTCTGAGGATGTCTGTGTTTGAGTGTGTGTGTGTGCCTGTGTGCCTGCACGTATGTGTGTGTAATAATGTATTCAGATAGTCTGAAACTAGGTATGGGTGTGTGGAATTATTTTTAGTTCCTTAGGCTTGGATAAATTAAAAGCTCATTGGGAACTAGAAAATAGGGCACATCTGAGGGGATTCAATCACAGCATAATTGATCTGAGTACAGATAAAAGAAAATACACATATTGCTAATTTCTCTGGATAAACATTTTCTTCTTAAAGTTTGAATAGCCATGCATGTGTATATGCAAACGTATGGACATGCACACATGTGCACACACACACACAATGAATAAATAACAAATCTGATGTTACAGAATTATTTCAGGACTGTGGGAGAACATCATCATGAAGACTCTAAGAAAGAGAATTCTCCAAATAATCAAAGAACAGTGTTGCCGAGTAAGCAAGCATGCAGACCTGCCAGGCATGCTTTTAGAGAACAGGTGCTTAGTCTCAAAAGGTGGTGGAGAACAAAAGTGGTGACTCTGGTTTAAATTAGCTGAAGACAAATACCTAGTCATGGCCCATCTGACCATAAATCCCGTTCTTCAACGTGAGCCAGGTAAATGTCTTTCTGTCTTGGAGAATGTTTACCCAAAAGGTAGAGTGTTGATGAGAAAATGTTCCGAACAATAGATCTGAATCCAGGTTGTGTGCTCACGTAGCTAATTTTTCTGGTTTCCTTCATACACAGTCTTTCAAAAAGGAGCTGTCTCAGAAAAAAAAATCACTGCTATTCAAAGATGCACAATTATAAGAAAGTAATCAGAATGCAGCCTAAGCAAAAATATCACAACAAAAGAGGAAGCCAACAATGATGGTGAAAAAAAACAGATGAGGAACATTAAGTCAATCAATATTCAGCAAAACCGTCTTTCAAGAAGTAGAACAAGATGAAAACATGTTCTCATAAACAATGGTGAGTAAAATTGTAGTAAATATGTGGATAATTCTAAACTAACATTGGCTGTATAAACAATAATAATTGTTAATTTGGAGATCAAAATAAGTCAGATATAATTAAATACTAGACCACAAGACTATGTAAGTTGAGGTTGGGTGATCCAAATTTTAAAAGTTCTTTGTATTGTCCAGGAAGAAGTACAAATACAGATGATTGTGGATATTTCAGAAATGCATGCTAAATTTTTAGATGTAACCACTAAGATAACAGAGGGTGTATCTTTTTACAGCAGAAAGAGAGAAAGAAATGAAAGCAGTAACAACAACGACGACCCTTGATCGATTTGGAAGATCCAGTGATGTCAGGTAAATACAGAAAATTGTACAAATATAACCCTTCTCTAAAACGGTAAAAATGAAAAGTGTGTATCAGAAGCACATAAATGTAAATGGTCTGAATATATTTTGTAAAATCTCTAGATTGTGACATTGCATTAAAAAGGAAAAAAAAAGCCCATCAGTTGTACAGAGACATACTAAATATGCAAGAATAAGGATTGCTTAAAATGAAAAGGACAGGGAAACATATTCCAGGCGAACAGTAACAACAGAAAAGTGGTGTTGTTATGTTAAAAACAGCCCAAACAGACCTCCCTACAAAAAAACATGTCTGGAGGAGAAAAGAAGCACTTCAGAACTAAAAGACTGAATTCACCTTGTAGGTATCTGAGATATGTATGTACTAAAAGCAATTCCTTCAGAATTCCTGCCGTTATACATAACAGTGCTACAAGAGAAAGTGACAAATCCACTTTCATAATGAAAGAATTGCATAGAACTCTCACAAGATTTATAGATCAATTAGATAGAATATCATTAGGCATGTAGAAGAGTTGAAAAAAATAACAAGCTTGATGTAATGGACATATGTAGAATATTGCATTCAATTAGTGGAAATTACACATTCTTTTCAAGGACAAGCATTGCTTATGGAAATTGAGCATATATTCTATGACTTTTAACATAATTCAAAGTCAGCATTACACAGACTATTCTTTCTGACCCCAGTATATAGTTAAATATCAATAAAAAGAAGATAATTCACAAAATGACTCATAAACATTAAACTTCAAAACATTTCTAAATAACTCAAGAAGAAAAAAATCAATAAAAAAAATATTTAGAAATATAAAATAAAGTTGTCAAGAAAAGAAACATGTTTGTGTTAAGTTAGTTGTTCAAAGATATGCATCATCCTTATTCTTGTAGCAAAAAATAATTCTTGAAAATATTCCATCTAACAGAAAAATAACTAATAACTTAAAAATGAACAAATAGTATCATTAAAGGACTATTGCTAAGAGCTGATAAAGAAATTTACATCTAAATAATTACAAGGATTCATTTTTTGCTATGATTATCTCTATATCATTTCATCGGATCATAGATTTGGAAAAGAAATTAATAATTTAATTAGACATCCAATGCAATATATTTCTAGATAGAAAATGACTGCTGTAACACTTTTTCTTTCTAAACTCCAAGAGAATTATACTGGGCCACTTGCTTACTTGAAGAGGTCTTCCTCACGGCGAAAATGATCCCATCTCTGAGAGGAAAAAAGTGAAATCATGGACTGGAGGCTGACACTAGCAACAAATGAACTTGTTCATTCAATGAATCAGTTAATTCATTGACTTAAGGTAATCCTTTTGCATAGAAGCTGGTTGCAGCCATCTCGATCGCCAGCTCAGTCCTGGTACTATTTCCTATGCTCAATCCACAGACTTTTTTTCTGCGTGGCCCAGATAGCAAGTAGACATATAAGGAGTAGCATGTCATGGAAAGAACCCTTGAGTTGGAACAAGAAAACCTTGATTCAAATCCGAGCTCCTGATGACGTTACTAATGACCTAGGTGACATTATTCATAACATAAGTGACATGTGTTCTTTAACCTTTCTGCTGTTATCTGATACAGACTAACACATTAGATAATGTATTTTAAAAGTTTGACCCTATACACAAGTTACATACTATAATTGCTTTTTTAAAGTAGAGCATATCATTTCTATCTTTAATACTAAGTACCAGAAATCTATTTGTTTGCCAGGTAAGAAAGTAAGGGGGTGATTGGGACACATATGGGTTCCCATTGGCCTTCAGTGAGCTGCCCGTTTGGCAGAAGGCCGATGGGACAGGGCAGGAGCCCAGTCTGGAGTGACAGAACAGAAAGAAAACAGCTGCTTTTCTCCAGCAAGGACTCCAGTCAGTTTGAAGCCCATATGTTAAGAATATCCACCCTTTCTTTAACAAGAAAATGCGTTTGGAATCACCATCAGCACGCAGTCTAGAGACTACTGGCGCCAGCTTCAAGATACTGAAGAAAATGTGCACAAAGAAAAAAATTTACCAACAGACATGACTGAAATTGGCCCAAGACTCTGACGGACATAAAAGTGAGCAGTTAGGAGATGACATAAAGGATATGATGTCTATGGGGTCAGCCAAAGAGAGCGAGGGAAAGAGGAAGAGAGGGAGAAAAAGGATAATCAAGGCATAATCAGTTCATCAGGAGAATATTTACAAACTTACTCAGATTTCAAACTCCTTTACCATTTAAGTTTTACAGTATGATTAAGGAGCTACTTTGCCTCAATAATACATTTGAATTCAAATACTTTTCTATATATTTGGTTAAGTACAGGAAGTTTACTTGTTTCAATGTCTTACCTGAAGCATACATCTTCCTGAAATGAAACATGATCTCATTTCTTTTCAAGAGTGAAATATGCTCGTACAAGCTAAAACACTTCTGTTTCAAGGGAACATCATGCTTCCACTGAAAGCTTTTATTCCTGTTTGGCAGGTTTGGCTTGTTTAGGAATCTATTTTTCATCAAACCCTGGAGGGCTATATGGAAAAAAGGAGTTTACATGATGAATACAGCATTTAAGCACAAAACTTAACAGTGAATTAGCTTCTCCGTTCTATACAGAATTTGTGCCAAACAGCAACATGCAAACAGAAATATATTTTTGAAAAGAGTGGGTAAGGTGAATATATTTCTACTCCGTGTTTTTGCTCATATTACTATGCATTTGAATGCGGGAGTGGCTGGGGATGGGAACAAGTGGTTTCAAGTCACAGAAGCAGAAGTGAACTCTTGAAAATGCTACTCTAGCTATTCTGTGCATTTGATATCAAGTTATTTTCTTAATTTAATATATTCTTTTTATTCAAGTTTAGGAAAATGTCAATTTTGTTTTCTCAACTCAGGACCATAGTAAATTTCGAGTTTTAAAATATTTCTTATTATCTAACCATATTTCAAAGAAACAAAAATAAAAAGGAATATTTAGAAGGTTAACAAGAAAATATGTGTGGGTAGTTTGTTGTTCTCGTTTTGGTGTACTGCTGTTGAAAATGAGCAATGAGTGGAAATTTTGTGGCAGCCCATAAAATTGTCTAATTTGATCCAGGAACTAGGTTCAGCCAGAAGCATGCTTGCTTTATTGGAGAAAGTTTTAGCAACCAAAAATATGTTCGGTCAGTTTTTTTGTTACCAAAATATAATCATAGGAGCCTCACTTTTTCTTTTTTTTTTTCCTTTCTTTCAATTTTATATTAGGTTTTTTTGTTGTTGTTGTTGTTTTTAAGACTGGATTTCTTGGATGGAAGGGTGGAGAACAAAAAATTGTGAATTTAATTCACTCTCAGTGCTGCTTATGAAAAGGTATTTATAGCATCAAAGTTTCAAAATGTACGTCCTTCCCTTACAGAGCAACACAGGTGTGAGAGATTAAGACAAAGTGGAAGCTTCTTCTGGAAATGGAAAGTGAAAATGGTTGCACCTTTATATTTTAATCATAACCTAGATTTTGATTCTTAACTTTGAGACTCTGGAGAGTTAGAAGGGTTTAAATATAGCTTTACATGTAATGATCTTTCCTTAATACATTTATGCTAAACACTCACAATCTTTTTACATTAATTCCTTCGATGGGCCACTAATTTTTAAGAAAATACTCCCTTGGAAAATTGGGCATTTTTGGACCTACAAACCTCTTATCCTATGTTACAGTCGACTTGTGTACATTTGAGGAGAGGCTGAGAAAGCTGAACTGTTTTGAAAAGGAACAATCTAACCTTGGAAGAACTGAAAGATTAAGGTTAGCCCAGTTTGATAGCTATTATTTGTTAACAAGAATGGGGACCAAAATGTACCTTGTACTTTGTTTTCTTTGAAAATATGCCCTTCAATACCATCTGTTCCCTTAATAGGTATGCTTACCCGTTTCAGTAGAACTTTTAATTAAAAATAAAATCAGATGGATAATTGTGCTATTTCTATAAGTCACTTTTTCATGATTTTGTTCTATTCCTACTACTTAAACAGGCAAAACTTTGTCTCTTACCGAGAAGCATACTCATTTTTCAGGCAAAGCATTTAAGACAAAATGATCAGCCATCAATGATGAAATTGCAGGTCTTGTGGGAAAACAGACAATCTTTACAGTATCAGTTTCTTCCATTTCCTATGTGCTGTGTTAATATTACTTTAGGTTATCTTATCCATGTTTTTTATTATAAAATGCAAGGTTGAAAAGTGTTGGGAACAAGAATTTTAGGTGTCTTGGTAGATAGACTCCTAAAACTTTCCTGCTCATGGCATTAAGAAATTAATGTCCAAGTACATGTAAACTTCTTTTCCTACATATGTTTTTTTCCTCCCACTTTTTTTTTAATAGAGAGAGAGAGAGAGAGAGATCACAAGTAGGCAGAGAGGCAGGAGGAAGTAGGCTCCTTGCCGAGCAGGGAGTCCGATGTAGGTCTCTATCCCAGGACCCTGAGATCATGACCTGAGCTGAAGGCAGAGGCTTTAACCCACTGAGCCACCCAGGCGCCCTTTTTCCTCCCACTTTAAAGTAAATCTAATTTATTTGTTCAAAATGCCTTAATTTTAATTATTTATTTTTTTAAATGCCTTAATTTTTATAAAACACATTCCAAGATAGGTTCTATAAGTGTCCCTTGCTAGTCAGCCTGTAGTTTTGCCTCAAACCTGGGAAAGATTCTTCAACCCAGGCTTTAACAATAAGATGAATTTAAAAGTAATCTTGAAATTTTGAGAGAGCATTATAAATCACAACATCGAGCCAGGCAACGTGCTTCATATATGCTCAGGAATTTCTCGACCCCTCATTCCTCTTAATATTATTTGCATAAATTCTTTTGAAAATAGGACCTCACTTATTAAGTCAAGAATTCTGATAGGGTATCTACTAGGTGCCTAGCACCTGCTTGGTTCTGGGTGTAGTCTGATAAACTGGCAAGGTTCCTGCTATCATGGAGCTTACATTTACTTCCCCCAGCCCTACCTAGTACGGTGATTTTTGAACCCAGTTAGTACCTCATTGAAAAGCAAGTGAAGGCAGTTACAGATATGATAAAGTTATTTGTATATTCCTACTTCAAATATTAAGACACCAACAAAGAAAAGAAATGTCCTGATCAAGTCATTTTGAAATTAAGTGCTAGGTTCATTGCTTCTATATGAAAAGTAAATTGCTTGTTCTTTCATTCACTTTAGCCTGGGGGGTAAGGAAAAAATGTTTCAATAGAGTATGAGAATTTTATAAACATAGAACTTTCAGACCTTCAAAAATAGTATTTGTGTAAAGTCTAGTATCAAGGAGCAAGAAATTGATATTGATATTTCCAAACCTTATACAAACTATATTTCTGACATTCTTTGTGAAATTAATCCAATCATTTTATTCTAAAGGATTGTTCAATTACGAAAGAATAAACACAAATGAAAGGTTTATTAAAGAGTATTCAGTTGAAATAAAACAGTATTTTAATGATACCTGCTCTCCTGGGGCGCCCATTGTTCATTAGTAGCACTGGTGAATGCTGTAGATTGGTTCACTAAACCCCATTCCAACCTTTTTCCTTCTGAGTATGTCTGCCTGCAGATTCTGAAAAGCTTAAAGTGACACTTGCCAGGAGTCAGGATGAGAATTAGGTTCTACCAATAAGATGTATTGGAACACATTTTAAAAAGTGAAAGCAAGGCATTTGGATTTTGTTTTCTACTGCCAAGCAAGATCGTGGTTTCCAAAGCAATATTCCACCATCCATTCCTCTCCTCCCTGGGGGTTGGGAGGCAGCTGTGGGAACAGTAGTGGTGACAGTTAATTCCCAGTTTTCTGTTTATGGGGTTGCTTTTAAAGTGGAATGTTTGTACTCAGTAGTTCCAGTTCCTGAATGTGTCTGTTCTGGAGTATTTTCCAGTGTAGAGCCCAGCTTTCGCTCTTCCTTTCATCATTTTTTGAAAGTACTGTATTCTCCAAATTATGTTTTTCTTTCCTGCTTTAAGTATTTAGATTTGTTTCTGAATAACCCAGGAGCATGTCAGACCATGACTTGTTGCTCATCGCTTTCCATAATATAGTTTCAATGGGTCACATATCTGTTCCATTGAAGACTGCCTTTCTCATCCTCCCTTACTAAAAGGTATGACCCTGTGTCTAAGTTCTAGATAATGGAATTTAAACAGATGTTATATTTGATATTTCTGGGTTTTGTCCGTAAAATGATATGGCATACAATATTCTGGAAACTTTCCCTCTTACTGATCAGTGTGTGAAGGTGAAAGGTGAACCACTTCCCTGAATCCAGAGATAGAAGTTACATGTTGAGAATGGTAGATTGCTCTGAATTATTTTATAAGACCTATATCTATCTTATTTAAAATGCTGGGGGCGCCTGGGTGGCTCAGTCGGTTAAGCATCTGCATTGGGTTCAGGTCATGATTGCAGGGTCCTGGGATCGAGCCCCATGTGAGGCTTTCTGCTCTGTAAGGACACTGCTTCTCCCCTTTCCCCCTTTTTCATGTTCTCTCTCTCTCACTATCTCTCTCTAAAATACATAAATAAAATCTTTAAATGCTAAATTTTAGTCTCTTTTTGATGGAATCTTAATCTTAAGTAAAACATAACTTGGTTACTAGAAGTGGAACTCTACCGTATTAAAAAAAAAAAAAACGAAGCCTTGGTCTAACAGGTAGTGGTAGGCAAGAGCACAGATATTGCAGGCTGGAATATAAGTGATCCCAGTGACACCATTATACAACATTGGGTAAAACTGTCACTCGTCATCCTTAAAAAAGGTAGACTACTGGGGCGCCAGGCGCCCCAGTGGGTTAAGCCTCTGCCTTTGGCTCGGGTCATGATCCCAGAGTCCTGGGATTGAGGCCCGCGTCAGGCTCTCTGCTCAGCAGGGAGCCTGCTTCTCCCCTCCTTCTGCCTGCCTCTCTGCCTACTTATGATCTCTCTCTCTCTCTGTCAAATAAATAAATAAAATCTTAAAAAAAAAAAGGTCGACTTCTTACTGAAAGAATGTGTAACCTCCGTAAACTGTTTCTAAGAAGTCAGAACATTGAAAAAAAAAAGTCTGTTTAGACATGTTTGCTGTTTCTTGTTGTGCAGAGTTATATGACAAGATGTACTTGGGCTGGTTGTAAGAGGTGATTTTAAAGAAGCCACTTTGGGGCGCCTGTGCAGCTCAGTGGGTTAAGCCTCTGCCTTCGGCTCAGGTCATGATCCCAGGGTCCTGGGATCGAGCCCCACATCGGGCTCTCTGCTCAGCGGGGAGCCTGCTTCCCCCTCTCTCTCTCTGCCTGCCTCTCTGCCTGCTTGTGATCTCTCTCTCTGTCAAATAAATAAATAAAATCTTAAAAAAAAATAAAGAAGCCGCTTTATCAGCTAAATAGGCCTCCAGTGCCCACCTTACAACTTCTCTGGTTAATTGGGGTCCATTCTAGTTTCAAAGATTGGATTAAGGGTGATGCTTTCCTATCTAAACTAATATTTTCCGATAGTTTCAAAGTAGACACCATTAAATTGAAGGGAAGCAGAAACTTGCTGAACAAAGAAACCAGTAAACATAGGAAGGTAGTCTGTAAGCATAAAAACCTTGTCTAGATTAGATCTTTGGTGGTGGTTATTTGCCTGTGGATCTGACGGTCAGTAACTAGACCAAAGCATACTAAGTTTTTTGGAGATTGTATTGATTTGTAAAAGCCAGTGTGTGTTTGACCTTTAAAGCAACTCCAGAAGCCTCCCAAGGTGGCTTTGCAGAATATAGCCCACAGAACGTGTGCATCTCCGATGGAACAGCATCCAGTTTTCCTGTAAGGAGATAATTATAAGGTCATCAGATACTTTTGAGAGTGAAAGGGACACATGTAGAACAACGAATTCATTCATTCCATATTACACCAGGACAATGCATGTAAATCAGGATGTTCACAAGAAAATCAGTTCCTATGGCAATAGAAATAGTGGATAAATATCCCATAATAAAAAATATCCCATAGTAAAAAAATAGGAACCATAAATGACAAAGGGTGAAAGAATCCCTCCCAGAAAATATAATCAGGATTTATTCTAATGTTTGAAATTCCTATCCAATAGGATTTGATGATTGCTTTGAAAAATGAAAGTTGTGCTTTTCCGACTCTTCATTGTTTTAGAAGGCAGCTATCTATGCTCTCCACTGGACCTCCAACACCGTACTCTTCTGTTTTTTGAATGAGACTTATAAGATTGGGTGTGTACATGTGTGTGGAGGGAACAGATATGTGGAATGAAGTTGTACACCAGGAAATTTGGTGGCAGGCTGTGAGTTGTATCCTTTTCCCTCCTTATAGTAATGGCCACGCCCGTAAAGCCCACATTTCCTAGCCCCCCTTTCAAAGAGATGTGGACAAGTTACTAGTTCTCCTCGGTGAAGTGTGAAAAGAAGTGACGTGTGATTCTTCCAGCTGTGCCCTTAAAAGGGTTGTATACACATCTTCCTATTTGCTCTTCCCCATCACGTCTCCCCAACGAACATACTTCTAGGGGAAGGTGATGAATAGAGTAGCCACCTTGGGTAGGGATACCTCGTGCTGAGGATGGTAAAGCTGAATTGCTATTTTTTTTAAATTTTTTATCTTTTTAAAGATCGTATTTATTTTATTTGGAGTGGGCCAAGGGAGAGGCAGAGGGAGAGGAGGAGAGAGAGAGAGAGAATCTTAGACTCCCTGCTAAGCATGGAGCTCAATGTGGGACTCAATCAAATGACCCTGAGATCATGACCTGAGCCACCACCAAGAGTTGGATGCTTAACTGACTGAGCCACCCCGCTGTCCCTGACTTGCTTGTTCTTATCCTTACCTCAGATATAAAGAGAAAATGTTATCCTGTTTACACTGCTGTATTTTGGGTATCTTTGTTGCAGATTTTAAATTAAAACTACATTAACTACTATAGTACACATCAGTTCAAATGATTATTTTTCTTAAAATTTTACTTGCATTACTCACAAAAATTAAGGCAAAGATTCATACTGATTATTCGTGGCTGGGTGCATATTCAAAATAAGAGCAGTACAAATATTTTTATTCCACAAATTTAGAATAAAAACTTAATCGTTCTCCAATAATTACTTTCAGAGAATATTTATAATAAAAATTTTCCATTAAATATTATGCCTGTAATCATTAAATTAATTCTAATATCTAATTCTAATTTCCATTCTGAAAAAAATAATTAAAGCTTAATAACAACTGAAAGCTCTCTTAGATCATTTAATGTGTGTAAGATTAATATTCAGAGTACAAAGTCCACAAAAAGAAACACAGGATTGATTATTTAAGAGGAATTCAGACTTTTTTTGCATAACAGAGTAAATTTTTCTACATTTTTAAGAAAACAAAAAAACTGAATGTGAATTCCTCCTTTATCCCAAATTTTGTGTTTCTCAAATCCAAGACCAAGGGGCTATATGCATTTTTTTTTTCTTTCGCTCAAATTTGTCTCTTTGGAATAACCTGAGAAAATTCTCAGTGCCTTATGGCTAATAGAGTTGCCAGGGTGAGAGCAAAGCTGAAACATGCAGCCCGAGGTGTGGCATCAAAAGAAAATACTTGGCTAGTTGTTCTCTTGAAATTGAAAGGAAATTAGTTGAAGTTGCCAGATTGATTTGGACTGACGTCATTTACTAATGGTTGTATTTTACTTTACCATAGATAATTAGAATTTGAACATAAGGGATAGTGATAATCATACTGGAATTATATTTTGGGCATTTGGGAAATACCTGAATACTTTTAGGCCTTCGAGGATGTCATTGCACCACAGCTACAAAGTACAGTGTCCCTGGCAACAGGATGGCTAGGTTCCTTTTGAGTCTGTTTTCGCCTTTTTGGGTTTAAGTTTTCCAGATAAAACCCTTCTTAATATCTTTTGTTCTTCTAGAATTGCATTGTTCTTTATCTCAGCAACTTTTGAGGAATTTATTACTTTCTGTCTTATAATGTGTATGTATGCATTTTTACCGTCTTGTATTTTCGTCATATTCTCTTGCCATTTGAACATAATAAGCACTGATACATTTATTTTAAGAATTTATTGTCAATATGTCTTGATCTTGCTTATGTGCCTTTTGGTATTTCCATACCCTTATTGGATTATTTCTACTAACCACATACATTTGTTTAAAAGGTTTTTAAAAAACTGACATTTATTACTTTATTTATTTTGTTGCCCTTTGGAGCCAAAATTAATACAATAAGGAAGGAAATTCCTCTCCCATTCCATAAAAAATTTTAACACAATTTTAAAAAATGCAGCCCCCCTTTTTTCTGTTATCTTGTTTGAATGTAATCTCTCTTTTTTTTGGAGACATGATTTACATACAGAGAAATGTATAGATCTTAAGTGCACACTTTGATGTTTGGAAGAATGCATAGACCTAACTCAGAGCTCTGCCAAAATATAGGACAGTTCCATCCTCCCAGGGAAAGTTGCATCAGACCCTTTCCCAAACAATCCCACCTCTCTTCCCAGATGCAATTACTGTCCTAAATTCTATCACCCTGGATTTCTCACACCTTTATAGATCTTCTGGATTCAGAAGACTGTGAAGGGTCTTTAATTTTGCCCTGGCGGGCAAGAGACTTTACTACTAGAGTTTCAACTTGATCATTTTGAGCTCGATTACAATACAGGGATAGACCAGAGCTGCACGAAGCCCTGGCAATTCTGGCTTTTCGACTTTATTGCTAGGATGTTCTACACAGTCTCTCCCTTCTGGCTGGTGAGGTCTATGATATATTCTAGTGCCCAGATCCTCAGTTGGGTTTATAGATCTACAGAACAGCATGCCATGCCTGTTGAGACTCTCTTTACATACGCACAGCTTAGAATTTGCACAAAGATGCAAGATGACTCTTACCCAGGTTTATGGAGTTCTCTGTCCAGCTGCTTTCTTTCTGGGACCCTTGCCTGCAAATAACAGGTACTTTGCTGGCGTAGAACTCCAATCTTTTATCTCTTCTCCTCACGGAGATTGCTGTTCTGTGTCTGAGCTCCACTTCTTATATTGGAAAGTGATCCCTAGCTGAAAGCCAGATTGAATTTAGAGCTCATTTTCCGTGTTTTCTTTCTCTCATTGATCACGACCCTGAGTTCTCTGTTTTCCAATTTTGTCCATTTTTGTAGTTATTTGCAGCAGAATTATAAATCTGATAAACATTACTCATTTCAGCCAAAACTGAAAGCCCTATAGACAGGTTAACTTTTACTTATATATATTTTTTGACATCCTGTCTTGGTTGATATTTGCCTGAGAACTGGTAACATTGATTTGAATCTGAATATCTGGTCTACTTAATTCCAAGTGTTAATATTTGAAAAAGTTGTTTCATAGCTTTTTAACTGAGAACAACTCTAAACTCTATTTTGTGGCAAATTTAAAGAAAAATAAATTTAATTTACATATTTTTAAAAAATAATGGAAGAGTTTATTACATTCAGGGATGGATTATTAGTAGAGATACTAATATTACCAAAGTGTCACATGTAATCGTGGTATGCTCATATTTTTTCCCTTAAGATAAATTACTGGTTTAATTTGCAAACATCCTCACAAATCCCTACAAATGGGTGTGGTATGTATATTTCTATAATACATTATGAATTGAGGCTGAAGAGAAGTTATAATTTAACCAAGACCAAAGGGTGATTACTTTTAAGTAATCCACTTTTGGGTTAAATTGATATTGGATTAATGTTTTGGGTAAAACATTTTTGTTGCATATTTCAAGAAAAACAGATTTAATATAACAGCATAAATATTCAAATATGTAAGTCGGCTATCTGTTCTTGACTTCCACAGGTATTTTAAACTACGGAGCACCTTGAAATTCCACAAAAGTAAGAGTGACACTCATTAATACATTAATACATTTAGAAGTGATGCACTAGGTACATTTTACATGATGTGTCTGAAACATGCCTTAGGTAGCCTGTACTGTTGTCACATACTTACAGTTCTATAAGAGATGCATTTGTGGTTTGTGTAATGTAACAGCTGGTAAAAAATCATACTCAGACAAATAGCTCTCAGGACATAAATGATTATGACTAAAACTCCCAATTATTTCAGAAAATTAGTTGACAGTGTAAATGGACTTTGACATTCTAATTATACTTTGACTTTGACCACTGAATAAATTCTTACTGCCTATAGAAATAAATAAATGTGTTGGAAATATTTTCAATCTCAGCAGGATGACCAAACTTCCCAATTTGTCCCTTATAGAAAATGGATCAGTTTACTGTAGCCAAACTATATTACTTCCATAATGCCAATACCTTTTCAGTAGGCAAAGGTTTCTAAGAACTCTGCTTAGAAAATTCAAGAATTAATGGAATTCTTTCTTCTCTAAAGAAGAAATTCTTTTTATATCTCTTCTTACTCTCTGCTTCTTTTTCAATTTCTCTATATGCTTATTACAAACAAAGGTTTTTATAATTTCAGCTATATCTTTAATAATGGCTAGGCAATTTTTTTTTAAGATTTTATTTATTTATTTGACACAGAGAGAGAGAGAGAGATCAGATCACAAGTAGGCAGAGAGGCAGGCAGAGAGAGAGGAGGAAGCAGGCTCCCTGCCGAGCAGAGAGCCTGATGTGGGCCTCAATCCCAGGACCCTGAGCCAAGGCAGCGGCTTTAACCCATTGAGCCACTCAGGCGCCCAATGGCTAGGCAATTATAAGTTTCCGNAATCCCAGGACCCTGGGATCATGACCTGAGCCGAAGGCAGAGGCTTTAACCCATTGAGCCACTCAGGTGCCCAATGGCTAGGCAATTATAAGTTTCCATAATTGTCTGAGTTTGCATATGTGTTGCATATAATACAATTCTGTGGCATCAAATGTTATTCAAATACATTTATAAATGAACTTTATTGAAAGCCAAAACAGAAGCTTGTGTAAAACTGGCCTACTTTTCTAACATGTTCCATTATATTTTTATCTATTTTATTTTAATGCTGCAATATCTTCACTGTTGTGTTGCTAGATTTCCCAGACAATAAATCAGGTCAGAGACAGAGAAAAATACTTAGAGCTTTAGAAGCTGTCAAATAAAAGACAGCAGGGCATTTATTTGGTTTGAGTACACACTCTGTTTCCAGAAGTTTAGTTAACGTGTATGTTAATTAATGCACCTCTGCTGTGTTTCAGATGGAAGCAAACTTGAGTTCCCAACTGTTCTAGGGCGCCACCTTCTGGAAAATTAGATGCTTCTCTAAAAATCAAGAAGCAGCTCATTGTGATTATGCCAGAAGTTGGACTCACAGTGAGAAAAATCATGCCTCATGAGAAGTACATGCTTCTTTCAAGCAAATATGATACTCCCCACATCCCCCACTGGTGGATTAAAGTTAAAGAAGACACCGATATGTGGAAAATGCAAATAAGTGAAAGACTTTTTGACTGCTATAATAGCAATAAATTTGTCAATTTTACTTTTTCCCCTTGATAAAATTAAATAACAAAGTTGTTCTGCTTCCCTATATCTAGCACATAGAAATATGGAACACTATCATTAACACACTTAAGGATGTTCTAAGCCTTAAAAGTGCTAGCTAATAATATATTCTAAGGCTAATTAATGAATATACATTTTGTTTGACATAAAACACAAGATAATCTGCCTTTTTTTTCTGACTAATTTTCACTACAAAGTTAGTTAAACTTGTTATTAGCTAGAGTTCAGACTTAAGTCCAGGGCATCCCACATTTGTCACCTCCAAGAAAACAGTATTTTCACTTCAATTAAAAGATTTTTAAAGGAACTATTGGTATTTCTAAGGTTTTACTTTTTTAAATAAAAAAATAAGGTAAAATTGAAAAACATTTTTTTTAAGACTTATCTATCTATCTATCTCAGAGTGAGAGAGTATGAGCAGGAGCAGAGGCAGGGGCAGAGGGAGAGGGAGACAAGCAGGACCCCACTGAGCAGGGAGCCCTGTGCGGGGTGCTGTGGAGGTCACCCCAGGACCCTGACATCATGACCTGAGCTGAAACCAAGAGTCAGAGTCTTAACCTACTGAGCCACTCAGGCACCCCAGAGACTAAAAAAAATTTTAATCCCTGTTTTAGTTTCTAATTCTGGTCACATGCAGATTGTAGATACACAGTCCAGTCAAATAATCATAATGGTATCATACAAACATTTGGCTAAATTTGGAGGAGAAAGTTTATTGTACACGTACAACTATTCCTCCCCATGGCAGATATCACTAACTGATCTTGGCTCCATTTCTTTGTAATCCAGGAAACAGTATATATAATACTTTGCTCCAAACAGTCTCAATAGAATAGAGTTTATTTATGAGATGAAGCTTACTCATTATTGAAGGCCTAGAAGAACTACAAGGAAGATGAAAATACTTATAGCAGAAGTAGGAGAAAAAGATGAACAAGAATAATAGCAATTTTAGGGGAAAGTTGGAAACCGATATAATTTAAGTTGGCAAACAGTGTCGATAGTCTCAAACTCTCTTCAATCAAATTTCACCATTAGATATTCATTTTTTAAAAGTAATTCTTCTTATTCAATAGGAAATTACCATCAATAGCTTTAAAAAAGGTAATACTATATAATCATTAACAATTGTATCATATTTATTTCCTAAAAATATCAGTCACCTTAAGAACATTTTTTCTTGGCAAGGATTGAGAAAGAGAGAGACAGACCAAATTTTTCAGCACATGTGCAGTTCAAGCACAGTGAAAGTCCCAGCAAGAGACAATTGCAGATATTACTCTGTCTAGGAAGAAATCCAAAATCGTTCAAGCCTGTGATGTGCTAGATGCTGTTTTGTGTGCTTAGGATACAGAGAATATATGCTAGAATCCTAATAACAAAAAGCACCCCATTAGATCAGAGAGATTTACATAAAAGAAGGTGGTTGGAGCTTTTTCACCGAGTTCACAGTTATGCCTGCAAATAGTACAGATAGAAAACAAATAAGAACTTACTAATAAAATAAAATTCCCTAGAGAAATATGTTTAAAATCAGTACATAATTGGTCAGAACAGAGATAATTCACCTCAAAGACACCTAGGATAGGAACAAGACATGCCCCGAAGTATTGTCTTTATGTATAATGTGTGACCTTGACATATATAAAGAATATGACAATTTTAAGGGTGATTGGTCAGTAATAGAAACAGACAAACGGCAGCTATGAAATCAAAGTTGAGGAAAACTATCCAGATTTCACCTGAGTGAATCAATAAAACCTATTTTGGTTGCCAGGTGGTTTAGGAGGGAAGAAAGGGAAAGAGAATTTACAAGTTTACATAATTTAAAAATTAAGAGATATATTTGACCTCAGACACTGCTTGATCTGAGAATTCAATACTATCATCAGGATTTGGTCTTTCTTCCTATGTCATTTCTGATTCTGTGTCTACACCATTCTCAGGTGCCCTTGGCAACTCTCAAGCGCCACTTCCATAGTTAACCATCCAGGAAGTTAATCTCATCTCTCCTCCCCTCCGCTCTTCTCTTTTGTTTTTAAGCAAAGCGTATTTCATTATGCTTACAAAGCTTTGCGTCTGCACTATGTTCTTATCTCTCCAAATAACTATAAAAACGGATATTTATGTTGGTTGTATTATTTAAAAGCTTTATCTCCTTGATTCATTAAATTCTTAGGGGCATATATTTAGAAGTTTTACTTTCTGCTTCCCACCACTTCTCACTAATTTGAATCTCGTTGATTCTGATGGTCTTGGCTCCTTCCTCTTCTCCATAGATGTTGGACATACCACAAAAGAGAGGTCTGCACATCCTAGGAGGAGAAACTGGAGCCTTTTGAGTATTCTAATTACACAGTCTAAGTCTGGGTTTCTTGGATCTCTAGTTCTGGGAGATATCAGATATTCAGCCCCCATCCCCTGCTAAATTAAAAAAAAATATTTGGGAAATAAGGCTTATTCGATTTCCCTCTGAGACTTCAAGAATGAACACTGTAGTATGAAAAGCTGTAAGAAGTCTTGCAATGAAAAAGCAAATTTCTAGAATTTGTTGAGTACACATTGTTTTACACAGCATATCATTTTTCTTCATCAACCCATTATAATATGATTTGGGAAATTCTGGGATAGATGATCTCCAACATAAAAATAAATGAATCTCATCATCTTAGTCTATTTCCATTAAATGTTCAAATTATAAAATTCCTGTTTTTCTGCTTTAGAGTCTGCAAAGCAAACAATTGATTGTAATTTGAGCTTCTAAATAAGTCAGCCTGTGGGGAGAGGATGTTCTAGTTTTGACCATCAGAGAATTCCAATCTGCATGACAGTCATGTTGCTAATGGTAAATGACTGAATTGGACTCTGCTTCATATAGCGATGATGTAAGAGAATGCTGCAGAAGTATTCAGACCTACCTTAACCATTTTGAAAGCAAAGTAAATCCTTCACTATGAAGTAGGCTCCTTTTCAGTACTTAATTATATTACACAAACATCAAAAATGTAAAATGCAGATGTTAACTTTGAGTTAAAATGGGAATTCATTGAAAGTAAGAGATAAAACATAAAGAATAAAGCAGCATGGTTGTTGAGTAAGAAATACTCCCATTGAACTGCATATTATAGAATATGTCTTTTTTCTTTTTCCATAGTGTTTCCCTAACTTTTTGGATCACGTGCCTCCAAATTAAGTATTTTTTTTTTTAAAGATTGTACGTGGAAGATGGGGAAGAAGGACATGTTTATTTATTTAAAGATTTTATTTATTTATTTGACAGAGAGAGAGATCACAAGTAGGCTGAGAGGCAGAGAGAGAGAGAGAGGAGGAAGCAGGCTCCCTGCTGAGCAGAGAGCCGGATGCGGGCCTCGATCCCAGGACCCTGAGATCATGACCTGAGCCGGAGGCAGAGGCTTTAACCCACTGAGCCACCCAGGCGCCCCAAATTAAGTATCTTAATACAGATGCCCATTTAATCTCTGATTGTACTATTCAGTTCACATGCTTTATCATTTGACCCTCGCAAAAATCCTGTTAAAAAGGCTGGGCTGGGCGCCTGGGTGGCTCAGTGGGTTAAAGCCTCTGCTTTCGGCTCAGGTCATGATCTCAGGGTCCTGGGATCGAGGCCCGCATCGGGCTCTCTGCTCAGCAGGGAGCCTGCTTCCTCCTCTCTCTCTGTCTGCCTCTCTGCCTACTTGTGATCTGATCTCTCTCTCTGTGTCAAATAAATAAATAAAATCTAAAAAAATAAATAAATAAAAAGGCTGGGCAGGGGGTGCCTGGGTGGTACAGTGCGTGAAGCATCCAACTCTTTGTTTCCACTCAGGCCCTGATCGCTGGGTCATGAAATCAAACCCCACATTGGGCTCCTCATTCAGCACAAAGTCTGGTTAAGAACCTCTCCCTCTTCCTCTCTCCTCTGCACTTGAGCTCACTCTCTCTCTCTAAAATAAATAAATAAATAAATATTAAAAAAAAAAAGACTGGGCAATGAAAATACATCCCATTTATAGTTGAAAAATTGAGAGCCAGAATACAGGACTTGCCAGAGTACGCATAGAAAAATTAGAGAATCTCATCCAAATCTTTGACTTCAAAAGAACTCTTTTATAATAATCTAGCTTGCTACATTAAAAAAGGAGACTGTGCTTTTTTTCCTTCCCAGATGCCATTAATANAAAAAAAAAGACTGGGCAATGAAAATACATCCCATTTATAGTTGAAAAATTGAGAGCCAGAATACAGGACTTGCCAGAGTACGCATAGAAAAATTAGAGAATCTCATCCAAATCTTTGACTTCAAAAGAACTCTTTTATAATAATCTAGCTTGCTACATTAAAAAAGGAGACTGTGCTTTTTTTCCTTCCCAGATGCCATTAATATTATGCATTATCTATGATGCATACTTTTTATTTAACTCTATATTGTCGTGCATTATTTTTGAATTGTTTTTAAAATTAATGTTTATGTTACAAATGTACTGTAATTGTCCTGAGAATAGGACTGTGTCTTCTCCTTGGTTATTCTCTACAGTTTCAAGCAAATGACAGCATTATAGCAGCGCTAAAGATGTATTTCATCAAACAATGACTGGGAATCCCAATACTTTTCTGATTTGGTTAACACTTTAATTTACTTTAAAATCACTTGTAGAAAGATAATGTAAGATATCAGAGAAAATAAGTACCTGGACTTAGAAATACCACTTGGAGAAAGGTGCTTCTCAGAGACTCAGAATCAGATATCAGATAAGCCCAGAATTCCACTAAAAGTAATGCAAAGTTTGTGCCTATGAAATTCTCTTTTTTATTATGCCCTTTTATCAATTCACTAAAAACTTCCAAATTCCACTTTGTTATACTGCCTAACATATTACAATCTAAAATGTCTATCTACTAAGAGCTTGACCAGAGTCAGTTATACTGGAATTCTCTTTGGTTTTATTAAAATTTAATTTTTTAGGCTTTGTTATTAACTTTTGAGTATCTTGTTATCTCTTTTGACTGGCAGTTAGTATTCTACTTTGCTATATATTATAAAATTTGGGGAAAAGAGTATTTTTCTTCCCCACATTTTCTTTGGCAGATAAATTTATCTTGCTTTATTCTATATCTTTAATTTACCAAGACCACTTTAACAGCTAATATTCTTCTATCATTATTTTCATACTAAACTCTTGTAATAGAGCGTCTATGTCTCATAGTTATTATCACACAGTATCTTGAGCTATAATTGTCACTTTGTTCTCTCCTACAACATTAACTTTTTTTTAACATTAACTCTTGAACACAGGGATTCAATCATAATCTTTTAAATATATCTTTTATTTATAGGAATATCTAGCACATTAATATTCAGAATGTTTAATACATTAGTGAATTTGAATGTCCTTTAAATATGATTAAAATGGCAGATTCAGTATGAAGCCCACTGTTAGGTTTAGAATTTCTGAATTTGAAATTCTGTTTCAAAGTGCAGAACCAAACAAAATGGAAATATGCATTAAAAATGAAAGCTAGTTTCATAAAGTAGAAAATGAAAAAATCCAACGTGATGGCTCCGTAATAAAGACTTTATTATCTTGACACTGGTTTTTGAGGGTTTAGGGTTCTTTCTCACTAATTGTTATTCTGTGGCTGCACACTCTCCTTGTGGCTAAAATGTGCAATTATCACTCTGTATTTCTAAAGTTTCCTTTTACTCCCCTTTTTTTTTTTTAAGATTTTATTTATTTATTTGACAGAGAGAGAGAGATTACAAGTAGGCGGAGAGGCAGGCAGAGAGAGAGGAAGAAGCAGGCTCCCTGCCGAGCAGAGAGCCCGATGCGGGCCTCGATCCCAGGACCCTGAGATCATGACCTGAGCCGAAGGCAGAGGCTTTAACCCACTGAGCCACCCAGGCACCCTTTTACTCACTTCTGATTTTGATTCTGCATTTGTTCTTTAGACCAGGTAGAAGTCAAATACTGACCTTGAGCATATCATTTAACCTTTCTGGGTTTTACAGTCCCATCTTTAAAAGAAGAGTTTTGAACCAGGATCTTTAGCAATTAACTGATTATACAAAGTATTTTTGCTTTACCCTGTTCTCTCAGCAATTGTTATCCAGAACAACTATTCCAGAATTAAAAAAAAATGCACATTGAAGAAAATTTTACTTATGGGAATTCAAATTCTATTTATGAACTAATAATCTTTATAATTATTCAGGCATTTCTGTGGTTAAGTATTTCACAACACAGTATGTTAGTATGACTCACCATATATTTTCTTCCCTATTTTAAATTTTATTTCTGTCTCTATTAGAAATGCAAACAGGGTGAGCTTAGAAGCTTATTGCATGGTTAATGATTTACTACAATACTGTGAAAGGATTTTTGTTCACACTTGATTTTATCTTATCAGTTGGTACAACTAAAATTACACGTTCCCATGCTTTGAGCACCTTGAGTGACTGGCATGACAACTATCAAAATCATTTTCTCCAATCTCTTCCATTAGCACTTTCTATTGACACACTTAATTTATACAACTAAACAGTTACTGGTAATAATCTAGTTGTTTAATCCTCCCTCTTTCATTAGCTCCCAAGGCCTAGACAGGGAGGTCAAGGCTATACAAGGTCTTTTATAAACTTCTCTTAGAAACTTGTTTATGGTTCAAAATTGTAACTCTCTTTTTCTGTCACCCATATGAAATCTAAAAGTTTTCATTGCTAATTTAGTGGGGTTGGGATTAAAGGTGTATGTTGTTGCTCTTATATACTTCTCTATAAAAAGATTACTAGTTTGGTCTCATTAGAAATGGAGTTAAGTCTAATGAAACAATTCTAAAAACTTTTTGGCCTCAAGAATCTTTTATCTTTTTTTTTAATTAATTATTTATTTATTTTTATTGTGTTATGTTAGTCATGCAATACTACATCAAAAACTAATGATGTACTGTATGGTGACTAACATAACACAATAAAAAAAGAATCTTTTATCTTTTTAAAGATAAAAATTGCTGAATATTCTGTTCACATAAGTTGTATCTTTCAGAATTTACCATACTGGAAACTAAAATTGAGAAACATTTGAAAAAAATATATATATATATACATAAATCTTTTCTGTGTATTTACTTTTTCCAGCTTTATTTATCTATAATTGACATCTAACATTGTGCCTATTTAAGATATACAACATATTGGTTTAACACACTTATATATTGTGAAATGCTAACCTCCATAGCATTAGTTAACACCTACGTCATACCTCCTAATTACTGTTTATTTTTTATAATGTGTTGAACACATTTAAGATCTACTCTCTTAGTAACCTTCAAATATGTAATATAGAATTCTTTTTTTTTAAGATTTTATTTATTTATTTGAGAGAGGGAGAACACAAATGGAGGGGAGGGGCAGCAGTAGAGGAGAGGAAGACTCCCAGCTGAGCAGGGAAGCCAACCTGGCTGTCTGTCCCAGGACCCAGAGATCATGATCTGAGCCAAAGGCAGAGGCTTAACTGACTGAGCCACCCAGGTGCCCCATAACTGAAAGTTTGTAATTTTGACCATTATCTCCCTCTTTCCCCAGTCCTCAGCCCCTAGGAACTCCCATTTTACTCTCTGTTTCTATTAACTTAGCTTTTTAAAATTCCACGTGTGAGACCATATAGTATTTGTCTTTGTCTGACTTACTTCACTCAGCATAATGCCCTCAAGTTCCATCCATTTTGTTGCAAATGGCAGGGTGTCCTTTCTCATGGCTGGATAATATTCCATTGTATATAAATACCATACTTTTTTATCCATTCATCCACTGATGGATACTTAGGTTGTTTCCATTTCTTGGCCACAAAATGTGAGTGCAGATACCTCTTCAAGATCCCATTTTCATTTTCTTTGGATATATGCTCAGAAGTGGATTATTGAATCATATGGTTTTTGGGATTTTGAAGACACTCCATACCATTTTCCTTAGTGACTGCACAATATGCATCCTACCAACAGTGCATGAGAGTTCACTATTCTCAACATCCTTGTTAAGATTTGTTTCTTGTCCTTTTGATGATAGTCATCCTAATAAGTATGAGGTGACAACTCGTTATAGTTTTGATTTGCATTTCCCCGATGATTAGTGATGTTGAGTACCTTTTCATGTATGTCTGTTGGCTCTTTGTATGTCTTTGGAAGGAGGTTTATTCAACTTCTTTGCCCACTTTTTAAAATCAGATTGTTTATTCACTATTGTGTTGTTTGAATTCTTTGTATATTTTAGATATTAACCCATTGTCAGATATATGATTTGCAAATACTTTTTCCTATTCTGTTGATGTTGATAGTTGTTCTGACTGGGGAGAAAGTTTTTAATTTGATGCAGTTCCACTTGTTTATTTTCATTTTTTTGCCTTTGCTTTTGGTTTCAAATCCAAACAATCACTGGCAAGACTAATGTCAAGGAGATTTTCTCCTATGTTTTCTTCTAGGAGTTTTATGGTTTTAGGTCTTATATTCAAGTATTTTTTCCATTTTGAGTTGATTTTGTGTGTGGTGTAAGATAGTGGTCCAGTTTCATTTATTTGCATGTGGCTTTCGAGTTTTCTCAGCATCATTCATTGAAGGGACTCTCCTTTCTCTATTGCATGTTCTTGACTCGTTTGTTGTAAATGAGTTGACCATACATATGTGGATGTGTTTCTGGCTCTCCATTCTGTTTCATTGATCTCTGTGTATGTTTTTATGCTAATACCATACTGTTTTCCTTACTATAGCTTTGTAATATCATTTGAATACAGGGAGTGTGATGCTTCAAGCTTCGTTCTTAAAATTGCTTTAGATATTTAGGGTCTTTAGTGATTCCATACAAATTTTAAGATTGTGTGTTCTATTTCTGTGAAAAATGCCATTGGAATTTTGATAGAGATTGTATTTAATCTGTAGATCACATTGGGTATTATGGATATTTTAACAATATTAATTCTTCTTATAAAATTTTCCTTGTACAGATTGTTCACCTCTTTGGTTATATTTATTCTTAAGTATTTTATTTTATATATATTTTTGTTACTGTAAATGGGTTTCTCTTCATTTTTTTCTGATAGTTTGTTGTTATTTTATAGAAACACAACTGAATTTTTTATCTTGATTTTTGCATCCTGCAAATTTACCATATTTGTTTTTTAGTTCTGATTTTTTTTGTGGCATCTTTAAGGTTTTTGTATATATAATATCATGTCATCTGCAAATAGAGACAACTTTACTTCTTCCTTTCCAATGTGAATGCCTTTTATTTCTTTTTCTTGCTTAAGTACTCTGGGTAGGACTTCTTAGACTATGTTGAATGAAAGTGATGAGAGTGGGAATCTTTCTTATTCCTGATCTTAGAAGAAAGGTTTCAGCTTTCATCATTGAGTATGATGTTAGCAGTGGGCTTGTCATTTATGGCCTTTAATATGTTTAGGTGTGTTCCCTCTGTACCCAGTTTGTTGAGAGTTTTTATCATGAATGAATGTTGAATTTTGTCAAATGTTTTTTTCTGCAACTATTGAGATGATCATCTTATTTTATCCTTCATTTTGTTAATGTGATATATCACATTGATTGATTTGTGAATGTTGAATCACTTTGCCTCCTTGAACTAACTCCCACTTAATTATAGTGTATGATCCTTTCAGTGTCCTGTTGAATTTGGTTTGTTAATATTCTGTTGATGAATTTTTTGCATCTATGTTTATCATGGATATTGGCCTATAATTTACTTTTCTTGTAGTGCCTTGTCTGGCTTTGGTATTAGGATAATATTGGCCTCATAAAGTGAATTTAGGAATGTTCCTTTCTTCTGTTTTTGGAAGAGTTTGAGAAGGATTGGTGCTAATCTTCTTTAAATGTTTGGTAGAATTCATCAGTGAAGCCATCTGGTAGTGGATTATTTTGGGGGGATTTTTGATTACTGATCCAATCTCTTTAGTGGTAATTGGTTTATTCAGATTTCTATTTTTTCCTGATTCAGTCTTGGTAAGTTGTATGTTTCTAAGAATTTATTAATTTCTTTTAGATCGTCCAATTTGTTGGCAAATCATGTTCATAGTAGTCTCTTATAATCCTTTTATTGGCATGTTATTATTTGTAAATAATAAACTATTATATGACAAATAAATAACACATTTTAATGAAAAAATAACTGTAGTATCCAAAAGAGAGAGAGAGAGAAATGGCCTTTTTTGAAACATTTTTGCAAAACCTGTTAGTGTCTGGTTTAATAAAAGCAGATAGTTTCTGATAAACTTTTCTGCATTCAATGTGTTATGGTATTGTTTTGAATCCGCCCTCATTCAGATATGTAGTTGGAAAGGGAGAAATATTTTACTCTTTTTTCAGATCAGTGTGGATATTTTTCTTTGATACTACACCATAACTCATTAAATGTTAGTTAACACTCTTTAAGTGTTAGTACAATATGGAATCTGAAATCCTGTTAACAAACCTTTCACACACTGCTACATTAAAATTCATGGTTTTATCTTGCAATGGATCTTTTACTCATGCACAGTTTTATAACACCAAGAATTATTTATTTGAAAAATACTGACTTCCTGAGTTCTGCATCTGTTCCAGACATTGGCATGTTTCATTATAGAATATCTAAAACCAAATCATATTTGTTCATATCACCACTAATCTGTTGAAGTATTGGCAACATAGAGTTCAGAGTGGTGGGTACAATTTTTCCAGGATTCAGATTTTCTCTTTAAAGATTAAGGGTTTTTTGCTTTTTTGGGGTTTTTTTGGCAATAAATAATTGTTTTCTTTGAAATGACAAGTACGCTTCATTTTTAAGGAACAGTTGTATTGGTAAACATACAACTTAACAATTTTTAATGTCTCTGTGTCAAATAAATAAATAAAATCTTTAAAAAAAAGTGTGTGTGTGTGTGTGTGTGTGTGTGTGTGTGTGTGTGTGTGTGTGTGTTTAAAATCTGAGCCTCATTAGAACTAACTAAATCATTTATCCCAGATTCCACCCATGGACAAAATGTGATAAAATTTCTTATGCTTAATTAGTGAAGCTTATCTATTTTTGTTAAAACATAATAGTAGATATTACTGGTAATTCTTAAAAATTACTTGAAAGTTGGTAGTGTGAGTTTGTTATATCTACATGGAAACTTTACATTATTTCAATATTAGTAATTAGAAATGGGATTACATTAGGATAGAGTGCTATTTTCCCTTTTTTTATTTAATTAAAAATTCAATTAGAAAAATCTATTCTGAAAATACACTGAAATCTTGCTCTAAAAAAGTAGTAATAGCATTTTCAAATTAATTGAATTCTGTTGCTAAGTATGAATAATTATCAAAAAAAATCCTAAAACTTCTGTCTTTGTTAACAATGCACCTGGGCCTTTTCCTCTTATAGATCTAGTTAATAATCATCATTTTTCCTTTTGTAGATTATTATAAAACACTCACTGATTCAGCAGCATCAGTTGGAGGCTTTTATATCACTTTATAGATCTATAATTAGTCTCGATAAGTGAAATTAGCTTGAATTCCCAATATACATCTTGTGAATGTACAAAACTCTACAGTATTTCTGTGAATATTGGTGATATTCTGTACACTTCTACTTCAGAATTCCTGCTGTTATGGTGCTATATATGTTTGAGCAGCTTCCTCACTTTCCATTAAAACTCACTTACACTGGTGTGGCTGGGTGACTCCATGGGTTGAGTGTCCAACTCTTAATTTTGGCTCAGGTCATGAACTCAGGGTCCTTGGATTGAGCCTTGTGCCAGACTCTGCAGAGCATGGGGCCTACTTGGGATTCTCTCTCTCTCTCTGCCCCTCCGTCCCCTCACCACCTGCTTATATATGTGGGACTCGCTCTCTCAAACAACAACAAACAACAACTCACACCAATTATTATTAATGTACTAATTTATAGCAACAAAGCTATTTCCATAAACCTGCCATTTAAACTAATGCAAAAATCCTCCCTTATCTCTACCAACAATTTGAAGTGCTGAATTATATGAATTGCTCATCTGAGTTCTTACAAAAGACAAGAAACTTCCAGTGGCACATATGGACAGGGGACAGAAACTAGGTTTAAGAGCATAAGCTAACCCTGTGATTACTTTGGGGGTATGCATTTAAAAAGACTCTTGTATTAAATTTTTGTACCTATAAGGACCTTTCAATAAGTGAAAGAGGTTTTAGACATACTCTGACCACCAGTTTTGGAAGAAAAGAAAACCAAAATTTTCCCCTGTTAGATAAATAGAAATATCTCCTTGTGAGAAATCAAAACCTGAGATCTATACCTCAGATAATATGGAGATGGATACAACACACAGTACACAGAAGTCCCTCTGTCCAAGAGATCAGCAAGGTCTAAGATTCATTGTTAAGTCACCTACACATGGAAAAAACCTTTTATTGTAATCTTTAATAATACAGAAATAATATGTATATTTTGAAACCAGTAAAAGGGAATAAAGAAAAATCAGATAAAAGAAGAAAGAAAGTGTATTAAGAAAAACAAGACTGTATTAAAAAGCATAGTAAATAGCTCTGAAGCAAGGAAGGCAAGAAATACAATGTAGAAATAAATCCATAAATGGATTTATTTGTTGATAATATATGTTGATAGTTACAATAAAAAAAGAAAACTTTCAAGTTAAAAGAGACTCTGGTTTAGACTAAAATATAAATGTATCCAGTTAAGTGTCATTTATGAAAGACATCATGATATTCATTGAACATTAATATCTTTCCTTTTCAACTACTATCTTTTGAGATCTTATTATGTGCCAGGCATTGTTCTAAATGCTTCAGTACATCATTGAATCAAACATATAAATATTCCTACCCTCAGGAAATTAAATTTCTAATGAGAGAGGGAAAATAAATAATAAATAACTACATTATATAAGAAGTGAAAAATGTGAAATATGGAAACATTAAGAAAACAAGAGGGTATAAGGTAAATAATATAAAAAGATATGTCAGGCAAACACTTAGCAAAAGAAAACTGTGATATCTGTATTAGTATGAGAAAAAATAGACCAAAGGCAAAACAATTATTAGTGAGTAAAGATATTCTATATATATGATGCAGAAACTCAATAGAAACATAGAAATCTTGAACCTGAACATACTTAACATTATAACTTCAAGATTTACAGAGCAAAAGTTAAAATAATTGAAATATTTAAAAAACTACAGTAATATTTTGAGATTTTAATCCAACTCTTGAAAAACTGCTGAAGCAAACAAGCAGTAGAAGGATATAGAATATTAGAACAAGAATCATGAAACCAAGTTTGATCAAATGGACATGCCTCCAACATAGAATATGTTATTTTTTACTCTGTTTTTCTTAATGCATTAATACAAGATATACAAAACCTTGAAGAAAGAGATAATTCATTGTTCATAAACTTTTTGAAAGAATGGAAAACTTACTCTTTTATGAGGTTAATATAACCCAGATACCCAAAAACCCAAAATCCCATCAAAGTAGGAAAATGATAAGGAAAGGAAAAATTATAATCCAAGTTTATTTTTGAACATAGGAACAGTAATTCTAAAACAGTAATCTATAAAGCAAACAGGTATTTATAAGGGGCACCAGGGTCGCTCAGTGGGTTAAGTAACCAACTCTTTATTTTGGCTCAGGTCATGATCTCAGGGTTGGGAGATGGAGCCCTACATCAGGCTCCGTGCTCAGTCAGCTTGAGACTCCCTCTCTCTCTGCCCCTCTCCAGTGCTTGTGTGCATGCTTACCCTCTCTTTCTCTCAAATAGATAAATAAAATCTTAAAAAAAAACCCCAGCAAACAGGTACTTATCAAAATGAAATGATGTCTCATAACTAAATTGATTTTAATCTAGTACTGTCTTACCATTGGAAATCTATTAAGATTTCTTTATATATTAGCAGTCAAGTAGAGGAAAAGTATATGATTATCTCATTATAGGTAGAACATATTTTTTAAAGATTTTATTTATTTATTTGACAGAGAGAGACAGCGAGAGAGGGGAAGTGGGAAAGGGAGAAGCAGGCCTCCCACTGAGTAGGGAGCCTGATGTGGGGCTGGATCCCAGGAACCTCGGACCATGACCCCAGCTGAAGGCAGATGCTTAATGACTGAGCCACCCAGGCACCCTATAGGTAGAATATTTTTTAAATTAAAATTTTATACTAATTCAAAATAAAAAGTCTTAGTAAGCATGAAATGGATGGGAATAGCCTCATCCTATTTAAGAGTGTCTAACAAATATAAAACATCATTTGCAATGAAATGTGAAGTTTTTAAAATAATTCTGTTTTCAGAAGAAATAAAATAAGAACTACCAACTCCATTTGTATTTAACATTGCATTAGAGGTCCTAGCTAGCACAATGGGATTTAAAAAATAATAATGATTAGAAAGAACAGTTGTTATTATATTTTGATGATGTGATAGTCTACAGAAAAGCCAAGAGATTTCGCAAACTATTAGAATAAATGAGAGAATTCAGAAAACTTTCTGGCTATGGAATAAATAGTAAAAAAAAAATGCAGTGTTCCAATATTTGTAATTCACAATTAGAAATGTAAGTTAATGAGAGATACAATGTATGATAACGTGGAAACAATAATATGCCTCTGAACAAATATTAACAAAAGATGGAATCTTTACAGAGAAAGCAATTACCATTCAAGACTATAAAACAAAGCATAAGTAACTAGAGAGAGTTATCACTGTCATGGATATAAACACTCAATATCTTAAAGATAGAAATGTTATTCAATTAAACTACTAAGTGAATGTAATTCCTACTTAAAATCTCAACATGTTCTTTCATGAAACTGATAAGCTTTTCTACAATTCATTTGGAAAGGCAAAGAATAAGACTGGCTAAGATAACTTGAGAGTAAGAAGAATTTAAGAAAAACTTAACCCTCCAGTTCTCTAGAATTATTAGAAATTATAGTAACTTAATGGTATTTGAGCAGGGTTTGACAAAGAAGCCAATGACACATACACATGCATATATAATGTAGTGTCTTTACAAACCCATTTCCTTTAATCTTTCTGAGTCTGTTTTTTTTTTTTTTTTTTTTTTTTTGGAGGATNTTCTCTAGAATTATTAGAAATTATAGTAACTTAATGGTATTTGAGCAGGGTTTGACAAAGAAGCCAATGACACATACACATGCATATATAATGTAGTGTCTTTACAAACCCATTTCCTTTAATCTTTCTGAGTCTGTTTTTTTTTTTTTTTTAGAGAGAAAACACAAGCAGGGGGAGTGGCAGGGAGAGGGAGAAGCAGGCTCCCCACTGAGCAAGGAGCCCAATGTGGGACTCGATTCCAGGATCCTAAGACCATGACCTAAGACCTAATGTGGATGCTTAACCTACTGAGCCACCCAGGCATGCCCTCATCTACCTGTGCATTTATATTTAAAGTGGGTTTCCTGGGGTACTTGGATGGCTCAGTTAGTTCAATGATGGACTTTTTTAAATTAACATATAATGTATTATTTGCCCCAGAGGTACAGGTCTGTGAATCATCATGCTTACATCTTTCACAGCACTCATCATAGCACAAACCCTCCTCAATGTCCATCACCCAGCCACCCTATCCCTACCCCCTCCACCCTCCAAACCCTCAGTTTGTTTCGTGAGATTAAGAGTCTCTTANTCAATGTCCATCACCCAGCCATGCTATCCCTACCCCCTCCACCCTCCAAACCCTCAGTTTGTTTCGTGAGATTAAGAGTCTCTTATGGCTTNCCCACCCGATCCCATCTTGTTTCATTTTGAATGACGGACTCTTTTTTTTTTTTTTTTTAAAGATTTTATTATTTATTTGACAGAGAGAGATCACAAGTAGGCAGAGAGGCAGGCAGAGAGAGAGAGCGGAAAGCAGGCTTTCCGCTGAGGAGAGAGACCGATATGGGCCTCGATCCAGGACCTTGAGATAATGACCTGAGCCGAAGGCAGAGGCTTTAACCCACTGAGCCACCCAGGCGCCCGAATGACGGACTCTTGATTTCGGCTCAGGTCATGATCTCAAATTGAGCTCCCCAATTAGGCTCCCGGATCAAAAGAGAGTCTGCTTCTCTCCTCCTTCACTCTCTGCCCTTCCCCACCANGCCCAAATGACGGACTCTTGATTTCGGCTCAGGTCATGATCTCAAATTGAGCTCCCCCATCAGGCTCCCGGATCAAAAGAGAGTCTGCTTCTCTCCTCCTTCACTCTCTGCCCTTCCCCACCACTCCAGTGAATGCTCTCTCAAATCAGTCAGTCAATCTTTAAAGTGGGTTTCTTTAGACAACATATAGCTGGACCTTGTTTTTTGGTCTGCTTTGATGATTTTTTTCTTTTAATTGGTGACTTTAGACCACTGATATTCAATGTGATTATTGATATAGTCAGATGAATGTCTACTATATTTGTTGCTGTTTTTATGTTTGTTGTCTTTGTTCTTTGATCTTATTGTTATCTTCCAGTTATTCTCTTCCTTTTTTGGTTTCTGGTATTAAATTTTAAAAGAAAAATTTCACTCTCTTTACAATTATGTTAGTAAATTACTGAGAGGAACTTACTTTCTGATATTTTGTTTTTCTCTTCAAGACTTCAAATGCAGAAAATCATTATGGTGGTGGCTGGCAATGGTGAATGAGGTAAAGAGCAGTGAAGTCATTAAATATGATTTCCCTTTCCCCAGCATTTGCCTCGGTGCTTAGCATAATGAAATGGCAAAAGCAATGTTGATAATAATGATAATAAATTATCATATGAAATAATCACTACACATTCTCTAAAATTTAGAAAGTATAAATACTTAAATGAAAAATATAAGGAGGCTTCTTATTTTTCATTTCATGTATTTATTACTTATTTTACCTATTTTAACCTATTTTAACTGAACGTTTTGTGGTGTTAATTGGAACATGCTATTTATAATCTGGTACTTTGAGTTCCACCTTTTGATTTACTTCTAATAATTGATGGTGATTGTTTATGATTTTTTCTCATTTCAGTGATAGTAATATAACAATATAGTTCTATTTGCACTAACTTTTAGAAACTTGCAGAAAGAAATACAATGAAGGAAAAGTAACAATGAAGTCACAAATTTGAATGCCTTAGTTTCAGTCCTTTACTGTTTCCTTGAGCTAAACTTACTTTAAAATAACATGACATATTTTAGAATATACTAAGAATATAATATGTAAGTATGAATTCACAAATGTCCTAAAATAATAAGAAGTGTATGCTTGTTGATATTTGTAGTGATGGATATAGTATTGACTGTCAGCACTAAATTCAAACTGAAGTATGTATTAATTATCTAGGTAAGATTAATACAGTAATTTGCTTTATAAGTGTGTATTTAAATTCATCATTTTCACAGCCTTTAATTTTCCCTATGCCTTTCAAATTCCTGCAAAATTCCTCTGGAGGGCACTATTACCATAACTAATACAATTAGCTCCAGCTGCCTGCATCTTTGTTAGTGCTGCTTACCTATTTCAAGTCTCAGTGTTCAGCCTGAATTTAACTTCTCCATCTCCTTAAGGAAGAAATTAACTCTCCCGTCTTTCCCTTTTGAGGATTATAGAAGTTATCCCTAATCTCATTATATAGTATTTAAAAACAAACACCATTTCTGCCCTCCTTATTACTTCTGGATAAAATACCCTGGAAAGCTAACTAAGTGCTAGTGTGAAATGAGAGCTCTATATGATAATTTTTTAAATTGCTTTATTAATAGGTAACTAAGAGTTTGAGTAGTAATAGAGAAATGAACTAAACCTAAAATTATATCCCCATTTCATTTTCCTCAACGGTCTTTTCGCTCACTGAATGAGAATTCAAGGCAAAAAAAAAAAGTCAAATTTGCTTTTATGTTTTTACATTTGTAGAGAATACATGGTATTTTAGGAAAGTAAGGCTGCTCAGAAAGCTGTATGTGATGACTATAACTGAAATAATCAGTTTCTTAAATAATTTATGTGATCCCACTTAGAATTCTAATTGAAAAGGAAAGTATTTCATTGAAAGTCAATTGAGATAATTACTTATCTAAATAACACCTGGGTCACTGCACTATTTACCTGAAGTAGTCTCTTTTTTGAATCTTTGAATACTTTGTATCTTTGAATCTTTTTCATTTTCTGCCTACATAGAAAATCAAAAGTGTTTGGAGAGTTCATAAGTTTCTAAATTACAACCAGAAATTAAATATTGCCTTCTAGATAATGAAAGTTATCAGAAATACTGTCATTTTAATGATTTATAACATAATAAAAATGTAGCAACTATAATTTTTGATATTGAGAAGGAAAGAGAAGAAAGTAATAGCATATAAAAGAATGAAATCTTGTGGTGCCTGTGTGGTGCAGTTGGTTGAGCGTCTTACTCTTGGTTCTGGCCATTTTTGATCTCAGGGTTATGAGATCAAGTCCCGCATGGGCTTTTCCTCCCTCTCCCTTTGCCCTTCCCTCCTCTCTCTTTCTCTCTCTCTCAAATAAATAAATCTTTTAAAAAAAGAATGAAATCTTGCCATTTGCAACAACATGGACGGAGCTAGAGTATATTATCCTAAATGAAATAAGTCAGAGAAAGACAAATATCATATGATTTCACTCATATGTGGAATTTAAGAAACAAAACAAAGGAGCAAAGGGAAAAGAAAGAGAGTGAGGCAAACCTAGAAACAGACTCTTTTTTTTTTTTTAAAGATTTTATTTATTTATTTGACACAGAGAGAGAAATCACAAGTAGNTGAGGCAAACCCAGAAACAGACTCTTTTTTTTTTAAAGATTTTATTTATTTATTTGACACAGAGAGAGAGATCACAAGTAGACAGAGAGGCAGGCAGAGAGAGGAGGAAGCAGGGAGCCCAATGAGCAGGGAGCCCGATGCAGGCCTCGATCCCAGGACCCTGAGATCATGACCTGAGCTGAAGACAGAGGGTTTAACCCACTGAGCCACCCAGAAACAGACTCTTAACTGCAAATCACTAGAGGGGAGGTGGGTAGGGGATGGATTATACTGGTGATGGGCATTAGGGAGTTCACTTGTGATGTGTTCTATAGAAGTGTTGAATCATTATATTGTTCACCTGAAACTAATATTACACTGTATGTTAACTAACTGGAATTTGAATAAAAACTTAAAAAAAAGTGATGGCATATAGAACATAATTTAAAAAGGGGCAAAATATTTTTCTTAATTTTCCAAGAAAAGTACATTTTACCTATGTATATCCCACATCCATCCATATTCATTTTGAACTATTAGCAAATATATTAAGATTTACTTAACACTCTCTGAAGCAAATCATTGCATATTTATGACATTTATAAGAGATTGATTTTTTTCCCTTCAAAGAAATAACCTTTTTCTCATCCTCAACAGATTACACATTGTATTGATCAGTGACTAATCTCAGCGTCAGCAGTTACTCTAAGATAGTGGTAAGGAAGGGGACTCTGGAATTGAGTGTGTTCTGCTTCCTACCATTTTCTAGTAGAGTACTGCTAACAGTGAACTAATCCCACATTGTGTGAAATGTCTCCAGAGCCTCTTGTTCTCTTAAGAATTTGTGTAATTTTGCATTTCACTCCGTATAATTCCATGTGTGTTTTAAAAGAGAATATCTGAAATATTGTGTCATGTTTATCCTGCTGGGTTCCACTCTAAAGCCCTTTTTTAGAAGCAAGAAAATGAAGATGGCATTTGTAATTAAATACAAATTCAGCTCTTAACTTTATTGTTTACTGATATTGGGCTTTGTACAATTTATTTAATTTCTCTAAACCTCAGGTACCCCCTGTAAATGGAATTAATATCAGACTAAACCACATGAAGTTGCTATTTATGCAAGTTAAAAATAATGGGGTATCAAAAATTTCTTATGGTTCAAGCTAATAATAGCCTTACCTTCCCACTCTTATATGAAGGAATGTGTGCAAAGCTCCTAGTAAAGTGCTTGACTATAGTAATTTTAATTATGCTAGGAAAATTGTGCAGAGCTCTATGCCAACAATATAAATCAAAATACTTTCTATATTACAAATAAAAATAAAATCTATTGTGACAACGGAGAAGTCCATGTAATTACAAGTCATGGTTACCACATTACCACTCATTAGCCGTGAAAGTAAACAGCAGCATTTTTATTTTTTAAATAAAAACTTCACAGGTTGTTAAAATGATTATAGGGGAAAATATACATGGGCATATCTGTCATGCATATTTATGCATTAAAGAAAGAGTAAAATAGTACAAGGAGGTACTATGTGGAAACAGTACAAACAAATATACCAGGTGCTGCTCTAGATTTTGGGAATAAGACAAAATCCATTCCTTCTGGAAGCATTGACAGTAGGTCAAGGAAACTGATAATAAGCAAATAGATCTATTCAAAAGCAAAATAGTTGCATATAGAGATACGAAAGAAAAAAAAATCCTAGCATGTAATAGATGCTTAACACCAATTTTTAAAATTCAGTGATACACTCGTCATTATATATCCATACCATTAAATCATGACCCATCATTCCCTTTCCTGTGTAGCTTAATTTATATGGTTATGTGATAGGAAGGTCCACCTATTGGAGCATTTAAAGAATTCTGAATTATTAGCTTCTCTGGATAACAAACATCCTGTGAATATGCCTCCGTCCTCTTTTCCTTCATTAATGCATTAGCAATGATACTTGGCTCTGGTTAAAAGGTGGTAGCGCCATAAAGTTTTAAAGCTAAATCTAATCTAGGTTAAGAAATAGGGTGATTGCTATTAGCTATATGCATTATATTTCCCTAAATAACCAGCCTTGCTAAGCGAAACATTTTTATTTCACCTTCTCTTTTTATAGCTGCATCCCTTTGGAATCTTTTATCACTTTATTGCATTTGAAGCGCTTTCTTTTTGGGAAAAAAAAAGAACTATTTGAACTTTACAAACAGATATAAATGGAAAGAAAAAAGAGGAAGGTCAAATTTTGGGTCTGCTAACCTTGGCAGTGTCCTTTGAAAGTAGTCCCCAGGTAGCTTTAACTTCTGCAAGCATACGTGAGCTTGAGTTCACCCCTGAGCCCAGCCTGCCTGGCAAACTGACAGAGGTCAAATTTTCACACAAATGAACAATTTCCCTGATAAAGTGAAACTGGTACTTAAGCACAAGCTCTAATGAGCAGCCCCCTGTCTTTAGCTCCCACTTTAAAGTATCCCCAAGGTTTCCAGTACAATTTCATTTGACCTTTAGCTAAAGACCATATTTTACTCGATCGCCGTTTCCCCTGATCCCTAGAGTGTTTGCCTATGTCAGCACTTGCAAGAAACCCATACTGCACACAAGGCAGGTGTTTTTTTTTATCCCTCTTTAAGAGCAACCTATCTCTCCTCTCATCCATTCCTCCCCAATCTCCTATCTCTTCTTTGACAAGATGATAGAATTTTTCAGACTGTTTTTTCAAATTCCCTAAACAAGGTGCTTTGGATTGATATATGTTGGCCTGGGAGCAAAACAGGACNTATCCCTCTTTAAGAGCAACCTATCTCTCCTCTCATCCATTCCTCCCCGATCTCCTATCTCTTCTTTGACAAGATGATAGAATTTTTCAGACTGTTTCTTCAAATTCCCTAAACAAGGTGCTTTGGATTGATATATGTTGGCCTGGGAGCAAAACAGGACTATAGGCTATCTAAACTGCTATTATTTTTTGGACAAACTTAAAGATATGTGGACTTTCTTAAGGTGGTAGTAAGCACAGAATTTTTTGTATTATAAGAGCTTCATATCATGTATGTCAATTTCCTCTTTTCCTATTTGTGGCATAACTAGGATTATGTAACAATTAGTGTAAGTAATTGATCATATTGCTATTTTGTTAGTTTAGTAGCTTTTTAATTGTGTAACATCCTTTTTGAGTCAACTATCGTAAAAATAATATCATAGACATTATTAGAGATAAACACTTATTCCCCCACTAATTAATTATATCTGCATAAAGGGAGAAAATTTCCATTCCACTTCCAAGAGGGAAAAGCTCAGATGGGACACCTTCATCTTTTCTACACTTTCTCACTCCCTCCTGCCAAGGGAATAACAGTGAGTTATTAACTCCATCCCCTATGGGTACTGAGAAGACAATGTGATCTGCCTTCCCTGCCATATGATATCCAAATTGGTATGGGCTATGCCATACCAGTATAATATTTCTTTATGCATTAAAGAAAGAGTAAAATAGTACAAAGAGGTACTATGTAGAAACAGTACAAACAAATATGCCAGGTGCTGCTCTAGATTTTGGGAATAGAGTATATATATATATATATACCAATAGATTTTATTTTTATTTGTAACATAGAAAGTATTTTGATTTATATTGTTGGCATAGAGCTCTGCACAATTTTCCTAGCATAATTAAAATTATTAAGTCAAGCACTGTACTAGGAGCTTTGCACACATTCCTTCATATAAGAGTGGGAAGGTAAGGCTATTATTAGCTTGAACCACAAGAAATTTTTGATACCCCCATTATTTTTAATTTGCATAAATAGCAACTTCATGTGGTTTAGTCTGATATTAATTCCATTTACAGGGGGTACCTGAGGTTTAGAGAAATTAAATAAATTGTACAAAGCCCAATATCGGTATTTATGGTATCCCTATGAGAATGAGGCCTGCAGTTTGGTAGAGTAAGTCAATTCTGGAATGAAGTATAAGGAAGCATGTTGGGGTTGTACACAGAAGCTGTGTACACCAATTCAATCTATGTCAAGGAAGCTATATTTTGATCTTCATCTATCTCAATCATACACACACACACACACACACACACACATAATATATACACCTTTAGTTTGTAACATGATACATATTATGACAATTACCATTATTATGACACACACATAATATATACACCTTTAGTTTGTAACATGATACATATTATGACAATCACCATTGTTGTTTTTCTCCATTCTAATGAATAAAAATTTGAAACACCTTTTTCTTTGGATGGAGCAAGTTCAAAAGCAAAATCAAAACTAAATGTAAATGCCCTTAGACATCCTTTTATTTTTTAGCATTCTTAGTCCTCATCATTCCCAAGTATTTAATTCATTCTAATGAATAAAATTTGAAACAACAGTTTTGTTAGAATTTGAACTGGCTATTTATGTTAGATCTGACAATATATAAATAATGCCATTAATGGTTTAGATATTTGAAACAGGGCACCTGGGTGGCTCAGTCATTAACTGTCTGCCTTCAGCTCAGGTCATGATCCCACGGTCCTGGGATGGAGCCCTGTGCCAGGCTCCCTGCTCAGAAACAGAGAAGCCTGCTTTTCCCTCCCCCACTCCCCCTGCTTGTGTTCCTTCTCTCACTGTCTCTCCCTCCCTGACAAATAAATAAATAAAATCTTTAAAAAAATAAGTATTTGAAACAGATACAGGAAAACAAACACAGTACACATTTTGTGACTTTTTAGTTATATACACCTATTCAACCATTAGAAATACGAATTCAAATAAAGTGTTAACAGTAACTACTGGAATTTATCAAGGATATGCTACCTGTTATTTATGGCACTAACTGCTTAATCAGTGATATTTAATTCACAGAAACCCAGAGAGTTAGATATTTTTTTTCTAATTCACAGCTGAGTGAACTGAACCATAGAGATGATAGATACATTTCCAAAGGTTACATACATTGTTAGTCTTCAAATTCACATTCATGGGAGGATTATGTCCAGAACCCACTGTGCTCACTACTGTACTTTCCTGCTCTTAGAACAAAGTATGGAAAATTGCGTTACCTTCAGACTAAGTTTGGTAGAAAAAGGTGAGTGTGCCTCATTCCCAGCTTCAGTATAGCTATATTTCATTAATATTACAAATTTTGGCAGTCTGAGTTTTATATATTTGTCTTCTACAATATTTTCTAAAAAATACTCCTGACATATATGAGTTATAAATGTATAATTTTTTTCTCCAAGTAGTCTCTCTGACCACAGACCTAATGAACTTATGATATCAGTAACGGAAAAGCATCTGACAATTTGTATAGATCATATAAAGAGTTAAGATAGTTTTTTCACAGTAAAAACAAAAATTAAATTAACATATAATACAGAGGAAACAAAGAAGAATTTACATATGGCTCCTATGTCTAGGATCAGTTTAATGCATTAGGGCCTAGTGTCTATATTTTAGGCGACATTTATGCTGGTCTTAGGTCCATTCAAGATTATTCATCCATGTCACAGCAGGAACACATACCCAAGTAATTTTCCACTTCCTCCATTCTATCTACAAATTATTTGCTGAAGTCCTCCCATAAAAAGTAAATATTGATTCAACAAATATGTATTTTTCCAGGCCAATTGCTCATAGTTCAGCATTCGAATTCTTCTTTGGAGTTCATTTAGTTATATTTTCCCTAAAATAGGGTGCTGCTTTGGGAATTAAAGGCACAAAAAATCCATAAGCAATCTGAAATTGGGGAAACAAACAGACAAATGTTATGCAACACAAAAAAATGTACAAAGTTCTTTTTTTTTAATGTACAAAGTTTTATAAGAGTAAGCATGCATACTGTACCAAAGGACCCCGGAGGTGGAAATGATTGATTCTGTTTGGGGGTATTGGTAGGTACACAACTATTCTGGTTTGCCTGGTACTGAGAGATTTCCCTGGATGCAGGACTTTCAAGGCTAGAATCAGAACAACTGGGAAAATTTTTAGTAAACTCTATTTATGGACATATATTTAATAATAATAACCATATTATTATTTCTAATTACTATGTCATTATGTCCAATAATCCTCCCCATTATTGTGTGCAGAACATTGTTCTGTGGTAATTTAATACAGCCGCCCTACGTTAAAAAGGCTATTATTTATTATACAGAAACAGAGGCATATAGAATCTTGTCAGGTAATGTTGGATCAGGATAGAGTAAGATACTCCGGAATGGTGGGGAATGAGGGTAAAAGCATATCAAAAGGCATTTCAATTTAGTTTTGTTTTTGAGCTTGTTCCATCCAAATGAATAACATCTGTAGACTGTGTCTGCTTAACAGCTGCCAGTTTCAAATTTCTGAGGGATTAATGAAGATGTTCCACAGGGAACACAGGAAAGGAAAGACATTGTTGGAAAGGAGAACGCTCTGGGCCAAGGAATAGCAGTGTAAAAGAGAGAGATGCTGAAGTGTTCAGTATGGCAGGGGCACTGGCTGTGTGAAAGGAGAAAAGCGGGGTATGGTATTGTTAGTAAAAAAGGTGAGACCCAGATTTATGCAGGTATGTGTTGTTTACATGGTGAGCAGTGGGGGCACCTGGGTGGCTCAGTGGGTTAAAGCCTCTGCCTTTGGCTCAGGTCATGATCTCAGAGTCCTGGGATTGAGCCCCAATCCGGCTCTCTGCTCAGCAGGGAGCCTGCTTCCTCCTCTTTCTCTGCCTGCCTCTCTGCCTACTTGTAATCTCTCTCTCTCTCTCTCTCTGTCAAACAAATAAATAAAATCTAATATATATATATATATATATATATATATATATGGTGAGCAGTGGTCATTTGTCAGAGGTTCTGAAATAGGAATGTGATACTAATTTTTTAAAACAAAGTTTGGTGCAGCGTTGCCAGTAATTTGAAGAGAGGAAAGGGAGAGAAAGCAGTTAAGATGTTATGGGTGCTGTCTCCTAAAATCATAATGACCTGAACAAAGTCAATGAGAGTGGAATTGAGAATAGAGTCAGAGTCATTCAGAAGGTAAAATCGAGTACTCTCAGTACATTTCTGAATGTGGTAGTCATGGAGAAGCAAAACATGAGGATGATTAGAACCTGCCTTGTTTGAATGAATAAATAAATTGTGATTCATTTTGAGTAATTTGAAGAGTCAAAGTGGAGCAGAGTTGAGCGAAGAAGAATTAGGCAATACAGTCATATTTAGTTTAAGTGCGCATGAGTTTTATGCTCTTCAATGAAACAGTGAGTTAAAAAGTTGTTTTTATCATTCTTAATATTAGAAGCCCTAAGGTAAGCATTCTGCTAGAAATGCTATCAACTTGATAGAATGAGTATGGCTTTGCAAAAATCCAGGTATAGAAGCTGGCAAATAACAAAGTGAAATTCTGCTAAATAGGTTAATGGTCCTGAAAACTATATACCCCAAGATGAAAAAGAAATGTGGGGGGGGGGTGATTCACAAACTAGCAGCCTTTACTCTTAACTTTAGAACAAGTCATATTTTATAGTCTCATGGAATGCTATTTAGGGAACATTTCATCAGGCTGATTCACCAACATTAATTATTATTTACCTCATGTCTATCATGAGGGACATTTTACTACGTAATTTGCTAGACAGGATGAGACAGAATTCCTTTCCCCTAAGGATGTCATATTGCAAAAGAGATACGCTGAACTCCATTATCAATTATGTGTGACTTTTCAAAATGATAATTTATTGATTTTGGCCTACTATAGTTATAGCACTCCATTGCTCCTTCACACACATAAACACACACACTCTCTCTCTCTCTTTCTCTCTCTCTCTCTCTCTCTCTCTTTTTCTGTGTCTTTTTCAAGGTCAAATAATCAGGAAAGCGTTTCATAGAGCAAGTGAGTGACACAACTCAATTCAAAAAAAAACATTGATTTTACATCTGTCTTGTACAAAGCTTTGTTTTAGGTACTCTGTAGTGAAAAGGAAGAAAAATGACATATCTTTTGCCTTAAAAAATCATTTAATAATTTATCGAGATGGGAATTTGCATGGTGTTTCTATGCATATTCTCTCATTTGATTTTTAAAAATATTCTATGGACTTGGTGAGGTCTTGTCCCCTGTTTCATGCATGATGCAGTTGCCTTGTAGATAAAGTTAATATCATGTCTTCACACTTTGTGCTAAAGTTGTTGTTAGTTATATAAATGAGTCAGCATCACAAATGGGTAAACAGTAAAAGGTTAAACTGAAAAGAGTTTGTGGTCTGTGTGAAAGGTTTAGATCAGTGTCAGCAAACACAGCATTTGTACCAGACTCCTCGTTCCTTCGACTCCTGCAAACATCACTAATCAGCTTGAGAACTCATTTCTATTAAGCTGGAATTGGCCTTAAATCTCCCCTCCCCACAGTCTTTCAGAAAGCCATTATAGTCCAGTTCAGGTGGCATTTGTCATGAAATCTATTTGTCACCAGATTTAGGAAAGATGATGTGATGACAATTGAAAAGCTAAGAGACATCAATGAAGTAAAAAAATGCTTGAGAGAAGAGTTTAAAATATTTTTTTCTGAAATTGTTTTGAGAAGAAGCATATGGTATAAGCAGGAAGGGGAAAGGGGAGTTGAAAAAAAAAGAATATTATTTAAGGGATACTAGAGGGTTTTCAGGGAATTAGAACTCGAAAGGGAAGAATATGGTAAGACTGACAAATGATTATCCGACATGGGCCAGGAGATCTTTGTCTTATGAAGAAATTATTCTATCTCTTGCTCTTTTCTTTTCTTTTCCCCACCCTACCCACTGCCCTAATCCATAGAAACACAAAATTCTTTCTATGGAAAAATTGAATGGTAAATACTCATGTTCTCTTGTACATCAAGCACTCAGACATGATGAAAGTTGGCAAAGAAATGATCGATTCCTCTACCCCTTATTCACATCTCTGCTCCAAGAGAAAAGATAGCTCGATGCATGTCCATGCCTTCCTCTTCCCTCTCTCCTAGACAGCGAATCAAAGAATCCTCCTCTCAACACAATCTGACTTGGAGAGATGGCCTCATGAAAATGATATCTCCGTCTTCTAATTCTAAATTAAATCTGTGAAGGGACATGTCTTTCTTTATGAATTCCTCCAATCAACTTTTTAGTCCCTTCCTCCTTTTTTTGTTGTAAACTTTACTTTTTTACGAGTGGGTTTAGGTTGACAACAAAATTGAAAGGTTGGTCTACAGATTGCCCATACAACCCTCTCCCCACACATGCATAACTTTCTCCATCATTAACATCCCCCATCAGAGTGGTATATTTATTACCAAGGATGAATCTACATTGAAACACCAGAATCACACAAAGTCTGGAGTCCAACACTCATGGTGTTGAGCATTCTATGAGTTTGGATAAGTACGTAATGACATATATCCATCATTACAACATTATACCAAGTATTTTCATTGCCCTAAAAATCCTCTGTACTCTGTTTATTTATCCTCCTCTGTACTCTGCTTATTTATCCCTCCCCTACCCACTCTTCTTATGGCAAACACTAATCTTTTTTTTGTCTCCATAGTTTCGTCTTTTCCAGAGTGCCATATAGTTGCAATCATACTGTATGTAGTCATTTCATACTGCCTTCTTTCACTTAGTAATAGGCATTTAAGTTTCTTTCATATCTTTTCTTGGTATGATAGATCATTTCTTTTTAGTGAATTATATTCCATTGTTTGTATGTGTCACCATTTGTTTGTCCATTCACCTACTGAAGGGCTTTTGGGCTTCTTCCAAGTTTCGGCAATCATGAAGAAAGCTGCTATAAACATTTGTGTGCAGGGTTTTTTTTTTGCAGACCTAAGTTTGCAGTTGCTTTCAATAAATACCAAATACTGCAATTGTTATATTGCATGGTCAGAGTATGTTTAGTTTTGTAAGAAACTCCCTGTCTTCCAAACTTGCTGTACCATTTTGCATTTCTTTTTTTTTTTAAGATTTTATTTATTTATTTGACAGAGAAAGAGAGAGAGAGATCACAAGCAGGGGGAGTGGCAGGGGGAGAGGGAGAAACAGGCTCCCAGCTGAACAGGGTGCTGAGCAGGGGCTTGATCCCAGGACCCTGGCATCATGACCTGAGCCGAACGCAGATGTTTAACCTAATGAGCCACGAGGCACCCCCCATTTTGCATTTCTGCCAGTAATTGAGAGTTTCTGTTGCTTCACATCTTCACCAGCATTTGGTGGTATCAGTGTTCGGGAATCTAGCCATTCTAGTAGATGTGTAGTGGTATTTCATTTTTGTTTTAATTTGCATTTCCTTGATGAATATGGTATTGAACATTTTTTTGTATACTTTCTGCTATCAGGGTAATATTAGCAAGAAACAATCAGAGAAAAAGACCAAAAAGGGCCTCAGAAATAAATTGTGACACCATAAATAAAACATCCAATAGAAGACTGAAAAGATAATGTCAAAGATAACTTCTGGAAATTAGAAAAGATTAAAAAACAGGGATACGCAGACATATACACACATGTATACAGATACACAGAGAGAGAGAGAGAGAGAGAGAGAGAGAGAGAAATAGATTTTATGATTTTAAAATTTCCAAAAAAAAAAACAGAAAAAAATTACAGGAAAAAGTTCTCCAAAAAATAAAATAAGGAAAAAAATCCTTACATGAAGAACATGAAACATGAGACTTTCATTTCATTTCATTTTTTTTAAAAAGATTTATTTATTTTAGAGAGAGTGTGTGTGTTCTGTGTGCAAGGGGAGGCTTAAAGGGAGGCTAAAAGGGAGGCTTAAAGGGAGACAGAGAAAGAGTCTTAAGGACTTTGCATGCTGAATGCAGAGCCTAATGTGGGGCTCGATCCCACAACTCGTGAGATTAAGACCTGAGCCAAAACCAAGAATGGGTTGTTTAACCAACTCCACCATCCAGGCACTGCTGAGACTTTCATTTTAAAAGACTCTCCAAGTAACCAGTGACCTGGACTAGACAAATTTTTTTCTAATGCAGAAAACATGAATATAACATTAGAGATTATTGTGGACATGATAAAAATTTAAAGAAAGGAAAAACGATTTATAGAAAAATAAGAAAAAGAATGACATCAAAAAAATAAAACTTACATGACATAAGAATGGAATAAAGTCTTCAAAATTCTAAATATCAACCTAGAATAATAGACCCAGTCAAATGATTACCGAACTGTAAGGTTAGAATAAAGATGGAGACAATCAAGGACTCAAATATGTATCTTTCCTCTATTTAGGCAATTAGTTATGAAGGTACTAATATAAGGGAAGAAGTAAAGAAAGAGAAAAATAATAGGAAATAGCAAACAGTTAAACATAAAAGAACAGTAAAAAAGCCCAGGATTATAGATATGCAGCATTATATATAAATATATATTATTGAGAGTAATCTATTCGGTTTGAAACAGGAAAAAAGAATAGTTATTTGATGAGTATGAATATTCAGAGGAAACAATTTTGCTCAGTGTGTGCTCAGTCTTACCAGGTAGTTGAATTTAGGGATAGCCTATAGAAAATCAGGCAAGTGGAAAATGAGGGAGCTATTAACTTCAGAAAATTAAGTTGTACAGGAAAGGAAACCTTAGAACTCTACTTGATTCTGTAATGAAAAATTGATAAATCTCTTAGTAGTATAGCACTTACTAAAATTGGGATAAAACTATATTCATTTTTTAAAGATTTTATCTATTTATTTGGCAGAGAGAAAGAGCACAAGCAGGGAGAGCAGCAGAGGGAGAAGGAGAAGCAGGCTCCCCACTGAAAAGGGAGCCTGATACGGAGCTTGATTCCAGGACCCCAAAATTATGATCTGAGCTGAAGGCAGAGATTTAACCAACTAAGCCACCCGACTGCCCCTAACACTATATTCATTGATGAGAGAGCAAGGTAAGTCTATATGAAGTTAATTTCATCCACAGGAGAAGGAGTCAAAAGATAATATCTAAAATTGTTAATTATATGGTTAGTTATAGAAATACAGAGGGGGTAAATGGAAAAACTGCTAAAAGTACTTAAGGTAATTCATAAACAGGGGAAATATACTTTTATACTATACTTTTATTGTGAGCTTTTTGGCATCAGGATCCTATCTGTTTTTAAAATATGTCCTCCCAATTGTCAGATGCACTTGGTTAGTCTAAAACAGCCACGGACCTGATGACACCTTCTGATCTTCCATTTTTCCTCTTGAAGAGAAATATCTAGAACCCCCTGTGTGTAATGTAGTTCTTCTTTTTTTATGACTATATTGTGAAAACTGTCTATAAGGATTTCTGATGAATGAAATTTTCTATGTCATTATGGCTTAATTTTCAAATAGCTAGAGCTCTCTGGTAAATCTTCTTACTCTGACCTTATTATCCTTAGTGATGCACTTTAGTCCAGTGTCACGTAGCCACCATGTATTGTTCCTTGAAAACCTTTGCTAAGGCTCTTCACATGTGTCTGGAATGTGCTTCCTACTCCCAATATTTGTCATAGTTGTCTATCCTACTCAGACCATTAAAGCAGTACTCCCAAGAATCTCCACAACATCCCTTCAGTACCAGTTGAATTCTCCTTTTTTTCCCTCGTGAACTTGTGCTTTGTAGTTCCATTTTAAGATTTATCCCAATATGCCTTGTATTAAAATTAAATACAGTCTTTGTATGTCCTTCGTATCCCATACTTAAGTGTGTAGCAGATGTGCATGTACACAAAATACACACTGGATTGTGAACTTCTGTAAGGGTATGACTAACCCATATTCATTTTTTTTGATGGTAATTTGTATAGGAAAGCAATGAATAAAGGTTGATTAAATTGAGCATATCACATATACTTCAAGGCAAAGAAAATTATTAGGGAGATATCTAGTTTATGAAATTCTGATCCTCTCTAAAATAACACAGTTTATGAGTCCGCATGGTTTTTCAGACAATTTCTAGCTTTTCTTTCTTTCTTTCTTTTTTTTATTATCTACAGAGGATGTCACACAACTGTCCAAAGTCATTTTTTCTTTTCAAAGCTTCCTCGCTATCTGTCTTAGTCCATTGAGGGCTGCTATAATAAAATGCCATAGACTGGGCAGCATATAAACAATAGAAATTCTCACAGTTCTGGAGGCTGAGAAATCCAAGGTCAAGTTGCCAGTAGATTCAATGTCTAATGAAAGCCCACTTTGTGGCCCATAGATAATCCCTTTCAGCTATAGTCTCATAAGGCGAAGGGGCAAGGGATCTCACTGGGGTCTCTTTTAGAAAGGCACTAATCTCTTTTATGATGATTCCACCCTCACGACCTAATGATCCCTCAAGATTCCACCTCCTAACTATCATGTTGGGAGTTAGGATTTCAACATATGCATTTTTGGGGGACACAAGCATTGAGATCATAGCACAGTCTTCACCAGGGCAGATGAGCTGACCTCCAACCTGAACGTTTCTATGCTAACTTCTCAGTAAATACACTTATTTCTTTTATCTTAGAAGTAATTAAATTCTGATAATGGCAAAAGAAGTAATTATTGAACCATCCCTAGAGAAGCTGGTTAGAAAAATGAAAAATAAAGTAAAAATAAAATAAAAATAAAATGTTTGAAGATGAAGAAATGTAGGTAAAATTTTAGAGAAGGGTGAAACAAACAAACAAACAAAAAATAGCCACTACTCCCAGATAGCTGAGAAACTAAAAATCTTTCAGAAAGCTCACAAGGCTGTAAGGACCAAAATTAGAATTCAGGGCTCATGAAAAAGGAAGATGACATCATACAGAAAATAATATTTTTTACAGAATTTATACACACTGTTCAGCACTCAAAAACTCAGAGTAATGTGAGGAGGTAAGACAATACTCTTAAAAAGGGAGAAGGAATACAAAATAGAAGCAATACCATCAGGGATACAGATCCTGGTGCTATTACACATGGACAGCAGAACAATTATGATGAATAAATTCAAGGAAGTAAAAGACAAGAGTGAAAATTTGGACAGTGAATTAGAAGCAGTAAAAAAAGAAAATCAGTGCAAAGTCTAATTCCTCAAAAAAAAAATAGACCAGTTGGACAGATTAGACAGAGCTGAATAAAATGATTTAGTGGACTAGAATATAGGACAGGAAACATTCAAAAGGACACAGACAGACATAATAGTGGAAAATATTGAAGAGAGGATAAAAGTAATGAAGATAAATGAAAAATCTAACATATCTGTCATTGAAATCCAGGAGCAAAAAGAAGGATATATTGGGGGCAGAAGCAATGTCTGATGAAGCTGAGAGTGTCCTAAAATTTACAAAACCCAAGCAGGACATACATAAAGAAAACTCCACCTATATACATTATAGTATACCTACTAAAAATCAAGTATGAAAGTTTTTAAAACAGCCAGGAGAAAAGGACCAATGACAGGCAGAAGAGCAACCACAGGACAAAAAACTGACTTCTCACAGAAGCCGGAAGACAACACAATGACATTTTCTGAGCATTGAAAGATTATAACTTGCAAGCTTAGCATTTCAAACCCAGAAAAAGATCCTTTAGAAAGAAATGTGAGACATATTTTCAGACAAACTAAAACTGAGAATTCAACAGATCATAATTTTACAAAAGGTAATATGAAAGGGTGCTTTTTAAGGAGGAGAAAAATATGGCAGATGGGAAGTCAGACTAGATAGGACTTAATGAAGCAGAGGAAATAAATGTCTAGTGAATCTAAGTGTATAGGGATAGTGTAAAACAATAGTAATAATTTAATTACATATATATGTGTGTATATATATATATACATATACATGGAATGGGAATTAAATAGAGTTTCTAAATGTTTTAAGTATGTTTAAGATGTTGGTAATTTTTCCCTCTTGGGTGACATTTTCATGGATGAATTTATTTTATTCTTAATAACTGTAAACTTTTGATCTATATTCTCTTCTGTATGTCATGTGTCTACTTGCTTTCAATGGACTAGTTGTAAAAATATTGACAATTAATCTATAGATGAGTAAAGAAACTAGAAAAAACAAGTACACTGCAAATAAATAAATGATATTAATTCTGGTTTTATCTCTTGCTAATTCCCCATTTTTCTGTTCTGGTCTAAGTAAAATGTATTTTGAAAAACTAATATTGTATCCTGTTTTTAGCAATCGTCCAGATGAGACATCCCAACTATCAATAATAGATAAAACCAAATACATATCTTTTCATTGTATTGCTGTTCTCACAGCAAAGTAAACTCTAAACCACAAAAAAAGAAAGGAAGGAAGGAAGGGTGGGAGGGAGACGGAAGAGAGGGAGGAAAGGAGGAAGAGGGGAAAAGAAAAATAAAAACACGGCAATAGAGAAAAGGAAAGGAAAAACTTGGAAAGCAGCATCATAAGCCTAGTCTATTAATTATGTCAGTCTGTGGTTGTTAGTCTCTTTCAATAATCAAGAGTCTTGATTTTAATTCTGAACAAGGAGTGGATTTGAAACTGAGACCACTACAGAAAGCTAGGATCTTTAAAACATCCAGTGCAAGGGACTATAAGAAAAAAAAATTTTTTTTTTTTGTCTGCAGAGTAAGACTACTAAGAGACTTTTCCCTCTTGGCCTAGATTCTGGGTGGGAGAAAACCATTTGCTAGCAACATCAGATCACTTTACGAGAACAGCATCTTAAAAGTGTATGGGTATTTCCATCATATTACAATTGGAAGTGTATTTATGTATGAACTGGAGATTGATTTTACTAAACATAATTAGCTTTCTAAAATTAGTGTATCATTTCATAGTTACATATAAGAAAATAATGTAAACTTTAATTTTGTAAATTTTTTTTTAAAGACTTTATTTATTTATTTATTTGACAGAGAGAGAGAGAGATCACAAGCAGGCTGAGAGGCAGGCAGAGAGGGAGGAGGAAGCAGGCTCCTTGCAGATCAGGGAGCCCAATGCGGGCCTCGATCCCAGGACCCTGAAATCATGACCTGAGCTGAAAGCAGAGGCTTTAACCCACTGAGCTACCCAGGCGCCCCAACTTATACTTTTAAATATCCTTTACAACTAGTTCTTTCCTTGATTCAGCCTTCAAAATGTCGTGGGGATTAAATTAGATTATATGCATAATAAAACTGTTAGATTAGGGAGCCTGGGTGGCTCAGTTGATTAAGCGTCTGTCTTTGGCTCAGGTCATGATCCCAGAGTCCCGGGATTGAGTCCCACATGGGGCTCCCTGCTCAGCGGGGAGTCTCCTTCTTCCTCTGCCCTTCACCCGACTTGTGCTTTCTCTCGCTCATTCTCTGTCTTTCTCAAATGGATAAATAAAATCTTTTTGAAAAAAACTGTTAGATTAATGGCACATAGGAAATGCTCAATAATATCGATTACTATTATTGTTATTATTATAATTATATTCACATTAAATTTTAGTGTCTCTACACATAGAGAAAACAGGAAAACAAAGTCTTAGTCTACCACTATGCTGCATGGTTTCATGTTCTTACCTTCTTCTTTGAGACAGGCATTGCTATGTAACTTTTTGATAGCTGAGGCTCTGAGAAAGGTAATGTTCTAATATTCCTGATAAGTGGTAAATCTGGAACTCCAAATTTTAGATCTTTGACACCAAACCTTTAATTTGTTCTCTATAAAACAAAACCATTCACAATCCTGAGTCCTCATATTTCCTAACAAAGGTTTAAGTTTCAAGTTTGTATTCTTTAAGCTCAGATGCAAGATTATTTGGCTTTTTATTGGTAACTTCTTACTAAAAGTCAAACAAATAAAATGGAAAGCATCTAGCACCCCCTCCCCATTAAAGCAAATCAGAATTCTTTTTTTCTGGATTTTCCAATTCATTGCTTGAGGCTTCTTCAGTCACTACCTAACTTTCAGAAACTAGAGTTAATATGGTGATCATTTCACAGTGCATACAAGTATTGAATGATTATGTTGTATACCTGAAACTAATATAATGTTAAATGTCAATTATATCTCAATTTTAAAAAATAAGTAAAAAATAAGTAAAATGTAAAATGTGGAAGCAAAAACAAACAAATAATTACTCATCCATTTTTGTTATTATGTTTAATTTTACCATTAAAGAAAATCTAAATCTAGCTTCACACTGTTTTGCTATAGTTACATCCATAATGGTAATGGAGCTATATACACTTCCACAGGCTTTGAACTAATGTATGGTTGTAATGGTAATGATGATGATAATGGTAGTGATATTGATGGTAGTGATTTGCATGAACTAAGTTAGTAACATGGGAAACAAAAGGAACCAGATAGCAATGGCTTTGAATATAGACGTCCTAGTTACTTTAGTCTGCCTTGAAGGCTAGTAGAGAAACTGAAGGATTAGAACGTGTGAGACACTTGGGAAGATTTTCACATTAGAAAAAGCACTCTGATCATTTGGGAAATGGATCACAGAGCTATGACTGGAAGCAGGCAGAGGAGCTAATAAGTTGTTGCAATAATGCAAATCAGAAATTATGAGCACCTGAATTAAGTAAAAAGAAGCTAGATCTAATAGATATCAAGAAAATTGATATATAAGACTGGGAATGATTGAAAATAGGGAAGTGAGGAGTCAAAGATGTAATTCAAGTTTGTATTTTAAGTGAGTTGGCTTGTTGGTGATATCATTTAGAGAAATAAAAAACAGGATGAAAAGAAAGAGGGAAGGTAATGAACTGAACTGTGGACATTGACACATTTCCAGTTTCAAATGGAGCCAACACAGGTAGGCATATAATCTTTGCTTCAGTGATTTCTTGAAATGGGCTTTAATTTTGAAGCTGGTGACACAAGCAAGCAGTGCTGGGATTGATCTCTCTCCCTGTTTCTCTTCCCTCTTGAGTAGTAGTACTACTGTTGCTGATAGTTGCAACAGTGTTTGCAGCAGTAGTATTGACAGCAGTAATAGTAGTCATTATAGGAGGGTAGAAACTGCAAGATCAATTGCTCAGTGCAAAAATGTTGCTTGGTGTTTCCTGCTCATTTGATTGGCAAAGGAAGCATTCAGCAACCACAGTTTTGGTAACTATTCCGAGCTCTTTAGTCTCAATTCAGATTTTCTGGCCCTTTCAAAAATTATTTTGGACATTTTCATTGATCTAGAGTCAGCTTCTGTTGCTTGGAATTAATAATTCTTGCTCAAACTGATCATTTGAATTTGGGTGACTATAGGATATAGAATTAGAAATGTCAAGTGGGAAGGATGGACTCATAGGTCTTGCTTCTTAAAAAAAATTCTGAGCTAGAGATTTGGCTGTGATCAGTATTTGGCCAGCAATTTTAACCTGCTAGAATTAAGGTCTCCGAGGTGGTGGGTGGCTATGGATTTCCAAACAAAGGTGAAGATTGCCCTCAGATGAGTATGGATGACTCATTCTCTAAGACAAGAGAAAAAATACTAGAAGCAATGGCAGAAATTGAACACCTGCATTCCCATAGAATCATTAATAACCATGATTGATATTCTTTCCTAAAATGCATAAAATTTTGTAATGACAACAGAACTCTCTCCTACAACCCAGGATTTGAGCCTCCCAAATTTTCTTTTAATCTAAGCCTTTAAATATACTCCTTCACGTATCTAGTTCACATCAGAGTTACAGTCACAGTTTTTCATTCTGTCAGAAGTAGGTCTGTATGATGGGGAGAATATGTGATGTTTTCACAGGTCCTAAGCAGCTTTTATGATCAGAAATCTCTTCTTCACACCTGACTCTACTAGTATAGTAATACTGACAGGATTAAATAAAATAGAAAAAGTATTGAATTTTTAACAAATGCAAGAATTGAAGGAACTCAGAAGTTTCAGACACAGTATTCAACATAAATTCCTTTTACTAGTCTGTTTGACAAAAGCAGGAACTAAGATTAATTGAAATAAGTGTAAATGATTAATTAATGGATTGCAATAATTTTTTTCTAAATTCTTATTTTCTCATCAACTATCGTCAATACATACTATTTATCTTTAATAACAAACATTGATTTATCTCTAATAAGAGCTATAAATTTTAAGGGGCCAGTCTGCTGTTACCTTGATAATTATCATTTATCTTCTTGTATAAAAGTGGAGAAATCAACCATTTGGGATAAAGATCAACATATCATCAGCAATTATTTTAGTCTTATGGCTCTTTGCAGATAATTACTTTATTGCTATCATAACATTATGTTTTTATGATCTGTTTTCAAATGTCTTTGTCCTCCCTAGATTTAAGATCCCCTAAAGGGCAGAGAACATGCCTTAATGATTTTTGTAAATCCAGAAGCTAACATAGAATCCGAGCTGTAGTAGGCTTTCAATACATCTTCACTGAAGGAGAGACTGAAGAAATCATAAACCTATCAAAAACAACTTTGCCCATAAGAAGGTTAAAAGAAGGAGGTACAATCTATTGAGAAAAGTATTTCATGTATAGAATTTACTTTTAATAGCAGATGTTTATTAGGCACCTAATAAAGTGACTGATGTAAATGCACAAAAGTGATGAATCTTATTTGTAGGCTGCATATTAGGGAAAGGAGTATTTGAGAGATTAACAGGAAAATTCAGCCTTTACCCTCACAATACATTTGGATAACTGCACACATTTCTTAGTATAACAAAAACACTTAATGCCTGTGAGAATGGAATAAGAAGGAAGAAAAGAAATATTTTCTGACAAGATTTCACTAAATCAGTGTTATATTGAGCAATTGGAGATAACTTAGTCTTTGAAAGTATTGGCAGTCATAAGAACTAAGGCAAAAAACCCCATCATTTTGCATAGCATTCACCTTCTTTGAATTCAAAGTTGATAAACCATAATTCTCCTAATTTCTTTTTAAGAAGTAAGGATCATCTCCTTCAGAACTTTGACTGATTCCAAGTGTTGTTACAAGGCTCAAAATGAATTAAGGGTTTGTGTAAGGGTGCTTTGAAAAATAATGTCTGTGTATGGGGTCTATTTGAAATTAGCAGATGACACTAGCATGATTAGATGAAAATGCTAATTTTATGGTGCTTGTATCCTGCTGTTTAATGGTTGATTCTGACAATATTGTAATTAATTTTTTGCATCTATTTTGTTGAGTTTTTAAAGCCAAGGGCATAATTTATACAATTAAATAAAACCTTGATGTTTTCAATCAAAAAAGAAAAACACTTGAAATAATATGGATTAGACCCTGTGAAAAAAGCAAGTTGTTCATAATATAGCCACTTCACTCTGAATAGTTAGTATCAGAGCTCTGAATTTCAATTAATGGTATCCTTCAAAAGGCTCATGCTTTGATAATTAGTTTGGACCTGTGTCAAATTCATTTAAATGAGAAATCAGCTTTCAAAGACAAAAACATGCTTCAATTTAGAGGTCTGCTTTTAACTTTTTAAAAATTTGTCTTTTATTTTGAAAAATTTCAAATGCTCAGGAAAGTTGAGTGAACAGTAAAGTGAACACCTGTGTACCCATCTCTAACATTGACCAATTGCTAATATGCTATCTACCTGCTCCATTTTCCTTTCTTTCTCTAAATGAATGCTGCAAACATCAAGACATTTCACTCCTAACTACTTCAGCATGAATCATCTAAGACAAGGACATTTTCCTATCCAGCCACAATATATTACATTTCAGAAAATAGTATGAATTCAAAGTCATGGTGCAACAAGCAAAATTTCCTCAGTTGTAGCAAAAATGTCTGTTATGAATTTGTTTTATCCCATTGAGGATTCAGTCAATATTGATGAATTATCATTGGTTATGTCTCTTCAATTTCTCACAATCTGTAGAAGTCCTACAATTTTCTGCCATTCTCCATATTTGATTCTTTGAAGAGTCCAGCCCTATTGTCTTACAGAACAACCCACATTTTGTATTAATAAGTATGTTTATGACTTGACTTAGGTCAAATATTTTTGACAAGACCATGGTATGGGTGATGTTGGGTACCTCTTACTGTATTATAGCTGGAGGTATATAATGTTGGGTCTTTCTGCTATGGGCAATGCCAGGAGTAACACACAAATCTTTCCTTTGTAAAAACACATTTTCTCCTTTGTGGTTAATAAATCATCTGTGGAGTGATACTCTGAGATCTTGTACATATACTTTTATCCAACATGTCACAGATTGTTTTAGGTCCTATTGATTATTCTTGTTAGAATCATTAAAACTACATTAGCAGATAGAAAATCATAATTTTCTGATTCTATTATTTTTTAGTATATTCCTCTTAACCCAACATTTCCCCCTTCCTCCTTTCTTTTTAATATTACTGTGGATCTAGGTGTGTTTGTTTTAATTCAATGTGTTATCTATCAGCCATTAAATCCACTATTCATTTTGATACTAAAATGAGGCCCCACATTTTGTTAGGGGAGGTTCCTTCCAGCCAGTTTCTACTTCCATGTATCCTGACAAAATTAGTCTTTGAGTATTTTCTTCTTGACGAAAAAGATATTCCAAGCTCACTTTTGCATTCTGCAGATCTAGAATCAGTCATTTCTTCAGAGAACCTTGGCCTTTTATTTATTTTTTTAAAGATTTTATTTATTTATTTGACAGAGAGAGAGATTACAAGTAGGCAGAGAGGCAGGCAGAGAGGCAGGCAGAGAAAGAGGAAGCAGGCTCCCCGCCGAGTAGGGAGCCCAATGCAATGCTCCATCCCAGGACCCTGAGATCATGACCTGAGCTGAAGGCAGAAGCTTTAACCCACTGAGCCACCCAGGCGCCCCAACCTTGATCTTTTAAATGGAGAGTAGTTTTTTCAAAGCAAGATCTGGGTACTAGATCTGTAAAAATTTTTTTTCAATCTTTGTGCATACTTTTCCTCTCCTTATTTTCTTGAGTAGGACTTCTGGTACAAATCTAGGTAGAAATAATAATGAATATCTTTGCCTTGTTCTGACTTAAGAGAGAAGTACATTTTTACCTTTGAGTATGATTAAAGATGTAGGGATTTTGTAAACACTATTAATCAGATCAAGCAGGTTCCTTTCTATTGCAGTTGTATTGACAATTTTATCCTGAATGGGTGCTGTTTTATCTAATGCCTTTTCTGTACCTAACAGAAGAACATATAGTTTTTCTGTTCAGTGTTTTGTTGAGATTACTGTATTTGACTTTTGGAAACTTCTTAGAAGTGATTTCAAATTCATAGAAAAGTTATATGAATTAATTAAAAGAACACCTATCTACCCTTTATTCAGAATAAGTTACTAATATTTTATTTTATTTCATTTTAAATTATTTGATGCATGTGTACTCTCTTCATATATATACAAAGTCTTTTATTGAACTGTTTAAAGTATTTTGGGTACATCATAGTCCTTTGCCCCTGAATGCTCCAGTGTCTATTCCCGAAGAATAGAGATATAACTGGGGTGCCTGGGTGGCTCAGTTGGTTTAGCATCTCTCTGGCTCAAGTCATGATCCCAGGGTCCTAGGATTGAGCCCCGCATCACATCGGGCTCCCTGCTCAGTGGGGAGTCTGCTTCTCCCTCTGCCTTTGCCTGACATTCTCCCTGCTTGTGCTCTCTCATACTCTCTTTCTCTCTGTGTCTCTCTCAAATAAATCAATAAATTCTTTAAAAAAATATAGATATTACCTAATCAAAGTACAGTTACCAAGTGCAGTAAATTTAACATCATTTGAAATACTTTCATTTAAGCTACCATTCCTACTCCAATTTTTTCAATTCACCCATAATGTCATTAAAGCCTTTGTTCCCTTCCAGTACTGTACTAGTCTAGTTCAGAAATTGCATTTAGTCATCATGCCACTTCAGAATTTTAAAATATGGAACATTTTTACAGTCGTATTTTGCCTTTTGTGACACTGAAGAATACAGCTCCCTCACCTTTTATTAAGAGAAAGGTTTTTAAATTTTTTTTTCTGATTTGATTCAGGTGATGTATTCTTGGCTGAAAAATTACATATACGAGGCTGTGTTTTTCTCAGAATATTACATCTGAGGGGCACATATTTTCCATTTATTCCTCATTGGTGATATTTATTTTGATCATTTCATTGAAGTCTGATTTTTCCACTGTAGAATTACTGCTTTTATTTCTGGCAAACAATAAGCAGTCTGTGGGAAAATATTTTAAGACCATACAATTATTAGATGAAGCTGACTTCATTATTGTCAAGAGTAGGTTTTTGGCTATGTGAAGGCGGATGTACTTCAACTTTCCCTACTCCCATGGCATAAACCTTCAAAATCTCAGCTGAAAGCCGGAGGTCTTTATCAGGTCTCTTGAACTCTAGCATCTGTCTTCCCAGAACTATAAATCTGTTAAAAACTTCTGTTCAGGTCTCTAGCATCGCAGCTCTGCTTTGGTGTGTTTTGTTTGTATATTTGTTTTGAGACCTGACCTTCCTTTGAGCAGCTTCAACATCCAAACTGTCAAAAGAAAACTTCATGCAAATTTTTGGATTCCCTTTTCAGATTTTCTTCCCCTCCATTTCCAGCCCCTTATAGATCCTAGATTTCATATCTCCACTTCCTCGGCTCTGTGTGAGTGGAGTTTTCTGTTCATGTTCTATTATCTTTCATTGACAATTGGCAAAATTAGAAGCAAAGGTGACTAAGGAACTCCATGCATTTCCTTTCCCTCAAGGATCATAGGCCTCAAGTTCTGACTATGTTGCTGATCTTTCTGACTGTTGCTGATCTACAAAACATTCAAATAGGTGTTTCATGTATTCTGTGTTTCTTTTTTTAAAAAATATTTTATTTATTTATTTCAGAGAGAGAGAGCAAGCAGGAGATAGCACGAGTCAGGGAAGGGGCAGAGGCAGAGGGAGAAGCAGACTTCCCACTGAGCAGGCAGCAAGACATGGGACTTGATTCCAGGACCCTGGGATCATGACCTGAGTCGCAGGTAGGGGCTTAACCGACTGAGACACCCAGGGGCCCCTTGCATTGTTTTTATACTTGTTTTGGCAGACAGATTGTATTTACTTATTTACTTATTTATTTGTTTTCTTCCTTCCTTTCTTTCTTTCTTTCTTTCTTTCTTTCTTTCTTTCTTTCTTTCTTTCTTTCTTTCTTTCTTTCTTTTTTCCTTTCTATTAACATATAATGTATTACTTGCCCCAGGGGTACAGGTCTGTGAATCATCAGGCTTACACCTTTCACAGCATTCACCATAGCATAAACCCCTCCCAAAGGCCATAACCCCATCCACCCTATCCCTACCTTCCCACCCCCCAGCAAGACTCAGTTTGTTTCATGAGATTTAGAGTCTCTTATGGTTTGTCTCCTTCCTGATCCCATCTTGTTTCATTTTTTCCTTCCCTACCCCACACGAACCCCTGCCCTGCCTCTCAAATTCCTCATATCAGAGAGATCATATGATAATTGTCTTTCTCTGATCGACTTATTTCGCTTAGCATAATACCCTCTAGTTCCATCCATGTTGTTGCAAATGGCAAGATTTCATTTTGATGACTGCATAGTATTCCACTGTATATATGTGTGTGTGTGTATATGTATATATACATATATATATATACATATATATATGTATATATACATATACACACACACACATATATACAGTGGAATACTATNCACACACACACACCATATCTTTTTATCCATTCATCTGTTGATGGACATCTAGGTTCTTTCCATAGTTTGGCTATTGTGGACATTGCTGCTATAAGCATTCGGGTGCATTTGCCCCTTTGGATCACTGCATTTGTATCTTTAGGGTAAATACCCAGTAGTGCGATTGCTGGGTTGCAGGGTAGCTCTATTTTCAACTTTTTGAGGAACCTCTGTACTGTTTTCCAGAGTTGCTGCACCAGCTTGCATTCCCACCAACAGTGTAGGAAGGTTCCCCTTTCTCCTCATCCTCATCAACATCTGTTGTTTCCTGACTTGTTAATTTTGGCCATTCTGACTGGTGTGAGGTGGTATCTCACTGTGGTTTTGATTTGTATTTATTTATTTATTTTAAAGATTTTATTTATTTATTTGTCCGATTGAGAGAGAGAGAGAGAGAGAGAGCAAGTGTGCAAGCAGGGGGTGCAGCAAGCAGAGGGAGCTCCACTGAGCAGGGAGCCTGATGTGGGAGTTGATTCCAGAACCCTGGTACCACAACCTGAGCCAAAGACAGCCTCTTAACCGTCTAAGCCACCCAGGCATCCCAGACAGGTTATTTTTATACAAGCTATTCTCTAATAGCCAGATTGGAAGTCTATTCACTATTTTTTTAAACATTTATTTATTTACTGTAGAGAGAAAGAGAGAGGGAGGGAGGGAGAGCAGGGGGAGAGGCCGAGGGAGAAGGAGAGAGAGAATCTCCACTGAGCACAAAGTCTGATGAGGGCTCAATCCCAGGACCCTCTGATCATGACCAGAGCTGAAATCAAGAGCCGGTCGCCTAACAAACTGAGCCATCTAGGTGCCCCTATTCACTATTCTTTTAATAACAGTTGAATTATGGATATCCAGCTTCTTTTCCTGTAACCTGAAAGTTACCTAATTTAAAAAAATGGAAGTGTCAATAGATGTGACAACTTCTTTTTTTATAATGTTTTTATATTTTATTGAGTAATCCTTTTTCCCCATACTAAACCTAATTAATAATTCAAATCCATGAATTGTTGATCTCTTTGTTTTTTCAATGCTTATACCAAAAGTTAATCACAAATCAAGAATAGAAAAGGTTTTGTTTTGGTTTTGATTCCATTCTTAACCTATGACGTGGCAACCTGAGGGTTGAATAAGTTTTTATCCTTGTTTCATCTGCAACTTCTTTACTAGACTTGGTCAAACAGAGAAATGAGTGGTTTAAAAGTGTTCTGACTGGGCTACCTGGGTGGTACAGTCACATCTGACTCTTGGTTTCAGCTTAGGTAGTGATTTCAGGGTTATGATTTCAGGGTGGTCGGATCTAGCTCCATGCTCAGCGCAGAGTCTGCTTAATACTTTTCCCCTCTACTTCTCTGCCCTACGTACTCTCCCCCTCTCTCTCAAATAAGTAAGTCTTAAAAGTGTTCTATTCTTTGTTTTCCTCTTCTCCCAAACCTAAATCTGTTCTCTGCCATTTTGCACCTTATTGTGTGCTCTTAGAGACTGAATTCTGTAGGCTGCATCATCTGGAGTTCCTCGATTTTGACATCTAGTTGGGATGAGACACAGGGAGGCTCTTGCAGTAGACTGCAGATAGATAGACAGATACAGTGGGGAAAATTTTCTGGACTCTTGCTAAGCACCATGGCAGTATGACAATACCTGCATTCCTTTGTGACTTTGCCTATAGTCCCTAGAGACCTTACCTTCTTACACTGCCTCGGCAGGTACTAGTTCCTAAAACCATTCTCTTCTTTTCTTTTTTTTTTTTTCTTCAGGCCTTGAATAGTAACAGTGTCCACAATTACTTCTCACTGGGTGCTTCACCATTCATTACAGTTTCTTAGGCGTACCTTCACTTCTGAAAATAGCTGATCCATTAAATACTCTTCAGTTAAATCCTTTGGGATAAACCATCACTTTCTTACAGAAATTTTCACTGATACATTAGATTAGTAATTATTGGGAAGCATTCCCAGAGAAAAAAGGAGAAAAATATAAATAGAAGAAGATTTAAAAGAGAATAGACTGAGAATTTTTAATGTTTTATACTTTATATATATAATGTTTTTATCTATAATGTTTTTATTATCATATTATATATAATTATATATATTTAATGTTTTATATATTGTTATATATAAATGTATATTTTATATATATTTTGTTTTATATATGTTTTATATATAAATATATAATGTTTTATATATAAATGTTTTAGATATATAATTTATATATAATGTTATATACTTTATTTAATGTTATATATAATGTTTTTACATTCAGTTTAATTCTGAAATGTATTAGTAATAAAAATAACAAATGTTGAGTTCTTATTTAGAAAGCATGTCATGGGAGATGGGAGGGATATGATGCAACAATGTCATTACTATCTTAATGCATCTGCTTAGAAGGTGGCACATACCACTCCCACTTGAATTTCAATGGTCAAAACAAGTCACATGGACAAGCCCAATTATAATGTGGTAGAGACAAATAACCCTTCCACAATATTCCAAGAATATTGTGAATATTCTGACCACTAGTGCACTAAACATAAGGAATTGCAGAAGAAAAAAAATGGAGGAAAAGGAGAAAAAGAAATACATGAATGAACAACAATTTAGAATCCTCCAGAATTGAAGGAATTTATGAATCCCCAAATCAAGTGTCCACTCTGTGTACTAAGCCAACTAACGTAATATGAAACATACTAGGAGAATCAAAATGAATTATAAAATACTAAAGGTGAAATGAAAATATTAAAATATGTGAGAGGAAAATAACATATCTACAAAAGTATGATAACTAGATTAAAAAGGTTCCTTCTCATTAACAACAATAAATACCAGAATACTCTCCCAGGATATTGTCTAAGTTCTGAGAAACTTAGACAGCCTAGCATTGTATGATAGCAAAGCTATCATACATGAGTGGAAACAGTAAAGATATTTGTGAGTCATAAAATATTAAGCAAAGTTTCAACTCATTAGGCTTTTACAGAAAGAACTGTTACAGAACATTATTGAGCATGAAGAAAATGAATCCAAGGTGTGGGGAGGAGGGTGAAATGAAAAATATTAGTGTCCCCCAAATTTGATGTTGCAATAGTAATGTCAGATTAAAAAGATGAGAGATAGGAATACAATTTAGTAATCAAGTGAGAATCTACAAAGAAGATACAGAATAGTTGAATTTGCATACATCCAATAACATGGCTTTAACATTTATAAAGCAAATCTGAAGAAGTAATAGAGAAATTTTTTAAAGATTGTATTTATTTATTTGACAGAGAGAGAGATCACAGGTAGGCAGAAAGGCAGGCGGTGGGGGGGGCGGGAAGCAGGTTCCCTGCTGAGCAGAGATCCCGATGTGGGACTCCATCCCAGGACCCTAAGATCATAACCTGAGCCAAAGGCAGAGGCTTAACCCACTGACCCACCCAGGTGCCCATAATAGAGAAATTCTTAAATACAGACTCAATGGAGAGATTTTAATGTATTTCTAAAGAAAATAAAGACATAAAGGAGATTAAGAAATAAAAATGAAAATTTAAGATGGGCTTATCTAATAGAAAAATGGTAATCTCTGAAGTCTAATACGGAAAAAATACATTTGTTTTTATGTGCAAATATACAAAAAAAGAACATGTGCCCTTCACAATTATGTCTCCAGAAATTTAAAACAATAAATATTAGAGAGATCTCATTGTTTGATACAATGCAGTTAAGTGAGACATGCAATAATAACTAATATAGTAAAAAAATATTACTATAGATTGCAAAAGTTTTAAATGCCCTGAAGAGAAAATCCATGTCTTTGAGAGGGAAAAGAATCAATAGATGTTACAAAATAGAACTGAATGCATTGATTTTAAAAGATATGACAAGATTTTGGAATATTGTATTTTCAATCAAGAAAAATTGGAATTCTATGAACTAAGAATCTAACACAGGAAACTTAGAAGGACAAGAATGTAGCCAGAAGAAAAGGAGAATGAACACAATAAAGACCAGAAATTAATAAAATAGGGTGCCTGGGTGGCTCAGTGGGTTAAAGCCTCTGCCTTCAGCTCAGGTCATGATCTCGGGGTCCTGGGATCGAGGCCCGCATCAGGCTTCCTGCTCAGCGGGGAGCCTGCCGCCTCCTCTCTCTCTCTGCCTGCCTCTCTGCCTACTTGTTCTCTCTCTCTCTCTCTCTCTCTCTCTCTCTCT